>JAANYP010006206.1:0-367538 GCA_020465985.1 Centrapalus pauciflorus | reverse complement strand
AATTAGGATGACTTAGTATATATTTTCACGCTTATTACTGCAATAATTTTAAATACATTTATAAGTGTAGAAAAATTACTAAATTTTTACACACTTTTAAAAAGCGTGTAAAAATGATGTGAACAAATGACATATTAGTTGTAGTGATATATATATATATATATATATATATATATATATATATATATATATATATATATATATATATATATATATATATATATATATATATATATATATAGAGAGAGAGAGAGAGAGAGAGAGAGAGAGGTTCAATGGAAAACCACCATGCACCTGAAAACTTGTGAAAACCGCACTGCACCACCACAAATGCATCAAATTCCCCGCGTGATGCATCAAAATCCCGCGTGATGCACCAAATTTCCCCCGTGATGCATCAAAATCTCGCGTGATGCATCACCTTATTTACGATCATGCCACCGTGTTTTTCATGAAATGCACCCAATCGGACGGTATACGTAGGTTTCCATAGTTTTCAGGTGCATAGTGGTTTTCCATTGAACCCACCCCAATATATATATATATATATATATATATATATATATATATGGTCGAGATACATGGAAAACTATATTAGACTGGAGTACTGGAAAACCATATCAAATGTACATGTTCATTATGATAAAATGTTAAGTTCATGTAAAATTATAATATACATATGTTAAAAATTGCATTATGATTAACTAATTTATATCATTTACATGTTCATTAAGACAAAATGTTTAATTTCAAGCAAAAATGCGTCATATACACATGCATGTTCATGCATATTTGAACATGTGCATATTGTTATTTTGCATTAAATTGAACATTTTATCTTAATGAATATGTAAATGATGTGAACTAGTCAATAATAATGCACATTTGAACATATGTATATTGTAGGTGTGTATTAAATTTAACATTTTACCGTAATGAACATGTACATTTAATATGGTTTTCCAGTACTCCAGTCAAAGATGGTACTCCATAGATCTTGAACATATATATATATATATATATATATATATATATATATATATATATATATATATATATATATATATATATATATATATATATATATATATATGGAGCGTTCCATTGAGAACTTTGGGCATAAGCACAAAGAACCTCCACTAGCCTTTGGATGAAAAGAATGTGTGGGTTAGATCAAATGACAAAAGGGTAATTAAATAGAAAGTTTTATGCATCAAGTGCACATAATGAAATTCGCAGAGGGGTAAAACAGGAATTATGCAATCCTTATTTAATTATTACACTTCCAAAATTAACAACAATAATACAAATTCAAAATACATCAAAATACATGCATATCGTTCATCTCTTCATGCATATCGTTCATCTCTTCCAAAATCAAAATACATCAAAATACAAACATGAATCGTTCATACAAACATAAATAATGCATATCGTTCATCTCTTCCAAAATCAAGAGGGTGCTAAGAGAGATGAGAGAGAGATAGAGAGAAAGAGGGAGTGGTTTTAGGAAAGAAGTTAATGGTGATTTTCATACCAAATTTAACTATTAATTATCTTAAAAACATTTAAATTCAAAAATAATTTCTATACATTTAATATCCTCTAAATGCCCTTTGTGGACCCTTGGTAGATAGTCCGATGCACAAAAGTTCTCAATGGTGCCTCGATACACAAAAGTTCTCAGTAGAACCCCAATCTATATATATATATATATATATATATATATATATATATATATATATATATATATATATATATATATATATATATATATATATATATATAGGATTGGGTTCACATGAGAACCCCTCATTACTGTGAGAACGTGAGAACCACTCTAAAAATTGTGCATCCACTGTATAAAATTGTGCATTTGATACTAAAATTAAATGTTTTCGATATATTTATGCATTTCATGTAAAAATTTACGCATCTCATGCTATAATTTATCTATTTTATGTACGAATTGTGCATTTAAGAAAATTTGTGCATTTGATGTTCAAATTTGTGCATTTAGTTTATAATTTAATGAATGTAAGTTTTGAATGTAATTTTAGTGTTAGATTATGATATTTATTAATATTTAAGACTAATAATGATTTTAAGTAAAACTTTTAATTTTAAAATTTGTGCATTTGATGTACAAATTTGTGCATTTTGGAGTGGTTCTCACGTTCTCACGGTAACAAGGGTTCTTACCGAAACCCAACCCTATATATATATATATATATATATATATATATATATATATATATATATATATATATATATATATATATATATATATATATATATATATATATATATATAGGGGTGGGTTCAATGGAAAACCAGCATGCATCGGAAAACTTCGGAAACCTATGAGAACCATCGATTTTGGTGCAACGTGACATAAATGGGCGGTGGCAAGATCGTAAATAACTTCAAAAGTGTTAAAAATAGATGCATCTATATTTAGGTGGGGAAGCGTATTTTGGTAAACAACAATTTCATCAAATTTTGGAAACTACTCTTGCACATCATTAATCGGGAACCGAATCTCTCTCCTCCCTCATTTTTTTTTAATTTTGTTCCCAAATTTAACAAAAAACCCATGCGTTGGAATTGAAACATTAATTTAACAAAATATTAATTTTTTAATGCAACGGAATATTAATTTTACAAAACATTAATTTTTTTAATTTTTTTGATTTTGTTCCCAAGTTTCAGCATGCATTGAAACTCATCAATTTAACAAAAAAACCATGCATTCAAAACATTAAAAATCAATATAACAGATGCATCAATGTGACTGTAAAGGAAATCATGTGTTCATACGAAAGTGACATAAAAAGCTTGAATCATCCACCATTGTTGTTGAATGATGCATTTGTTTTCGTCAAGAATGCTTGAATCATCCACCATCGATGTTCTTTACGGGAAATCCGATTATATGTATGCTTCGTCATGCATGCAACTTTGTTCACTTGAGTCAACTCTTTTCACCGAAATATGGATTGTAGCTCCGTCCATTACATTATCTTGTTGGTCAATTTGATATTTTGGAATGGTTTTGAATTATCAGGTAGGTTGAGAGATTTTAGGTGATACCAAATTTAAATAAAAACAGTATTTTAATTATATTAGATAAAATATTATTTGCAATTCCACAAATACCCTTAATGAGCCTTTCTGATGCATTAATGGATCCGAGTGGTGCAGTGAGGTTTTCCGAGGTGTTCCGATGCGTGTTGGTTTTCCATTGAAGCTCCCTCTATATATATATATATATATATATATATATATATATATATATATATATATATATATATATATATATATATATATATATATATATAGATTTGGGTTCAAATGAGTACCACTAGTTTTGCGGAGTACCGGAGGTACCTCGCTTAAAATCATTTTTTTTGAAATTTTTTTACATAATCATGTTTAAATTAATAATACAAGACTACTTGCAAAAAATCACACCTAAACACACACTATAACTATGTGAAACGTGCAAGTTCACATGAACTGCACTGTTGTGAACGTATGTTCACAGCTAAGCATGTTCACATGAATTTTTTCACGTTCACATGACTTTTAAGAGGCTACGAAGTGTGAATGCGTGTATTTCTTTTACAAATATGCTTATATTATTTGTATCTAAATGAATATGAAAAAAAATTAAAAAAAAAAACTTTTTTTCGGAGCAAGTTCACATCTGAAACCCGTGTGTTCACAGGTACTCACGGTACTCTGCATTTTTTAGGTACTCACACGAACCATATTCTATATATATATATATATATATATATATATATATATATATATATATATATATATATATATATATATATATATATATATATATATATATATATATATATATATATATATATATATATATATATAGAGAGAGAGAGAGAGAGAGGATCATTTGTGAACAAGTTCCTCATAGTGAACATTGTGAACCAACCAAAATTTGACAACTAAGCAATCCTAAATTTATCCTTACAAGGGCATTTTAGTCCATAAAAAATCATATAACCGGTTAATTATATCCATAGTACACGTTTACAACAAAGCTCCTATTTTTAAGGTGACATTTCTTTTAAAGATATTATAGTTTTTTTTATTATCAATTTTTACAAATCTTCCCCACTAATGATTAATATTAGTCCAGAATAGAAAAACACGTACTGTTTTTAACCTACTTCGTTGTCGTTCTTCATCAATAGAAATTCGTATTAACTAACTATTGATATCAAATATTGATATTATGGCCGGCGGTTTTATTCTCGCTTTTTTCTTCATCGTCTCCGGCGGATTTAATCAAGCAGCGAAAGTTTTACATTGAACGCATCTATCGCATTGGACGCACCCGAAGCATCTATCGCAACTAACGTAAACAATGAATGAACGCACATGAAGCATCTATTGCAACTAACATAAACAATGAATGAACGCACCCGAAGCATCTATCGCAACTAACGTAAACAATGAATGAACGCACCCGATGCATCCATCGCAACTAACGTCCGCAACTACAGCATCCGCTGCAAGTTCATATTTTTCAGGCAAACAAACATGTTTTTTCTTCCACCGTATGAAACAAATTTTTACATGTTTATAGACTTTCTTATATGTTTTACTTGTCTAAATAGAGACATTGAAAACAGTTTTACATCTTCCTTCCCCATTACTTTTAATTTGGCGTGATTAAACTAAGCACATATATTACTAACATAAAAAGATTCAATAGAATCATATCGTCCTCGTTCCTATATTAATTAATTAATTGATTTCTCCATCGAAAATAAATGATCCATGGTAGGAATAATATGGATTGACATGAAGTTGGAATTCCCTTGATTTTCGGATGATCAGTTTTACGGATTCACGGTTTTTTTTTTTAATTTCCATCTTTACCCCTAGTATGACTCAAATGAATCATGGCATAACGTGGCCTTAGATGATGATGTGTCATGGTTTAACAGGTTCACACATATATATATATATATATATATATATATATATATATATATATATATATATATATATATATATATATATATATATATATATATATATATATATATATATATATATATATATATATATATATATAAGGATGTGATCCATTGTGAACAAGTTATCGTTGTGAACGTTGTGAACAAATTTAAAAAAAAACATATAACAATTCATATATATCAACAAGTGTTTGTAAGGGTTCATAGAAGTGTCTACAACAAGATTCAAAACATTCAAAAGATTCATAGTAGTTTTTATAGCAAGATTCATAATATTCAATAAAATCAATAGTATCGAATAAGATTAATAGGTTAATAGAAGGGTTAGGTAGTGTTTTCAATAAGATTCAAAGTTACAATCAAAATTATATTTTAATTAAGAATCGTGTGTGTGAAATCATCTTCTCAATATATATATTCAAACTTAGAATTTTAATTTCATATTTAATTAGGCCAGTAGTGATCGTATATATACCAACGTAGTCAACAAAAATCCATACGCACACAAATATTCTACACCAACTCTATAAATCAGATCGATATTAATTGACTTGATGAACAATTATTTTATGTTCTTCAATTCCATCTTTCATTTCAGAAAAATTAAACTACACACAGTCACACACACATATAAAATATCCGTACATATTAATTGTTAATTAATCAAGGATTTGGTTAATACACATACATATATACTCCTTTTCCTTGATTAGAAATTTATGAACCTACTATACGTACGTAAAATTAAAGTACATGATCGGTTTCCTACTAGAAATTAAATTAAGTATATAACTAAAGTTAATTGAGAAGAAAATTAATAACTTAACGTGTAGAAAATGAAAGAGTTGACTTATTTGTAATCGTCACGCACATGATATACCGATAGAAGTTGGCAAAAACCGATCAGACGCCGTTCTTGCGATCACCAACGACTTGAGGTCCGGCGAAAGCCCATCAAACTCCGGCACCTCCGGTATGGTATGAAGAGCACCAGAGGTGTCATAGACGTAGAAAGCTTCATGTCTTGATGACGTATGCCTAGTTCGGAAAACTGATCGCAGGAACTTGTTGAGGGATCGGGTGAGTCTGAAGGGTTTTTTGGTGGTGGGTTTGTGGCCGGAGAGTGGTAGTGGTACCGGTAGAGGTGGTGGTTGATGGCGGATGGTGGAGGAGGAGAGGTGGGGCATAGACATGGTTCTGGTGGAAATGGCAGAATCGAGTTGACGTTCGAAAGATTTGAGTTCAAAAGAGTCGTAGAGGGAGCTTTCACAATCCCATACTTCACGTTTAGGGTTTGCTTTTTGGGTTTCTGTTTCTTTCTCCATTTTTCCTTCAAGTTTTGTAAGATATGATGGATGGATAAATTAAGCCAAATTAAAGCCTAGCTAGCGCACCCTTTTTAATATTATTTATACATAGAGAAATTAATAGGAGGGAGAAAATAAATCATTAAATCAATTCGTCAACGTACGTAATAAGAATATTATGTATCATGTATAATTAAATACTTGAATATTATCAAATACATAAATAAATATATACATGCACAAGCACAATTAATTAATGCATATACGTACTAAGAATGAGATGAACAATGTAATGAAATAAATCATTAATTATGACTTCTTGTCGTGTTTGTTTATATTATTGGAATGAAATGAATCATTACTATACATTGTTAATTGGTATGTATGAATATTAAAGGGAATGACATGAAATTAAATAAAAAACTTTAAAATTACTAAACTTCCATTCCATTTCCCGAGGGAATGAAAAAAAAAATACCGCACCCTTAAGGAATGAAAATCAATAGAGGTAAAGTCACATTCCTTATGCAATGCTTCATTCCATTACCTCGAGGTTAACAAACAACTTTTTTTTCATTCTGTCGTAATAATTCATTCCATTCCATCTCTTATTACAAAATAACAAACACTACCAAATATTTATTAATTACTATATGACTTAATGAGTTTACGTCATGATGATAACATAATATCATCAAATTAAAGCAAATTAACCTTGATTATTACTAGATATAATTAAACACCAACTACTGCATGCACGTGAATGAGCAAGGTTGCATGCCATTAATAAATCCCAATCCATTTTAAGATATTATAAGATAATCATGAAACTGTTAATTAATAAATTTTGTGTCATTAATAAATTCTTTGGTATATGTGTTGCTAATGAAATCTGAATCCATAATCAATGTGACTTTGATATATATAGATTTAGGTTCAAGTGAGTACCACCATTATGCAGCACACCAAAAGGTGCCACTCTTAAAAGTAATTTTTTTGAAAATTTTTTTCATGAACATGTTTTAATTAACATTACACAGATCATATATAAATTTCACGCAAATCGAAACACTCTAAGTGCATGAAAACACGCATCACATAAATGCATGTTCACATACATTCAAAATTATGTAAGTGTGTGTTCACATCACTTTTTAGGAGCTAGGATATATGAATGCATGTGAAATTTACATATGATCTTCATAATGTTTATTAAAACATGTTTATGAAAAAAAAATTTTAAAAAAGTTTTTTTAAAGGTGATACGTTCTGGTGCGCTGCATAATGGTTGGTACTCTCTCGAACCATATTATATATATATATATATATATATATATATATATATATATATATATATATATATAGAGAGAGAGAGAGAGAGAGAGAGAGGGGGGTTCAATGGAAAACCACAATGCACCTGAAAACTTGTGAAAACCGCACTGCACCACCACAAATGCATCAAATTTCACGCGTGATGCATCAAAATCCCGCGTGATGCATCCAATTTCCCGCGTGATGCATCACTTTATTTACGATCATGCCACCGCGTTTTTTCATGAAATGCATCAAATCGGACGGTATGCGTAGGTTTCCACAGTTTTCCGGTGCATAGTGGTTTTCCATTGAACCCACCCCTATATATATATATATTGTTTTTTTTAAAAGTTGTTAACAATTTAAACACACACACATATATATAATATTATATATATATATATATATATATATATATATATATATATATATATATATATATATATATATATATATATAGTTTCAAGTGCGTACCACTTATTATGCAGCACACCAAAAGGTACCACACCAAAAAACAATTGTATTGAATTTTTTTACATAAAATTGTTTTAATTAACATTACACAAATGATAGATTAATTTCATGCATATTCACGCATTCTTAGTGCCCGAAATCATACATAGTATAAATGTACGTTCACGTATATACAATTTTATGTAAGTGTACGTTCACATCATTTTTAACGAGCTAAGAGATGTGAATGTAAGTGAAATTTACATATCATCTTTGTAATGTTAACTAAAAACATGTTTATGAAAAAAAAACTTTAAAAAAGTTTTTTAAAGGTGGTATATTCTGGTGCCATGCATAATGAGTAGTACTCTGTCGAACCCATATATTTGTGTATGTATGTATTTGTAAAGAAAGTAATTAAAGAACGTAGATGTTGACCTTTTATATGTGTTGAGGATTATGATGAGTAGGTGTGAAAGTCTAGGTGATTATATATATAAGAAATTTAGAGAGAGAGAGAGAGAGAGATAGAGAGAGAGAGAGAGAGAGAGAGAGAGAGAGAGAGAGAGAGAGAGAGAGAGAGAGAGAGAGAGAGAGAGAGAGAGAGAGAGAGAGAGAGAGAGAGTCACGGAGCTTGAAATAGGGACCATTGGGATGCATGAGTTGTAATTGTAAGGGAAGGGAAGGGAAGGGAAGGGAAGGGAAGGGGGTATGTGTATATGTCATACTTAAAATAAAATCCAAGTCTTTGTTGTCATTTAATACTTTGATAGTAATGGCCATTCATCCATCATCCATGCCTTTATAAACAAACATCCCTCGTATATATATGAAATAAGTAAGACGTACTTTTGTTTATCTTCTTAGATTAATAAAGGATATTTACGCAAAAAACCATCAACTTGTTACTTTTTTGTGACTAAAACTTCAAATCATTTTTCATTGCATAAAGAACCTCGAACTGACTAAAAATCAATAAATCAAGGTTTTATCAATGGGTATAGGGATGAGATGGGGGCTAGTACCGTACCGACCCGTCCCAACTCCCGAATTAGAAAAACATACAAGACCGAGTACCGTACCAAGTTGTGATATTCGGGATCGGTACTAGTCCCGTATTCGGTACCGGGAAATCGGTAATAGTCCCGTTTAGTGTCATTGTTCGATTTACTTGTGTTTCTTCATCAGGAGTGTTGATTCAATTATTGTATTCCATTGAATTTTTTACTAAGAATGATGAACAATAAACTAAATCCTTATTGAATGATTGATTACAAAAGTGATGTGTTGAATGGAAAATTTTGATTTAAAAGAGATTTTACATCTAATTAAGATTTAGGGAATGATATGGGAATATGAGATTAAATTAGGAATTTCAAATAGGTCTTGCATGCATTTATAATTTGGGAAATGATATGAAGTAAATTAGGAATGACAAATCATTACCATTCATGTCTCTAACTTGGTACCGGGAAATCCCGATTTAAACCCGTCCCGATTCCCGTTTTCCTGACTCCCAATTAAAGTCTGATATGGGTCCCAAGTACCGTACCATCTTCGGCTAATTGGTATCGGTATCGGGACGGTACCAGTACGGGATGAGAAATTTGGATTTTTGCTCATCCCTAAATGGGTAACCGGTTGAAACCAGTTATTAATCCTACGTGGACCGGTAAATAACCTACCTGGAATAAATATTAATTGTTGGAACCAGTTGCCAATTATTACACATCATTTAAACCTCCATTGATGATGTAATCCCGTTTAAAAATTACAATTAAAAATGATCAATGGGGGTTTAAATGATGTGTAATACTTGACAACCGGTTTCAACAATTAAAATTTATTTCACGTAGGTTGTTTACCGGTCCACATATGATTAGTAATCGGTTTCAACAGGTTACCAATTGATAAAACCTTGATTTACTGATTTTTAGTTACTTCAGGGTTCTCTATACAACGAAAAATGGTTTGGGGGGTTTTAATCACAAAAAACTAATAAGTTGATGGTTTTTTACGCAATTAATATTCAATTGTGGTATGTATTCACTCAAATTTAATCTCTCTCTCTCTCTCTCTCTCTCTCTCTCTCTCTCTCTCTCTCTCTCTCTCTTATACACACACATACACACATGTGGATATGCATCGGGGAATCTTAAAGAACCACAATTCATCATAAGCAGGGTCGTCTCGTTAATTTTAGAGACTCCGTGCCACAATTAAAAAAAAGAGGCACTATATAAACTAATTTTCTATATATATTATAAGGGAAATTTATATAAAAAACCAACGTAGTTTTGATATTTTTTGATTAAATCCATGTACCAAATTCCATAAAAGTCTTTCAACTTAAAATTTTTTACAAATTGTGTTGTTTTATGAGATTTTTTAAGGATTTTTCAAAAAATATTTCATAAGATTTTGTTAAGTTAAAGGACTTTTACGAAAATATTTTATGTGTAGTGATTTTTACGAAAAAAAATTTTAAGTTGAGGGACTTTTGTGGAAATGTTTTTGGTACAACGACTTATTCGAAAAATACTGAAAGTACGTTGGTTTTTTACATAATTTTTCCTATATATAAAAGTTCATTAATACGATAAAAAGGTTATAGACATCCAAAAGATTAAAAAAAAAAAACGATTGACCAATTGATTAAACAAAATTATAATTTTAAAACAATAATAAGAATCAACAAAATACTAAAAAGGATTATTATAGACCATTTACTTAAACAAAACTACCTCTAATCGGCTTCCCCAAAATCAATGCCCTTTTTTATTCAATCGAGTATGTTGATTGTTGCTATTTGGTGATGTAATCCGATGATTTTCATCGGCTTCCCCAAAATCAATGCTGCTTTTTGATTTTTTAGTGAATGGATGAAAGAAACTCCAACACTGTCACACAAACTCAATCTATGAAAAGTTCCTAACTTCTAGTGACTGTGTTGCTTAGTTTCAAATGAATCAGACGATCATTCGTTCTTTCTTTTTAAATTCCGGGAAAATAGAAGAAGAATAAAAGAGATTTTTTATTTTCATTACAATATAGATGTCCAATTGCAGATTTGAGGTTTCTATTTACATACCTGCGAATATTTGAACGTTGAATAAATTCTTTGCCTATGTGGTTGCCGCCATCACTTGGAATTGAACGATTCCATTTTTCTGTTGCCGCCATCGCTTTGATCTCGCTGTCATCTGCCATCGCATAATCGCACGACTCTTAGGTTTCCTCGTCGTCGCCATCATTAGAGCCATGTCTACTGATTATTTGAGGAGTAGTCGGCTAGTCGCTCCAAGAAGCCTTGAAGGTTGTACGCTTGTACGCATCAGTGCATATGGACTAATGAACCAAGTTTGCATCTGATTAGGTTAATAGGTTTGATTAATTTGGCTAAAAAATTGGGCCTTCAAAATACATGCATATATAAAACAAGACCATTAATTTTTGGAGGCCCATTGTATTTGGGGCCCTGTGCAGTGGATCAGGCTGCACAGGGTATTAGCCGCCCCTGATCGTAAGAAAAATACATAGTTCATCACATGAGATTTGCATTACACAGAAGATTATGCATCACATAGAAAGATTGTGTATTACACGAGTGGATTATGCATCAAACAGAAGGGTTGTGCATCACACGAGGAAATTTTGTACAAAACGATCACCTTATGTGATGCATAATCCACCAAATGATTATATAGGTTCAATAAATTCATATGGGGATAGTACATCACATGCATTGTGGTTCCCCAATGTTCTCCGATAAACACTTGGTTCTTCATTGAACCCCACTACACACACACATATATTTATATTTAAGTTCAAGTGAGTACTACCTATTATGTAATGTACTAGAAGGTACCACTTTCAGAAGTGTTTTTTTTTAATTTCTTTAAAGATGGTAACTTTTGGTGCGCTGCATAATGAGTGGTACCCTCTCGAACCATATTCTAGACACACACATATATATACACACACATACATACACATACCGACATACGTATGTTATATATAAAGACAGAATATGCATCTTAACTCTCGTCGGTCTTCAAGGAGTTGAAAATGACCAAGAAACATGTATGGCCAAGAATGTACATGCATTTAATTAATTAAGATATGTGTGCATTAATTAAATTAAACTAAATATATAATAAGGGGACAATTGCTTGGTATGATGAAATTGAAAAATATATAGAATTTAGTTTGTACTTTATAGTATATGTGTCAATGTGTGCATCAATCATATTATACTTACAAATAATTAGGAAGGTTAGATTCCTATCGATGGAATTTAAAACAATTTTCTTATTCATTAGCTTTTTTATTCAAATTCTATAATACATTATATGCAAATTTCAATACTTACAAAATTTATTCCGTGAGCCAAATGCCTTTAGGTTGGGTCAGTTAATGAACTGAATTGTTAGAAATTTATCTACTCTTGCAAATTTTCTAATTGTTGTGGGGAAATTAATACAAAACTTGTGAAATAAACAATAAAATTACATAGAATTTGGCTACACTTTAAAGCAAAATGGTCGACACCCACCATTCAAAATAATAAAAGTTTGCATATGAGTTTTAAATTACGACCACCACAGTAGAAGCAGCAACAACTAAATGCAAGAAATAGCAAGGTACATTGCTAAAATTCATGATTATAGCAATCTACTTTAAAATTTACCAATTATACCAATCTAATTTATATTTTTATGATTATAACAATCTGATTTAAAATTTACTCATTACAACAATTTATGTAACTCTTTAATATTTTAAGATTACAACAATTAACAAGTCAATTACCGATATAACAAGATAATTTATAAAAGATATGAAATATAATTTTGCTAAGTGTCCATCCTCCATCATATAGAGTATTGACTGGTTATGTAAACTTTTTTTGGGGAAATTCAGGAAGAGGGGAAAAATATAAATTTGGGTTTCATGGAATAAAATTATTGCACCAAAACAAATGGTTGGGCTCGGATTAGGTTGTTTGTAAACAACCACAATTTGCTTAGCAAATGGCTCCGGAGATTCGCCGCTAGAAAGGAGGCTCTTTAGATGAAGGTGATTTTTCACTTTTCCACTCGAAATGGTGGTTTCAAGTCAAATAGAATATGTGAAGTTGCAGAAGCATTTTAAAAGTTTGGATATCAATATAATCAACACTATTATTAGACATGTCAGAAACGGTCAGAACACAAGATTTTGGTTGGATGTATGAGGTAATATGAAGTGTTCAATTTGCAATCGTTGGGTTCTTGAAAATGGGTTATCGATTGTGAAAATGTGAGTAGCGCAGTCAGCATCAGGGAATATCTCTTTTGGAGCTATCTTGTTTACAAGAGCTTATTGGTCAACTGGTTTTGTCTAGCAAAACAAAATAGATCGCTGAAAATGGAGTCTTGACAAAAGTAGCATACTATCGAGGAAAGGAATTAACCTTTTTAATTTAATTGGCTAGAAGTAACAAAAATCAGGGTGATGATCGTTTCCTTGCATATGGCCTTGCTTCGATCCATTCATGGATCGTAGTAGTCAGCCTTCGCCCTTCTGTCTTCAATGAGATCATCTCTATTGATTCTATGATTCGTCGCCCTACTGATTTGTCTGCGTCTTCATACTTCAGTCTTCGACTCTTCATTGTCTGATCATCTCTCGAAGCCCCCTCATCGGAGTCCTTTGGAGATTTATAATATCACCTTCCAAAAAACATTATAACGTAAATAAGTTTGCAAGAGTATAGTTCACATAAATTAAAACATAATATGTCATATAGGTAACCAGCTAGTTATTACAATCATAAAAATACAAACTAAATTGTTATAATTGGTAAAATATAAAGTTGATTGTAATTATCATGAAAAATTAAAAAGTAGATTGTTTGAGTCTTGCAATTGACTCTAATAATTAATAATAATAATAATAATAATAATAATAATAATAATAATAATAATAATAATAATAATAATAATAATAATAATAATAATAATAATAATAATAATAATAAGAGATAATTACTAAAATAGCCAAATCTCACATCTTTATTCACTTTTTAGCCATTTTATATACATTTTACCAAAATAGCCACAATTTACGTGACCACATTTACGTGATAGCCACAATTTACGTGATTTGTACTTTTTTTCATTTTTTAATGTATTACGTTACAAAAGGTGTTTGGTCACGTAAATTGTTGTACTTGGTCACATAAAGTGTGACAAGACATCCCACCAAACATTCATGGGGAATGAGCAAAAATGGTCACGTAAAGTACAACAATTTACGTGACCAGACACCTTTTGTAACGTAATGCATTAAAAAATGAAAAAAAGTACAAATCACGTAAATTGTTGTACTTGGTCACGTAAAGTGTGACAAGACATCTCACCAAACATTCATGGGGAAGGAGCAAAAATGGTCACGTAAAGTACAACAATTTACGTGACCAGACACCTTTTGTAACGTAATGCATTAAAAAATGAAAAAAAGTACAAATCACGTAAATTATGGCTATCACGTAAATGTGGTAACGTAAAGTGTGGCTATTTTGGTAAAATGTATATAAAGTGGCTAAAAACTGAATAAAGGCGTGAGATCTAACTATTTTAGTAATTATCCCTAATAATAATATTGCTTAAGTTATTTACAAATCTTTTAATTAGAGAATTTTAAGTTGGACATACACTATGTATGTGTAGCTAGAGGGGATTAGTGATTAGACATCCCAATTGATGGAAGCCATTAAAATTAAAATTTATAAATAATAAAGTTGTTGGGATGTCTTTTCCATCTCATAAATTACCGAATTAAATGAACTTACCAAGAAGACCAACCAACCAACCTTCTTACTACTACGATGGATGCTCTCTCTAATCACCATGCATCTATTTCAATACAACCGACTTTGGTGTAGCAGTTTCAAGGTGTTATGTAAGTGAGAGATTACGGGTTCGATTCCTGTCGAAAGCAAGTTGAAATTTAGATGGAGAACGCAAGTCTTAGGATGAATGAGTAATTTAGGAGTAGTAGTAAGATAGTTTGTCGTTCCAAAAAAAATCTATTTCAATACAATATATACTTTTCTCTTAATTCTCCTAATTAAATCTCCACATCTCTTTAAATATTATTCTTCATACACACTATTGACAGCCCGGTCCAAAGGTGGTCCACACGGGCTATGGCCCAAGCATCAAATCATCAAAAGACATTAATTTTCAATCTAACAAATAAATATATTAAACATTGTTTTGTTGTTCAATCTTTATATTTTCATTATCGATGATAAAAATAAAATTATAATATTAGACGATGAGAACAATGAAATCATAAAATGAAATAAGTGACAAAAGATTGCTAAAGTTACTACATAAAGTATGGTATGAGAATCAACGAGAAATTTGTTTTACTCTTTAATCTGGAAAATTTTTTGCTTAACTTTCAAATCACAGAACATAATAAACAATCAGACACTTTTAAGAAAAGGATTAAGATTGTACAATACCAACATACTTTTCCAAATATACCCATATGGTACATGAACTTTTTTTATTACATATATGGTACATGAACATTTTTTATTACCTATATGGTATATGTATTTTTGTAATCCATTCCAATAATGAGTGGTACTCTCTCGAACCAAATCACATAAATATATTCACATATATGCAAATATATGTAAGTGTATGTTCACATCATGTTCAAGGAGTTGGGGAATATGAATGTATGTAAAATTTACATAACGTCATTAATATTAACTAAAACTTAATTATGGAAAAAATATAAAAAATTGTTTTAAAAGTTGTACCTTCTGATGTACTGCATAATGAGTGGTATTCTCTCGAACCCCACACACATATATAATACTCTTATCACATTTTCATATGATACTAGGATACCATTTTATGATGTATATGAATGTATAAATTAATAATTAATATCGTATATCAATATATAAGATAATATATGAATTTAATACCCAATGATAATACATATTATAGGAGAAAATTGTGTGCAAAAAATCTTCCATAATTAATAATTTTCATGATACTTGTCATTTTTTTTATTGAACTCCTCGTTCATTTTTTTTTTTTTTTGACATAAAAATCTTCCAAGCAACTAAATCTCATTAAATCCAGATCTTTTTAAAAAAAGATTACTTCTAACCGGTTAGGTTGCAACCTATTGACCTGGAAACCTAACCCTTAAATATCGTTATTATTATCATCCTTTTGGGTAAACCCAATCCCTTCTTCGGTTACCGACTGCTCCACTCCGACAAAAGACCTCAACCCCCGCAAACAATTCAAAAACAGACCAAAAATCAATATGTAAGCCACAATAAAATCCACAAATCTATGTTGAGTGATGAACAATATACTACATCGAAAAAAACCAGTTAAACGAAATCAATGATTGATGAATAATAAGTCTATATCAAACAATAAATCTAACACAAACCAGAAATTTGAGTTCAACTATATAAAATATGAAGTTGATGATAAATATAATTAACCTTTAAAATATATATAATCACTAGTTTAGCAACCCATGTATAACATGGGTATATTTAATAAAACATATATAAGATAATAAAATGTTGATATCAAAATAATATAAAAATTATCATCAAAAAATAAATTTAAATATAATACAAGCTAATTATGATAAATAAATAGTCAAGATAAGAACATGATTGCATTTAACCTGGAAAATAGTATTAGTAGTATTATAACATTATAATGTACCAGTTATGCAGTCGATTATTGTATATTACATTGCTATAATCGATATTTAAATGTATTTTTATTTTTCAGTAATAAAAAGTTTTAAAATCAAACTCTCATATATGAGAAAAAACTTGTACTCAATTTTAAATTTGATTAAATTGGTAAGATAAATTAATATTAATAAAAATATTAGGAATGAAAATAGATTTAAATCTAAATCATTTAATTAGATTGACTTGGCTAAATTAATTAGTAATTTGTATTAGTTTTTCAAATAATTAAAGAATAAATTGAATGAGTTATATTAGGAAAATTGGGAGGGAAAATAAAAAACTCATTAGTTAAGAAATTGACATGTGTCATTAAATGTTTTGCTGTATTAATATATATAGATATATAGATATATATATATATAGATTTTCATACTTCTTTCGGTGCTATTTTTTTATTTATTGTTGCGTTACGATGTTATCATTATCACATTTGGAACCAATAAAATAATTTTTTTTCGTAAGTAATCACTTTTAATATTAATTTAATAAAATTAGTAGACTAAAGGCTAGTAGTTATATTATTTGAATTATATAAATTTTAAAATTAACTTAAACTTAATCACGAAAGGTAATATAAAAATTAAAATTGGGTCAAGTTTATAAATATATATGAAATAACTTACTTTAGTTCAAGTTTTTAGGCATTCACAAAGAAAGTAGTTATATGAAATAACTTACTTGGGTCAAGTTTTATGTTTAGATATCAAATAATTTATTACTCCAACACTAGTCATGTGCTTTTAGAAATTTTCTAATTTACTAATATTTGAGCATTATGGACATTTTTACTAACATGTTATCACCAAATATGACCAAAATATGATTATTTAAATTTTAAAGAAAAATAAAATCACTCACTTTTTTATTGAGACTCAATGTCTGTTATCCAAAATAAAATATTACTGTTTAAATATATTTTTTTTTTGCTTTTTTTTATTTCAAAATATGAAAAGTTGTTTATTAAAATAATGTAAACAAGCCTTGGTTAACGCTCGTTATCTTTTCCTTCTACTTAGGCAGTTCCTTTGAACTAATTACTTGGACTGGACTACTTGGAATAGGTTCTTAAAAGTAGATATTTTAGTGCCCATGAGTTCTTAATTGAATTATTTATCATTATTGTTTTGTTTCAATCTAATGGTTTTTTTGTTTTTTTTTTATTTTTACGGCAGAACGTATACATCCATCTAATCTTATTTTTAAATCTACACCTTTTTTTGTTCACACTCATCTAATCCTATTCTTAAATCTACACTTTTTTTTGTCACAATGGGACTCAATCTAATGGGTTGAGCAGTACATGTCCATATCCATAGTTGAATAGATTCGAACCCTACAAATTACAAGATAGGAGACACCCTCAGAAAACTCGTTATGACACATTTAATTGACCACAGGTACATTTCATTTAGCAGGTTTTGTTCATATTATTATTATTATTAGTGTTTAGTATGAAAAAACCAACATGTTTTTCACATTTTTGCGGTTTAGTCAATTCGTGTTATTTTTTACCAATAAAATCCTTATGTAATATATTTGTTTGTGATTTTTGGAATTTTTCTTTAATTTTTCTAAAAAATCTTCAAGTTCGTGGACTTTTCGGAGAAAAATAGTGAAAACATGTTGGTTTTTTTGTGGAAAAGATCAGGGTTGATTATGAAGAAAAGCAAAACTTTTCCAGAAACCGGATTGAAAACAATAACTTAACGACTTTCTTTGGAAAAAATAACACGGAGGGACTAAATCGTAAAAAAATGAAAACATGTTGGTTTTTTTATATTAAACCCTTATTATTGTATATAACATCTCTTTTAACGTTATAACTACGCATTCAAAATCATGCATGCACATAGATTGTGTAACGACTAAGGGTGTCTAGGATGAACAGGTTTTTAACAATAACGTACGTTGTATAAAAGTAATGCTCAGGGTACTAATTTATAAGCTTTTTGAAGGCCGTAAAATATTGGTGATTGTATCTAGCAGAGGTGATGGGTATACGCTCGTATAAGTTACAATAATTATTAACATAAGATTAGTAATCAATGTTGATAATATCTTATAAATCTATTGTTTATAAAGAATCCAATACATTATTAAAAGTCATATAACCATTAGAGGTGCACAAAGACCGGATCGTAACCAAACCGGATCAGATTTAACCGGTCCGGTTTTTTTGTCACAGAAAAAAACGGTTTTTTTAAAAACCGGTCCGGATCATAACCGGTTTTCGGCACAGATTTTTGTAACCTATGTAACCGGTTCCAGTTATAAAAAAACTGGATTTTTTCGAATACATAATTTCCGGATTTTTTTTGTGCTTTTTTAGGCTTTCTTTTTTATTGGGTCTTTCTTTTTGTTTGAACTTCTTTTCTTTTGGGGTTTTGGGCTTTTGGGTTTAACAAAAGAAAAGTTATAACATCTTTTTTTATAATTTATAATTACAATTTTCAAATCGATACTATATAAAATAAGAAAATCACTTGGAGTTTCTGGATCATTGGATGGAAAGAAATCAATGGTCCAGATTAATGACAACTAATAAATATTTATGAAATGTCTCTTATACCCTTAATTAAAATCAATAATTATACCTATGCCATTTTTTTAAATTGATTTTCCAAATTTACTACCTTAACTTAATTACATTAAATTTTGATTTTAATTTATTCATTAATGAATTAATATTAAATTAATATTTACCTAAAATAAATATGTGTCATTATTATCCTTAATGATCATAGTTAAATTCAAATGTAAAAATTTGTATTTAAATGTAGAAGTCTAGTAAATAAAGTTAAAAAATTCTGTTAATTATTTTGCTAACAAGATTTAAAATTTAATTGATAAAACTTCAATTGTGAATATGATGATTTTTGATTGTTGATTTTCAGATATTCAATTTTGATATTTTATCATTTTCAAAATATATACACATTCACATAATTGAAGTTTTGTGTTTCTTACATTGATATTTCATATTTGAAGTTAATAAAAATTAAAAAAATTGCAAACATATATTATCTGTTTTTAATAATCCAATATAATAATAATTTTTTATATAATATCAAACAACTAAGTATTTTTTTTATCTTTAATGTAACTAGCTTTCAATTTTTTTATTTTAATTATATATAACTTTTATAATAATTTATTAAAATATAAAAAAATATGTATTTTCTAAATCAACCCATGTAATACATGAGTTGATTAACCTATATATTATAATAAAACAAAACAATTCATGTGATATGTCACTTCTACAATACAAGAAAATTTTATTTTTCCACCTCTTTTTCCAAATTTAACACCTTAACTTTAATTGCATTAAATTTTGACTTTATTTTTTTCATTAATTAATTAGTAATAAATTAGATTTTGTAACATTTAAAATTAATGTTTACCTAAAATAAATATCTATCATTATTATCCATAATAATCATAATTAGATCCAAATGTAAAAATTTGAATTAGTTGTGGAAATTATTATTATTATTATGTATAATAAAGGAAAACATCAAATGTCACGTGTCACCTCTACGTTCACCAAAAAGATAATTACAACTTATAAAAAATATAAGATAAATACAATTTAATATTTTTTAAAAAGATAAATATACTCTATTTTTTAATCTGTAAATAATCAAAAATAAACACAATTATTATTTTTGTATATTTTATTTTTACTCATATACATTTTATATAAATAAATTTAATTAAAAATATCCACGTAATACGTGGGTTATAAACTAGTATATAATTATAAATAAGTTAAAGACATATATTTTACTCCAGTCATTTATATTTTTATATTCTATATGATTATAAATACATAAAATATACATCAAGGGCTGCTCGAAAATCGGTTTTTTTTCCCGGTTATAAAAAAACCGGTTAATTATCCGGTAAAAAAACCGGTGCCCCAGAAAACTTAAAAACCGGTTGAAAAACCGGATTGGATAAGAACCGGATCGATTTTTTGTAACCCGTTTTACCGTAACCGGTTTCGGGTCAAAATCGGATAACCGGATTTTTTGTGCACCTCTAATAACCATGATGGTTAAGGATATGAATCTATTATGAAAGTTCAAGGTCCAAACCTTACGTGTGTCGATTTACTACACTACCTTTAGTTGCGGGACTGTTGAATAAGAGCCATAAAGGATGTGTTGCTATTTTTTTTTGTTTTAAAAAGGTTTATTACGAAAAAAACCAACATGTTTTCACGGTTTTTGCGTTTTAGTCCCTCAATGTTATTTTTTTTTTGTTTTGTGAAATTTGACTATTAGACCCCAGTTTTAAATATTAAACCGGGATTTTAGAGACTGAAAACCCAGGTTCTAATATTCATTTTTCACTTAACCAAAAAGAAAAAATTAAGTTGATGACTTTTATGAAAAAAAAAACTTTCATGGATGAACGAAAACACAAAAAACATGAAACATGTTTGACTTTTTCCATAATAAACTCTTTTTAAAAAAGCAATATCAAATAACTCCAAAACAAAATCTTAGTTGTGGGACTGGTGAATAAGGCCATAAAGGATGTTTTTTTTTTTTTTTTTTTTTTTTTTTTTTTTTTTTTTTTTTTTTTTTTTTTTTTTTGGCATATCAAATAACTCCAAAACAAAATCTCACACCCACCTCTAATTTCCTATCCATTAATTGCAAGAAGATCAACATATTATGATTATATAATGTTTATTGAGTCCAAATTTCAGCACCATTATCACTTTTTTAAAGAGTCATTTCCATGTATTTCAAAGGTTAAAAGTGTTATCAATTCAATCTAAATTTGGCCTTTAATAAGTCAAAGTGTATCTATTTAATCCAAAAATGCCCTTCAATTGCCCTTTCTAAACGATTTAACTTTCTGCATTAGCTAGCAGTTGTACACCATGCATCTGTTTTTGTACCTTCAACATGTCTGAATGTAGCTTTAGCTTCAATCAACCACATCGTCACTAAAGATCTTGAACTTGCTAGCATCAAGAACCAGTTTCCGTACCGAAGAGAACGAACCCAACAACCCAACGCCCGTAAAAACCACCATGATCACGACGTTCAACCAATAAGTGAACGAAGATCTCGACGGCTTGTAAGTAATGTTGTATAAAAGCATTGGAAGGATGAAATCCAACGGAATGAAACCAAGAGCTCCGACAACCCCGTTTATGTCTCCGAAAAACGGCAGCATTGCTGCGAAAAACCCACAAAATATCATGTAAAGTGACCGGAGAATTATTCTTGGGACCAGGTTTCGCTTCGAGAACAATCCTTGATTCACGTCTGCGGACTTTGTTTCCATTATCTCGTAAGCTACTTGAGAATAGACCTGTTTCAAATGAATTTCTTTCAGACGGTTTCGAACCATCAATATGCAAAATAACCATTCCAGTTAGTCATTTCGACCAACTGGATTGTGTTGGCGGCGCTGTAGCACCGGCGCTACAGCGGTTAGCGCCTTAGCGGACTTTTACCAAATAGCGGTCCCGCTATTAGCGGTGCTATTTACCGCTATATGAACGCAATTCTGGATAAAATAGCGGTAATAGCGGTCAAAATAGCGCTATGGAACCTTAGTTGGCCATTTGATGACTTTAATTTTATTTTTTACATAACCTTTCATGATATTAATTTTATATATGTATTATGTTATGTATTTATATAACCTTTTATGATTTAATTATATATATGTATTATGTTATGCACGTCTGCACTACAGCTGTAAATCCAAATATGTTACTGTTGTCCATGGTTGTACTTCTTGCTATAGATTTCATATATGCATTGTATTATGTTTTTTAAATTATATATATATATATATATATATATATATATATATATATATATATATAATATACCGCTGTATCACTGCTATATCACCGCGATAACCGCTATAGCAAATAGCGGTCTTGACCGCTATTCGATCGCGAGACGCTATTAACTGCATAGGTTGGGACGAAGAGCACATACAAGGCCAATGGCAAACAGTTGGAGCAGAACGAAGACAACTCCGAGTCCCAGAAGCCAAGTTGGAGCTAAAGCAGGCCCCTCATCTGGCATGAGACTCTTAAGAATGTTCGAGCTAGCTTTATTGCCGAACACCCAGTAACCTGAAACCGCAGCCGAGTAAAAAGTAACGAAAATCACAGAGTAACACATCATAAGCCCTTTGAACATCTTCCCGGTTACCGGGGGAGCCAACGTAGCCTGTATTTCAGCAAACATGTGTAACTGCATATATTGATCGATCGGATAAAATCACAGAAATAATTGACTAAATAAATGAACTCACTTGTATCTCAGGGACGATTCCATTCCCAAATATGGCAGCTATTATAGAGATAGAAGTGAAAGCACTCGTAACCATTGAAAATTTTGAATCTTCTAACGAATAATCTCTTGGGGGTGCATTTTTCGATAGCCCTGCAAATATAATCATATGATACTTTACAACTTACACCTGTTACCTGTACAATTACTTGTAAACATTAAGGTGTTGTTTGTTTTTTTAAAAATTAAATGTCTGAAGTCCTTTTCATGTTTACAGTTAGAATAAAATATCTTTACACGTGAAGATATAAGTGCTCTTAAAGAGTTTATTGCAAAAAAACAAACAAGCCCTAGACCACTGAAATCCCATCAGCTTCAACTTTCACGAGGCCCACCAACTTCTATCTTTAGATAGGTGGTTTGCAGGGTAATCATTTGTTTGTCACGTCAACAAAGTTGGCTTGGATGAGATTTTCATGGTTTTCCAATAAAGAATAAAAGAGAAATTACACCTGCATGAAGACAAGCGCCAACGACAACGAATGTGTAGCCCAAACTTAAAAAAAGCGAAGCTAGGTTGACGTGTCTGAGGGAATGAAACGTCGGCAACTGAGAGAGAACCATCATGACAACGGTCACCATTGCAATGAATTCCCACAGTTTAAGAGGCCCATCCGGAGAAATACTCGAATACATTATCTAAATCAACAAACAAGTTTTTAAAAAAAATCAAAAACAGAGTTTATTTTGAGTTATAAGTCGCATGCCTCTGTGTTCAATTTGTTTTAGCCCTTGTTTGTTTAGTGCTGAATGGAATCATTAAGAAGTGGTTTAACCTTTGAACGAGCCTCTTAATGATTCCGTTAAAAAGTAAACAAACAACCACTTAACCATACCTGAAGACATTCCCCTGCAAGCAAGATTGCTCCTATGCTTATGCCAGTGTTAATAGCTGTTTGAACGAAAATTACAAAATAGTACATCCAACCAGCCCCTACACAGCACAACATATGTATAAGCCGAGTGGCATTTTCGACATTTGACTAATACTTTTAACATATATAAACTTTGTTTTTTAATACTTGTCCATTTTTATCATTTTTAAGTGGTTTCAAGACATTTCACCAATTTTGGACTTTTGGTCATTACAACCATACAAGATTTAACTAAAGATTCACATATAGACATATAGTTAATTATTTTATTCGCACCGACGTACCCAAGACATCCGAGGCAAGTTCCCGGAAACGGATGTGGCGTCGGCCCGCTTTCTCACAATGTTCAAGAACAAGGGACATGAGATAATAAGAGTAAAAAGTGACCACCCCCATGACTGTGAGGCAAAAGAATCCAAGGCCCCATCCGAGCCCCCTGAACGCATACGGCAGAGTCAGGATAGTCGGTCCCACTATAGCCGTCGTAAGATGAAACCCGGCATGCCACCATTCCCCTAAAACACAGCAAACAAATAAAGCTCAAACCTTTTTTGTGGTGATGATATAACTAAAGATCAGGGTTGTGATTACTGATTACAATAACTAAAGTCGACAGAAATTAAAGATTGCCGAATCGATGATTACCTTTCGATTCAAGCACGAAGGCTGCACCGGCATCTTCGTGGCGGATGCCTTTGTTTTCCGGTGGCGGAGGAGCCTCTGTCATCAAGAAAGATCAACAAGCAGTATACATGTATCATGTATGTATGAATATAAGCTCATCAATTATTATTATTATTATCATGAATAAATAAAGATAAAAAAGTTTTTATTTACATATATTAGATAATAAAAAGTTCATATTGAATTGTGTAAACGCAACGTTATGTTTATATAGGAACGACGGCCAAAGAAAGAAAGAAAGAGACGTTTTGATCCTATTGAAAACAACTGGGCCTTGGAAGCACCGGTAAAAAGCAAGATAGATATAGCATAGATGTGACGTGTACACATACTCATAGATAGCTACAGATTACCCGAATATTTATTGCTATATAATTTTCATCAATTCATCATCATATTATATTATATAAAATTTACTGCTTCCATACATAAGGTTATATATATAACAACTACTTTTAAAAATTAAAAAGTCAACTGTTATTTTAAAATAGATATGGGAAACTATTTATGAAAATTTATTAATAAATAGTTGATCAAACATGTTATTTATTTCTCATTTAAAACAAACTTAATTAATCCGGTTATTACAATTTAAATTATTATCTATTGTAACCAACATAAATGAAACCAAATCATACTTGTTGGCCTATAATAATATACTTCTGATGAATAACCTTCATGCACAACTACAAATGCATCACAATTCCCGCGTGATGCATCATCATATCCACGTTATGCATCGTTTTCCACATGATGCATTACAATTTTCTAGTGATTCATTGTGGTTCTCCAAAGTTATTTGATGCATAGAGGTTCTCCATTGAACTCACTCCTATATATATATATGTATATACATATATAATACTATACTGTTAGATGTTTTATTATGGAACTCCTCCTAACTTTGAACAACTTTCTTTTTTTCCTTTGTTAAGTGAACAATTTCACACAAATACTTGTTGATCATGCAAGTCTTCACTTTTTTTGCATGAACAGATGGAAGTTCATTTTAGGCAAACTGTCCATCAAAACCGAAGCCATTAATATGATGCAATAAATCAGTATACCAAACATAATAAAAACACTATTTTAGACAATTAGTTCGTATTTATGTTAATTAATAGCATATTCATGAGTTGTATTATAAATATACATTCCCTCCCTTTAATTTCACTAATCAATACCGTATCTTTAAAAATTGCCAATTCATGAAACAATGTTTCATATCTTAAAAATTGGTGAACAAAATGGTTTTTCATCCAAGTTATGCAACAACGTTATAATTTGTTACTAAACAATACTTGTTGTTATCAATTTATGCGATTTTCTAAAAATAATAAAATATTGCATAAAATGTTAATAAACATTACAAATTTTCATTTTTATGGGAACAAAATATAAAAATGATGCTTAGTCACAGGCATTGATAAAGAAAAGTTACTAACGTTGTCGATGAATTTTCATTAAATATGGGATATTTCGATATTAGATATCAGAATTTAGGTTTATGTAACAATGTTTCCTCCTTTTTATCGATGCAATTAATGATGCAATATCTATTGTATATGCAATAAGACTTTAGACAAAATTAATGTCAACTCAAGACCAATTTTTATGAGGTTGTGTTAAATGCACGTCCCTTTTCACTTTTCTTTTTTCAAATAATTACACATTCCCTCCCCCACACAAATACACATGTAATCATCTCTCTGATGACACATGTAATCATCTCTCTGATGACACGAAACCCGCTAAGTTTTTGTAAAAGATTAAAGAAACAGGTGTTTGATTAACATTCAAGGAGGGTCTATACATAACATCTTACATTTTCAAATAAAATCATTGCATAAATTGATAACAAAGTTAAATGTCGTTCCATAAATTGACAAAAGCTCAAGTTAGGTGATTGTATAAAACATGTAAAAAATATATTGTTGAATAAATTAGAAAGAAAATTTAATTACATAAATAAATAAAAAGTGAAAACATTGATATACTATTAAGCCAATGAGATATATATACATATAACAAATAATAAAGTATAAATGAAAAAAAATCTTTAAAAAATATTGGATTTTTGCCTTTTTGGACATGGTTAGTTGAATAAATAGGTAACATGTTATTAATTTTTTCTATTTTGAGTAATATATTAAATTTTTTATTCAATTAGAGAATTATACTTATAAAAACAAATCAATTTAAGTAATGTTACCCGAATAGAAATTAAATTATATTGTAATAACAATTTTTTCGTTCGGATAACAAAATGTTTTGACTTGATTTAACCAACCAAACGTGACAATTGTCAGATGTTTGATGGTCAGACAGGTTTTTTGTAAGTAACTTTTTTGATATTAAATAACCGAAATTTTTACAATTTCAATTGTAATTTCCGGATCGAATAGTGGGATTATCAGGTTCACCGTTCACAGGTCTCTGACAGCACAAAGGTAAATCACAATTTCGTCGTGTTAGCCAACAATAGTCGCTAACGGAGTTTTCATCCTTTCGTCTATCAGTGGATTGCAAATTGATGAAATCAATTAAGTAGTAATTATAGAATGTATCGCTCATTTCTTCATAATCAATAACAACGAATTTTGGGTATACTTTACTTAACGAAAAGATATAAATTCAGAAAGAAACCCTCATAATTTTTAGAAAACCAGATTTAAAAAAGCAAATGTTGATCGTCGACTTAAATAAACAAAAAATTAGGTCAAGCGCCGTCGGAGATAGACTGCAATACCTGGTGGTAATAACGGTTGTTGTAGCCGGATCGTCATGAATAATCGATCTTTAGATTCTTCTTCAGAGCGAAGCCAACCATTGAACGAATGAGATTGAGGATATCAAAAGCTTCTCCACTTAGATTCGAGTAATCATGACACCGGAAAAGTGAAATTGATTGAAGAATTGGCGGAATCGGATTTCGATTTGTATTTATGAATTGGGGAAAGAAGGTTTGAAAAGAAAAATTGCAAAAATTAAAAGTAATTTGATGAAAGGGCGTCGTCCTCAATTTGACATAGATCGGCAGACGGCTAGACTTGGACGGAAAGAGGGGGGGGCAATAGTGCATAAAACAAGAAACTGTTGACTTTTTGTGCATAAAACAAGCAACGTATTTGACTTTAAAATTTGTTTTAGCAAGAAACTGTTTTGGTCACATAGGATATGAGCATATGATAATGTCGTGGAGTAGCAACAAAATCGACTCTTTTTTTTTTTTTTTATTACAAATACAATGTATCTTCTTAAATTACCCAAAAGTTTATTTGCTTTTTTTTATATATACAAATCAAACTTGTATTTGGTAATTATAGGGGTAGGTTGGGATGGGATGAGATTGGTAGGAGGATGGGTCAGTGTAATATAATGGTGAAAAAGGATGTAATAAGTTTCATGAGTAACTAGATTGGTGGTAGGGTATGGTATGGATATAGGTGGTGTGGCATTGGTGGATACGGTATAGATAGTATTAGGTCGATATGATTGGTAGGGATGAATCCATGATAATGTAATCTTAATTTCTTGCCCATCTCTTTTTGAAAACACATTCCTTGAATGAAGAATATGTTTTGTATGAAATAGAATTAACATTTCATCAACTTTAACAACCAAACATACCATGAAATGAAATGTTTATTTATTTTTTCGTCAGATTCTTCTGAAACATGTGAACCAAACGTCCCCTTAAGGCATCCGCAACCAGAACTTCAATCAAGTGTATTATGAAGAAAAATTTTATATTCTTAAAAACATAAAAAACACATAATATGGTATCATGCAGATGTGAAACACCCATACAACAATAATACATATTTTAGTGTAATTAACAATAATTTATACATCAATACTTGCGGAATTAGGGTAGAATTAAAACTTTTACAATTAATGCATCATAAGTGATGCATCCGAATAAACAACTATTGAATCTACAAGGTTACAGGTCATGATCCTGCAAACGAATAGTCAAGGCCAAGAGGTCGACTAACCCAAACCCAACACAATCACCAAAGCATACCGTTAGTCTCGAGTCTACACTTTGAATAACGAGGAAGAATATACTCTTCCCGCTCGATAGCTCAAACCTGCAAAAGGTTAACAACTAAAGGGGTAAACAACAAAAGTTGTTTAGTGAATTCCAGGATTAATATAAATAACAATTAACATGCTAACCATGTATATCCAACACATAATTTCAATCAACTAAAGATATAGGGGCCAAGGATGGCCAATGCCAAGATAGAATGGGATCACCTCATCCTCGTTGAGGACTATCGGTGTCCCACATCAATTATTTACATATTCGAATTCTCAACAAGATGACTCATCTCACTAAGGACTATTAGCATTCACGATATTTATCAATGGCACATATTCCACCGTCACCGCCCGGCCTAGCCGAGTCAAGGTGAGGACCAACTCAACTCTTGGAATCCACTACACCGCTAGACATAGTCGAGCCAAAGTGGGGATTCCAACGCGTGTCATAGTAGCACGTTGTAACGCTTTTGCAAAGATGCCTTACCAAATCGGCACGTTACATTACCACAGTACGTATTACTAATAACTCCAATTCAAAGGTGTGAACAAACATGCTTGCGGCCCAACGTGTCATAATCATCGCCACGAAGGCGGCCCGTTGCCGTCCTCACATGATGTCAACACCGCCACTAGGATATACCTCATGCTTGCAGCCCAACGTGTCAAAATCATCGCCCGCAGGCGGCCCGTTGCTGTCCTCACATGAGATAATCCCATCCAAATCCAAATACCACATACCCCATGGTCGTCTAGGGTTCCCTGTCAAAGTCGGGAGTGGTATTGCCTCTAGCAAGTACGAGGTTGTCCCTAGCAAGTACGGGACTGTCCCTAGCAAGTACGGGACTTCCGACGGTGCAAGTATGTCAGCATCTGGCATCCCAAGGGCCAGGAATATTTCATGGATATCCAAAGGGGTCCAAAACGCATTCCACAACAATTTAGGGTTCAATATGACTCATGAGAGTCTATAATGGTCCATAAGACCAATTAAAGAAACCATCTATGTGGTTCTACTAATCATTCCGCAACAATGGTTCTAACATATCAACGGGGTCGTTTAACATTACTAATAAGCCTACCGGTTGAATAGTCCTTTATGCCAAATCATAATCAATTAGATTTCCACCGAACACTTGGCGTGCGGTTTCGACTTAAAACACCAAATTGACTTCTTGCACATACTTTGTGTTTCCCAACTCATGAAAACACTTTAATAACACAATTGAACACTTTCCAAATATATTATACTGTAACATAGCAATTTATTGCTTAATGGAGTTCATATGAACTCCAAATGGGTTTCAAATGACCAAAACCCGAACTAATCTTTCAAAACTTCAAATGAGTTCTTACTAGCTTCTTTTTAATTCCATTGCTATAAATAACATATTTGAGCTATGTTTAGACATTCAATTTATATTTAATCATTCAATTCAACCCAACAATGGTTAAGAACTCATTGTGGCATTTCACCGAACACTTGGCGTGCGGTTTTGGCTCCAAACACCAAACTTGAGCCTTTGCTCGAGTTTAACCCCAACCAATACATGAAATCCTTAATCTAACATATTTAGATCCTTTTATACTCTTAACACACATTTAAATCATAAAAGATTGTCAATTGGCTCATATGAACTCTTTTGAGTTCACAAATGGGTTAAAACCCAATTCACCACTTCAAAGTTCCAAATGAGCATATACTTAAATCCATTTGATTTCATATCAATATTTAACATATATGGATGAAGATTTAGCGTATCTATCTAACTAAAACATCAAACTCAAATCCATAACCCATTGGAGCTCATTTGAGCCCTAGATTGGGTTCCAACCAAAACTAACTCAAACTACCAATGTAGTTGCATATTATGGCTCCATTTTGATCATATAACAACATACTAAAAGATGGGAGCCATTACATAACATTTCAACATGAACCCATTTAGGGTTTCATCTCCAAAAATGGAGGAATATAGAGAAAATGGAGAAGAATGATAAAGGAGGTGTTTATACCTTCAATAACCAACGAAATGAGCAAGATTTGAGCTCCAAAACACTTCAATCTGCAAAATCTATCCACAACTCTACTCTCTTTTCTCTCTTTCTCTCAAAAGAACAAGAACACACACACACCATTGTGTGTGTGTGTGTGTGTGTGTTGGACGGTTATAGAGGAAAAGGGGAGAAGGGTTTGGCCCATGGCCACCCTTGACCCTCCAACATTCTCATTAATACAACATTAACCCCTCCTAACAATTATATCTTTCCTTTTTAATAAAACAAATCAAAGTACATTACCTATTTTTGTCAATTCAATAGCTAGTCAACTTATATTATTCAAGTCCCAATAATAGCATAATGAAATAACACTCAACAATTATATCATAATAATGCTTTTAGGTTCACAATTATAACTGTTCCATAAAGTTGGTTACCTCTTTAGTCAATATTACTATTATTTCCAATTAATAATAAATAATCCCATACTTATATTAATTCAACATTATTAGGAATATAATTGCCTCTTAATTATTTGGGGTGTTACAATTCTTCCCCCGTTAAAAGATTCCGTCCTCGGAATCCTAAGACTCAACACAATTCAAAGGTGTTTTAAAGACCACTCGTCTTATTACACCGCGGAGGCTAATTGACACTTTCCGAATTTGCATAACCAATAAGCACACAGCTATCAACAATTTTTTTTTAGCGACCTCATATCCGAACAACAATCATTTCAAATAATATGATTACCCCAACGACATAATCCTAGTTGCGTTACGCAACACATCCCCGCTAGATCACTTACATGATTTTACCGAGTCAAATGGCATGATAAGATCCTATTCACATAGAATTACCACCAGACCACGTGATATTCAAGCATCTGACCATGAACATAATCTAGTCACATTAAATGACTTTATCATTCTAAATCAACATATTGGTTCAATTGTTCTCTAAGAACAATGATTCATCCGCTAAGTAGCTTCAATATGTCATTTTTATTCATTTCAATATTTTATCACATTACCGACATGTTAGTAAACAAAATTTTTGTTGTATCAAGCGAACAACGATCAATTAAGTGCTCAATTGGGACTTAGAGCTAGTCCACAATAGTTTGCTCAATTTCAACTTAGAGCTCATCCACCCTTACTCACAAATTAAGGGTTTATTACCAAATATTCAATTTCTTTGGACAAGTTGGTTCTTATATTTTAAGCCAATATACTCCCCTTTCACAATGTAGGAGTACACGCAAATTTTCACGTTTAACTTCAATGTGATGACACATGTCATCTATTCAACCACACTCATTGACAAAACAATTGCCGCCAAACCCCAAAAATCATTATTGGTTTAACCTCATTTATAGTCATTTGACTAATCTTGGAGGCACAAATTGTCTACTTCCCCCGTTGCGCTAACGCAACTCCTAAATTTTCCAGGAATTTACCATTAAACGTCAGATTTTTTTCCATTTTCAAATACAAAATTAGTTCTATTGGGGATAACCGCCTAATGCTACTCATAGCAACTAAAATTTTACAAGGAACTTTTGCATCTTAAAGTTCATTTAGGTTTTGGCTTACCAACCGGGTGGTAGTTAAAATGCCACTAATTTACCCGGATTATCAATTTTTAATCAACATTAGTTATTGCTTACTAGCAATAAAATTCATTACTTATATAAAGTCGGGGTGCTATCAGCACCATTTGACTAGACCTCACGTCTACCATTACATAATTATGTCATACTACCACAAGATTGAGGTTGGCTCCCTAATTAAACCAACTTATTAAACATGCATTAATTCCATCTTAACGACAATTTGTCAAAATGATTCAAATAGGACGCAACAACAACATAAAAGCGTCTCAAGGAAACGTTACGGAGGTCATAATTGGAAGACAATGCTTCCACTACGAAGATTCATACTCGGCTGTAGCTCCAGCCTCGTCAAAATTAGCCTTCCATCAAAGGCATTCGCGAATCATGTGGCCCACATAACCACGTTCCCGACAACTAATCACCACATTGGACATCTAGGTCGAATATGTCATATCTCTCCACATTTATGACACACTAGGTCGTCCTTCAAACACTCTCATTTATGAAACTTTATACGCTTCGGAAATCAATGTCGAGATTTAAATCTCGAATATTGAGGCAGAAAAGACACCTCAACGAAGAGTGACCTACAAACGCACATAGGGATCAACTTCCCTCGGGTAAACCACACATAATGGCCAAACTAATTCATTAGGAACTATATTCATAGATCGCATTGGAAAATGGACCTCGCGGTCCTGACAAGACAAATCACACTCGCGGAGTCGAGTACACTTCACAACACACCTGAAGGAAGGAATATCACAATTTTCTTATACAATATTAGATGACCTTAATGTCATAAATCACACAATAAGCATATTTCATTATAGCCCAAGCGACATTAAGCATATATGGCTAACACAAGACTCTCATGTCAAGCTTCTTATCCTCAATCGACCCAATCGGTCGCTACGCCTATACATTCAAGGTTCAATACATGACGTGGGTACACACGTCTTCAAATTATTTTATACCCAACAACTAGGGTACATTTATTCATATTTCACTCTCAAATCTCCTCCATACAATTACCATTTTAAAAAAAATGACAATGTCGAACTCAATGTCAACTATAGATAATATATATATACTTCAATTGTACATATCATCACACAAAATTAGCATAAGTCTACCCAAAGTATCCCCATCCTAGGCCAAAGTTCAAACCTATGTTTGTTGTCATAATATTTGCCTAGGTGGGTCAATAAAAGCATCATCCAAGGGTTCAAGGGTGAGTATCGTGCACTACACTCAGTCGATGAACCACGTCTCTGATACCAAATTGAAACACCCATACAACAATAATACATATTTTAGTGTAATTAACAATAATTTATACATCAATACTTGCGGAATTAGGGTAGAATTAAAACTTTTACAATTAATGCATCATAAGTGATGCATCCGAATAAACAACTATTGAATCTACAAGGTTACAGGTCATGATCCTGCAAACGAATAGTCAAGGCCAAGAGGTCGACTAACCCAAACCCAACACAATCACCAAAGCATACCGTTAGTCTCGAGTCTACACTTTGAATAACGAGGAAGAATATACTCTTCCCGCTCGATAGCTCAAACCTGCAAAAGGTTAACAACTAAAGGGGTAAACAACAAAAGTTGTTTAGTGAATTCCAGGATTAATATAAATAACAATTAACATGCTAACCATGAATATCCAACACATAATTTCAATCAACTAAAGATATAGGGGCCAAGGATGGCCAATGCCAAGATAGAATGGGATCACCTCATCCTCGTTGAGGACTATCGGTGTCCCACATCAATTATTTACATATTCGAATTCTCAACAAGATGACTCATCTCACTAAGGACTATTAGCATTCACGATATTTATCAATGGCACATATTCCACCGTCACCGCCCGGCCTAGCCGAGTCAAGGTGAGGACCAACTCAACTCTTGGAATCCACTACACCGCTAGACATAGTCGAGCCAAAGTGAGGATTCCAACGCGTGTCATAGTAGCACGTTGTAACGCTTTTGCAAAGATGCCTTACCAAATCGGCACGTTACATTACCACAGTACGTATTACTAATAACTCCAATTCAAAGGTGTGAACAAACATGCTTGCGGCCCAACGTGTCATAATCATCGCCACGAAGGCGGCCCGTTGCCGTCCTCACATGATGTCAACACCGCCACTAGGATATAACTCATGCTTGCAGCCCAACGTGTCAAAATCATCGCCCGCAGGCGGCCCGTTGCTGTCCTCACACGAGATAATCCCATCCAAATCCAAATACCACATACCCCATGGTCGTCTAGGGTTCCCTGTCAAAGTCGGGAGTGGTATTGCCTCTAGCAAGTACGAGGCTGTCCCTAGCAAGTACGGGACTGTCCCTAGCAAGTACGGGACTTCCGACGGTGCAAGTATGTCGGCATCTGGCATCCAAAGGGGCCAGGAATATTTCATGGATATCCAAAGGGGTCCAAAACGCATTCAGCAACAATTTAGGGTTCAATATGACTCATGAGAGTCTATAACGGTCCATAAGACCAATTAAAGAAACCATCTATGTGGTTCTACTAATCATTCCGCAACAATGGTTCTAACATATCAACGGGGTCGTTTAACATTACTAATAAGCCTACCGGTTGAATAGTCCTTTATGCCAAATCATAATCAATTAGATTTCCACGAATGCGACCCAATATACAACTTAAAGGACCATGCATATATCCCAGCTATTATTAATCAATCACAAAAGTGAATAGTCCAACCTACTAGGTTAACCAACACGAATTGCCATCTTCCAATCATTGTTATCCATACAAATAAGTAGTTAAGCATACTATATGAGATGCACCACAAACCAATCCACAACAATATCAACTAGCATGGCAATTCATCTTCAATTCATGATGCATGACAACATGTTCAATAAGGCTACAATGAATCCATCTATAACATGTGAATATGCATGATCAAGTAGCATGTCATCAACAAATGCATAAACAACAATTAACATGTAATCATTCATCTACATTAGTCCTAGAACTCACAATGATTGGTTAAGAAGATTCCAAAGCCTTTCAATAAAGCCACAATAGCCCGGAGAATGGCTAAAACTTGCAATCAAGCTCCTTTCGACTCAAATTACCTAGAAGCATTCATAACGCATATACGTAAGCCCCCGAACACAAGATAAGCCCCTAAGAGTGGGCTAAGGGTATTGGGTTATCAAACCGAAAGTACTAAGTTCATATGAGGCCTTAGGAGTTCCGGACTCAATCCAAGGCCCTCAAACCGTTTAAACACCTAATTTAGAGGTGCAACGAACGTATAAGACCCAAGCATCGACCCCCACCCAAGCAAAATCCATTTTTGGGCCAGAAACATGGTCATGGCGCGACCAAGGAGTTAGTCGCGCCGCTACCCACCTCCTGGACAGCTCTCAGCTCATTTTTGAGTCAAAAATACACACCAAACCCCCAAAACTCCCATAAACGTTTTCGTAACTTTGGAGGGACTTTACCAACAATATTAATAGCATATTAAGGTCACTTAGACACCTCTAATCATATTAAAATGATTTCATAACATTCCATGATTCAATGGAGCTCATACGGACTCCGAACGAGTCCGAAAATGACCGAAAGCTCCAACCGACAACACTAAGCTCCATTTGAGCTCATTTTCAATTCTAATCAATTCCATAGCAATATTTGACATATGTAGGCTATTATTAGGTATTCATAATATATTCAAACATTTAATTCATCTCGACAATGATTAGGAACTCATTGGGGCATTTCACCGAACACTTGGCGTGCGGTTTCGACTTAAAACACCAAATTGACTTCTTGCACATACTTTGTGTTTCTCAACTCATGAAAACACTTTAATAACACAATTGAACACTTTCCAAATATATTATACTGTAACATAGCAATTTATTGCTTAATGGAGTTCATATGAACTCCAAATGGGTTTCAAATGACCAAAACCCGAACTAATCTTTCAAAACTTCAAATGAGTTCTTACTAGCTTCTTTTTAATTCCATTGCTATAAATAACATATTTGAGCTATGTTTAGACATTCAATTTATATTTAATCATTCAATTCAACCCAACAATGGTTAAGAACTCATTGTGGCATTTCACCGAACACTTGGCGTGCGGTTTTGGCTCCAAACACCAAACTTGAGCCTTTGCTCGAGTTTAACCCCAACCAATACATGAAATCCTTAATCTAACATATTTAGATCCTTTTATACTCTTAACACACATTTAAATCATAAAAGATTGTCAATTGGCTCATATGAACTCTTTTGAGTTCACAAATGGGTTAAAACCCAATTCACCACTTCAAAGTTCCAAATGAGCATATACTTAAATCCATTTGATTTCATATCAATATTTAACATATATGGATGAAGATTTAGCGTATCTATCTAACTAAAACATCAAACTCAAATCCATAACCCATTGGAGCTCATTTGAGCCCTAGATTGGGTTCCAACCAAAACTAACTCAAACTACCAATGTAGTTGCATATTATGGCTCCATTTTGATCATATAACAACATACTAAAAGATGGGAGCCATTACATAACATTTCAACATGAACCCATTTAGGGTTTCATCTCCAAAAATGGAGGAATATAGAGAAAATGGAGAAGAATGATAAAGGAGGTGTTTATACCTTCAATAACCAACGAAATGAGCAAGATTTGAGCTCCAAAACACTTCAATCTGCAAAATCTATCCACAACTCTACTCTCTTTTCTCTCTTTCTCTCAAAAGAACAAGAACACACACACACCATTGTGTGTGTGTGTGTGTGTGTGTTGGACGGTTATAGAGGAAAAGGGGAGAAGGGTTTGGCCCATGGCCACCCTTGACCCTCCAACATTCTCATTAATACAACATTAACCCCTCCTAACAATTATATCTTTCCTTTTTAATAAAACAAATCAAAGTACATTACCTATTTTTGTCAATTCAATAGCTAGTCAACTTATATTATTCAAGTCCCAATAATAGCATAATGAAATAACACTCGACAATTATATCATAATAATGCTTTTAGGTTCACAATTATAACTGTTCCATAAAGTTGGTTACCTCTTTAGTCAATATTACTATTATTTCCAATTAATAATAAATAATCCCATACTTATATTAATTCAACATTATTAGGAATATAATTGCCTCTTAATTATTTGGGGTGTTACAAGATGTATGATCACGATTACAATATGAAACTCTCCATAGTAATAGGTTAATACCCATATGACTTACCACATCATCATTTTGTAGACCTGACAATACGTGTAATCGTGTCGTGTGTCGTGTCAGACACGAATTTATACGACACGAATTTGTAATACACGAACACGACACGAGTTATAAAACGTGTCTGGATATGATACACGAATACGGCACGTAAAAAATTCGTGTTACAAGTGACACGACACACATAAAACACGTGTCACACGAAAACACGAATTTATACACGAATTTAATCCAAAACATATATAATTATAAAGCCGAAACATGATAATCCAAATATCCAACAACACATCAAAAATATTTAAAGTCATTATTAAATTGTTGTAACTTTTAGCCGAAGTTTGATCGAACCAGATTCCTTGTTGATATCCAAGTCGACAATTTCATTTATTACATCATCAATGTGAGTGACAAAACCGAACTTTTTCAAATATTTCAAATGAAGAAAAATTTCAAAATCCTAGTTTATATGTGTCTTATACGTGTCTTATGTGTGTCATCGTGTAACACGATATTTATACGTGTCTTACACGTGTTTATACAGGTAAATTCATGTTTTACCTGTATAAGACACGAAACACGAATTTTAAATTCGTGTCGACACGAATTTACACGAAACACGAATTTGTAAAACCCATATAGGGAATACTCGTGTCGTATATGTCGTGTCGTGTACCAAATTGTCAGGTCTATCATTTGATACGAGGTTTAGGCAATGAGCAAAATGAGCCCAAACATTTTTTAGTGCTTCAAAAAATTATCCTATGTGTATATATATATTGTATAAATTTAGCATTCTTCTTTGTCAATGTTCAAGCCCAATACAAATATACAATAGATAATTTGATCAATAGTTTGTTTTTCGATTTCTCTATGCATATTTATTTAATTGTCTTATTTTGCTAATAGATTTCTATACAATTAATCAATATGAATAATTAGCCACTAGATTAATTAGTTGACTTATTGTGAATATTTAATCGATTTGCTTCTAGAAATGTCTAAGAATGGCATTGTTTAAGGAATAATAATACAAGTCAAATGAGATAAAATTATTTTAATGTGTTGATAATAATTGCGTAAAAAACCATCAATTTGTCAGTTTTTTGTGATTAAAACCCCAAACCATTTTTCGTTGCATAGAAAACCCCGAACTAACTAAAAATATGTAAATCAAGGTTTTATCAATGGGTTCCCGATTGAAACCTGTTATTAATCCTACGTGGACCGGTAAATAAACAACGTGTAATAAATTTTAATCGTAGAAACTGGTTGTCAAGTATTATACATCATTTAAACCCCCGTTGATAACTTTTAATTGTATTTTTTAGACGAGATTACATCATCTGGGTTTAAATGATGTGTAATACTTGACAACCGGTTTCAACGATTAAAATTTATTCAATGTAGGTTATTTACCGATCCACGTAGGATTAATAACCGGTTACCCACCGATAAAACATTTATTTACTGATTTTTAATTAGTTTGGGGTTTTCTATGCAACGAAAAATAGTTTGGGGTTTTTATCACAAAAAGCTGACAAGTTGAGAGTTTTTTTGCGCATTATTAAGCTTTTTGCATATATTTAAAAGTCTATTTTATAGCTATTATTTTTGTAAAATTCTATAGGATGGTCCTGACACCAAGAAAGAGACCCTGTTACTAATGCTAATTTGTAAGGACTAAGGAGCCCGACTAATTCTGAAGGATGTTAGATTTTTTTTTTTTTGAATAACAAAATAGTAGAACTAGCCGGGAGATTCGGCAATGCCATCACCTCTGCCTAGAACACCCAAATTCATTAATCTAGAATCATAAAAGTTACAGCTAGCAAGAAACTAGCACTTTACAAGAAAAGTCAAAAGAACGAAGAGGGACGAACCACCCATAACGACCAAATTAAAGAATTACAATTCACCCTAATTTTTACCATGCAAATACATTTGCTTGTATTTCATCCTTTATCATTGAGGCATAGCTTTTCCGTTACCCACCCATAATAGTTTCTAAAAATTGACGCCTTTGGAGTTTGGAGTGAATTCCCAGACTTTCGAATAATCATAAATTTTAGAATAAAATATTAATAAAAATTTGTGAAGGTGTCAGAAAACCTTCTTCATAAATCAGAGATGCAGATACTAACTAGACATGTCAGACGTTAAACATGATATGATAAGGTAATAAATTTGGTTAAAGTTGGTTGGGAGACACAACAACAATTGTGGTTTCGTACCATATTTATTGAGGCTAAACGTGTACATATATGTTTTTTTATTTTTGGCTTAATGTCGAAAAACCCTAATTAAATATTTATATTTTCTTAATTTAGTTTTAAACATTTTTTTCAATTGTTAAGTTCTTAAATTATGTTTTTCTTATTTAAAAGTATATATATTTTTGACCGGCTATTGGATTAGTCGGTAAAACAACACTAATAAAACAAAAATTTTAGGGACTTAATCGCTAAAATATTAAAAGATTATGAGTTTTTTTCCAACATTAATCAAGTAAAAAAAACTAAAAATACTTGTTTGGTAATCGGTCAAACATATCAAATATGCACTTTTGAATAAGACAAAAGTAGTTTAAGGACTTAATCACGAAAATGAAGAAAGTTAATAGTGTTTTTTTTAACATTAACCATTTATTTTTCTTAGTTTGAGTTATAATCATTAGAAAATGTTTACTTGTATTAAAAATCAATTAAACTTTATCATGAAAGTATATTCTCTTTATCCCAAAATAGTGTGATGGATTTTAGTTTAGGTTGTCTATTAATAAATATCTCTTTGTTTTTAAATAAAATGATTGAGGATGAAAAAACTATTTTTAAGTTTATGCATTTCATGTATAAATTAATGTTTTGATCGTGTGAATTTTAATTTCACACACACATAATATGTGATTAAACATTTAAGAATATTAACTTTTTTTTATCTTACATATTTAATGTATAGTAACTTTTTTTTATCTTACATATTTAATGTATAGTTTCTTTTCTTTTTTAAAAAGCTAAAAATTTTATTGTAGAGTAACACAATACACTCTAAGGGAGAGAAAGTGTGAAATACAAACTAGATACCCACCAAATACACCAACATACAACAACCCCTAGAAGCAAAGTTATGAAAATTTTCAAGTACTAGAGATCCAATTCACCCATTTCCATGACAAGGAGACTTTTTCAATGCTTTAAAATGCATCTCCTCTTAAATCTTTGATCTTTCGGCCTTCGCCATAAACGTTTGCTCCAACTCTATAACACCCAGACCGAAATAAAAAACACCACTTAAAACATTTTCAACCCTCATTTATCATTAAAGTTAGGAGGACTTAAACTGTCCCATGTAGATCTCCTCTCAACGCAACATAAATACACAATCATGAATTTTTAAACCCCATTAAGCCCAAATCTTCTTTCATATATCTCTACGTCTATCGTCTCTAACCTTCATTCAATCAAATTAAAGTGTGTTTCAAATGTTCATTAGCCCTCCTACAAATTCTCATGCGTTGTTTGGTTCACGGAAAAATTTCTGAATGAATGGAATCTGTCGAAGAAATGGAATTCTGGAAGGAATGGAATCTATCAGAATCCAAAAGTTGTCACTTGTTTGGTTGGCAAGAAAGGAATGGATTTCAAATTCCATTACCAATCTAACTTAAATCAAATCATATGTAAATTATAAATTTATATATTCACTAAAAAATTAAACTTTAAAAGAATAATAAGTAATTACCATTCATTTGTATTTAGAATACTAGAAAAATAATAATGTTATTCGATCTTGTATTTTTTAAATATATATATGTATGTATTAATTGTTAGTTTAGATATATTTCATATAAATAATTATGTATTAAAAATGTATGTGGAATACGTAAATAAATAAATTAGTTTCTAATATAGTATTACATTTAGTATATATTAATAATGTAAAAATTGCATGTTTAGAATCTCACGTTTATTATTGATTGAACTTTTTAAAAATCACGTTTTTTATATTACAATTGCTTTTGCAGTATTAGTTTTGCACATAAATTTAGCAAAACTTCAGGCAAATGGAATGGAATGTGAATTCCTTAGCCTCCCTCATTGGAAAATAGATTCAAGCAATGAAGGGAAAATTTTTTGTCAAAGAAATTCTCTTTCCTAATGATAAACCTACCAAACAGGCCACAGAACGGAATGTCTATTCCAATTCCACAGGATTCCCTCAGGAATCTGTGAACCAAACAGCCCCTCACATTCTCGTTTTCTTATGGAACACAGAGTGTTTACATAAATCCAACCAAAATTATATTTACAATAGTGACCAATCTAACGTGGTATATAAAAATGAAAATAATAAAAAGATGGTTCGTTTGCATTTCCATTTCTTTATGTGGCGTCACCTCCTACTACCATTTGTAAATTATGTTTTATAAATATATAATTAATCTCTATCAAAATTAATTTAAATGATATCTAATCAAATATAAATCTAAACTAAATCTAATCTAATCTGAAACTCACATTTGACTTTGAATTTATATTTAAATTTATTATGTTACATAAATAGATACTATAAATATGATAATATATTTTTAATATTTACCGATTAATAAAATTATTTTTTTTTTAAAATTTAAACTCATGTTATAAGTTGGTATATAGACTAGTTTGAAAACAATATAAGTTGGAACACGGGATATTAGAGTTAATAATTTCAGCAGTGTGTTTTCAAAAAAATATTTATCAAAACATAATAATTTTAAATAATTTTATTAAAACAGTATACTTTATCTTTTTCTACTTTTTAATATCTATAAATAAGAACTAATATCTTTTTCAATATCCTAATTTACTTCTTTTATTGTAATTTTTTTATTCATTGTTCTCTACAAAATAAAATTTAATATGAAAGGATTATCCGTTACCAAATATTTCATTTTAAACCTAATTTCTTTAAAAACTCTTGACAAAATTAAATAAAAACGTTATCGACCCATAATATTGGAGAAATGGATTAAAACAAAATATATAAATGCATTTTAAACTAAATAATAAATATCGACAAATCTATCTATATCTATATCTACATTTTAGCGTCTTAGTATGACTATTCTTTTTAATTGCAGGTAACAATAAGATTTAGGTGATTAGAGTATATAAATTATCCATGGATATCTTAAAGTCGTAAGTAAACAAGTAAACAGCGTGTGTTGCGCAGGGCTTTGAGTCTCAATGAGCCTCGTGCCTCACTGAGCCTGAGGCGTGCTTTTTAAAACACAGGAGATATGGACATGTTCAATCATGGATTTAATTAAACACAGGGGCTGGCCACTTTTCCTGCTAAAAATATAGGCTATGGCAGGCAGTGATATGGATCGTTGGACATTTTCAGCTACATAAGGTTCCTTGAGGGTGCTACTTTTGGTCAAGACTGGTTATTTTGTCTCGACGATGATTTGGTTATGTGCTTTGCTCTTTGGTAACCTGCATTTCTGTCACAAGTTTTCATTACACTTTTGCTTTTGATTTATAGCTTTGGTCCTTTGGATGTGTGCCTCGTCTTTGATTCTCATAGTCGAATCGTAAGGATCTCTTGCGTTATGGCATGGCATGTAATATGCATTTCTGTCACAAAATTATTTATGTCTTGCAGACCTGAGGTCTTGGTTTTGAGGTAATAAAATTATTGTTTTATCAGAAAGAAAATAATGTAATTACAGACTAGGAAATGGCAAAATAATGCCTGAAATAAATGAATATGATGTCTAAAATAATATAGTAATAAAATTATATAAATATGGATATGATGTCTAAAATAATGCCTGAAATAAATGAATCAAAATTACAGACTAGGAAATGGCAAGTAATATTCTATGCACAATACAATCTACCACAATATGGTATAATGTACCAAAACAACAAAGAAAGAATAAATGACTTACAATACCAAATAATGCAGGACGAAAAGTGAACTGTGGTGCACCAACTCTCTCAGCATTGTGAGAATTCTGGTTGGAAATATGTGATTCAAACCAAGAATCGATATGACTTTTATGCAAAGTGCGCAATACAAAAAAACAAAAATGAATTTTCTTTTACAGTGGATCTATTTACCTTGTGGTTTGCCTTCTTCCAACGGTAGTTTTCCTCGAGAGGAGTTCTTGGAGATGATCATAACGATCACGTTGATAATCAACCAATATACACAGCTGTCTTATGGCCTCTCTCTTCTCTTCTCCTAGGTTCAGTAACCCTTCATCTTTAAAATGAAGTTGGTTTTCTAGCTCTTTGATCTTCTCTTCTTTTTCTGTTGTTTTCTGTTGAAGCTGGTCTACGGATTTCATCAGTCTCTCCTTCTCACTTTCAAGCTCCTTCAGTTGTATAACCATTTTTGCTGCCTTTCCTTTCACGTCGTCTTTCTCTGAACTTATGGTCTTTATTGAGATCTTGGCAACTTGGATTTCGTTCATGATCTCATAAATTTGTGTTGATATATGCCCATGATCTTCCTCAAACTTTACGGTTAGTGAATCAATGCCGCCTGATATTTCGTTGACTTTCCCTGTGATCTCCTTCTTAACACTGTCTTCGGATTCTTTGTAAGTAGCTATTGTTTCAGATAACGTAGCGATCTTATCTAGGAGCGATTTGTTTTCTTGATGCAGCTTCTCCTCTTTGCCTGCGTGATCACTTTCTTTCTCGCCTAATGTCTGTTCTGTCACACGAAGCTTCTGGTTTGTGAGACGGATTTTGACTTCAAGGTTTCGGACGGTCTCTGTCAAAGTGTTGACTTCATCTCCTTTAATTTCAAGATCTCCCTTGAGGTCTTCAATGGCTTCCTCCAATTGTTCAACAGTTTGTTCTTTCGACTGAATAACCTTTTGGATCTCTTCTGCCATTTCTTTGATTTTCAGTTCTGCATCTTGGAGGCAAGCTTCTAGTCTTTTTTGCTCTTGATTCGATTGGCTAGAAACTTCTTCCACTGACTTTAGGGCAATCTCCTGGCTCACAATCTTGCTTTCTAGCTCAAGCTTTTGGTTCTGCAGTTCGGCCAAACTTTCTAAATGCTGTTGTTTGCTGCTTTCAATCTGCAATTCCAAATCTTTCTTCTCTTCCAGTGTTTTCTGGAGTTTGGATTCCGTCTCATTTTTCTGGGCACATAGAGAATCAATCTCGTTTTGCAAGTTGTTGATCTGTTCGCTCATGGCTGCAGCGTGAGCTGAAGCTTCGTTCTCTCCAGCAACATGTTTCGAGATTTCGCTGTCTTTCTCAACTAATAAAGTTTCCAGTTCTCCAATCCTATCTTGCAGTTGATTTTGTAACTGAACATTATCCAGTTTTTCACTTTCGTATTGCTTCTCCAACTCGTCTTTTAAACTGGCTAAAGACGTCAATTCCTTTTCCAGTTCATGCACCTTTGTTGCATAACCTTCCTTCTCCTCCTCCATCTTTTCTTGATCTTTTGACTTGCTTTCAAGTTCTTCCTTCAGGCTTCCACTCAGGATTAGAACTTCTGAAAGTTCAAGACCCTTTTTCTCGAGCTGCATTTCTAATTCATTTTTTAGGTTGTTCAAGGATTCAAGCTTCAATTCAAGATTTTTGACCTTTGACTCGTAGCCTTCCTTCTCTTCTACCGTCTTCGCTTGATCTTTTGACTTGCTTTCAATTTCTTCTTTCAAACTTTGACTCTGGATTAAGAGTTCTGATATTTCAGTACTCTTCTTCTCAAGTTGCACTTCTAATTCAGTTTTCAGGTTGTCCAAGACTTCAAGCTTTGATTCTAGATCTTTGACCTTTAACTGATAGCCTTCCTTCTCTTCCAGAGTCTTCGTTTGATCCTTAGACGTGCTTTCAAGTTCTTCTTTTAGACTCTGGCTCAGGATTACAAGTTCCGCAAGCTCAAGACCCTTCTTCTCCACATGCATTTCTGATTCTTTTTTCATGTTGTCTAAGGATTCGAGCTGCAATTCAAGATTTTTGACTTTTGATTCATAGCCTTCCTTTTCCTCCAGAATCTTTGCTTGTTCTTTTGACTTGCTTTCAAGTTCTTCTTTCAGACTTTGACTCGAAATAAAGAGTTCTGAAATTTCAGTACCCTTTTTCTCAAGCTGCGTTTCTAAATCATACTTCACATTGTTCAAGGATTCGAGCTTCTGTTCTAGATCTTTGACCTTTGACTCGTAGCCTTCCTTCTCCTCCACATACTTCATTAGATCCTTCGACTTGCTTTCAAGTTCTTCTTTCAGACTTTGGCTAAGAGATAACAGTTCCACAATCTCTAGGCCCTTTTTCTCAACTTGCATTTCTGATTCATTTTTTAGGTTGTTCAAGGATTCGAGCTGCAATTCTAGATCTTTGACCTTTGCCTCATAGCCTTCCTTCTCCTCTAAGGTCTTTAGTTGTTCATTTGATTTGCTTTCAAGTTCTTCTTTCAGACTTTGGCTCAGTATTAAGAGTTCTGATATTTCAAGACTCTTTTTCTCAAGGTGCGTGTCTGATTCATTTTTCAAGTTGTTCAATGAATCAATCTTTAATTCAAGATCTTTGACCTTTGACTCATACCCTTCCTTCTCTTCCACCACCTTTGCTTGATCCAAAACCATTTTTGCAACCTCCTCTCTGAAATTCTCTATCTGAATAAGATATTCTGCAATTTCTTGAGTTTTTCTGCTGGCTTCTTCTTCAGATTCAGTCTTCAGGCTGTGCAACGACTTCAGCTCTTCCTCTAATACATTCACCTTGGAAACATACGCTTCTTTCTCTTCTAGCAATTTCACTTCATCTGCCATCCTGCCTGCCAATTCCTGTTTCAAAGAATCTATCTGGATCAAGTAAGCAGAAATTTCTTGAGTACTTTTTTCCAGTTGACTTTCTGATTCAAGTTTGTGGCTGCATAGAGACGCTATTTCTTCTTGCTTTTCATTTACTTTATCCAATAAAGCCTGCACATGTTCTTCCAATTCACTTTTCTGAATCCTAAAGGATTCCAGTTCCTTCTGCAAGTTGCTGACGTTTTCTGTCAATTTCTCTATTACAGACATGGATTCTCTCTCTTTATCCTCATATTTCTTGTTATGAGTCTCCAGTTCCTCATCTCTCTGTTTCTCAATCTCGCTTTTCCGCAAATGCAAAGTTTCAATTTCTTCTTCAAAACCCCTCACTTTAATTTCTGTCTCATTCTTGTGTGAGGTATGCATCTCTGTCTGACTAAGAAGCTCTCTCTCTTTGTCAGCCAACTTTTCTCTTAACTGGCTACATTCTGCAACGAGTTCTTCGATTTTGTCATGCTTCAATCTTAATTCATCTGCTAACTCTGAACCTTTTATTGACAGAGACTTATTCTCTTCTTCAGTTGCTTCTAGTGTTTGACGTGCGTTTGATAGCTCCGCTTCTGTTGTTTCAAGTTTCTCCTTCATGTTGGAAAGTTCCGCTTTTATAACTCCCAGTTCTGACTTGAAACCTTCGTTTTCTCCTTCCAACCGAACAATAATGGCTCTTAGTTCTTCGATTGTTCCCGCGGCTGTCTCCCTCTCTGACAATAAGCTGGTTTTCTCTCTGCTCATATCTTCTAGTTTCTGATTGAATTCAGCTTCCAGCACTCTCGCATTTTCAAATTTCAGAGTGAGGTCCTTGTTTTCGGCAGAAAGTTTAGAATTTTCTTCATGCAATCTATCAGCTTCGAGTTTCAACTCACTGAACATTTTTTCAGTTTCTTGTTCTTTGTTCAAAGCAGCCTGACATTCTGAGCTCAATGCTTCTTTTTCTTCTGTTACAAGAGCCAATTTTCTTGTCAAGTCATCAATTTCTGTATGTGCTGCTTGAAGTTCTTTCTTGAGGACGTCTGATGCTTTTAACTTCCCATTTTTACTGCCCTTTTTACTTGAATCATCTGAATCTGAATCTGAGCTGGATGAGGAAGAAGAGTCGTTTTCTTTCTTTGAATGAACTTTTGCCTTCAGCTCCCCTGTGATATGATCATAGCGCTCATAGATGGATTGATGATGTTTGTGGAAATCTTCAATCAACCCAACAAGTTTGCTTCTATCATTATTATCTTCCTCCTGGAGAAGCTCTAGAATCTTCTTGTAATTATCTTCCATTTCTGCAAGTAGATTCAGAGCTTTTAATCCATGATCAAGAGAGACTTTCCTAAAGTAGTTCACAAATTTAAGGCCACGATCTGAACAAATTAACTGATGAAGTAAACTTTTCTAGTTCCAACATTGTTTTTTTTTTTAAGAACTAAAAGACAGCAATCTTACATTAGCTTCTACTTCATTTTGTAACAATGATGGAGTTAAATACATCTGACTAGCACCGAGAAGATAGTTATTTATAGGATAATAAGATCGACATCAGCTTTTTAAAATTTATCTCCGATGGTCAATTAATTGAATTCTGATGGTTACCTGCTGATGCTTCAAGTTGACTAATTTGAACTTTTCAGGCAAGATACGGATTCAAAGATGAGTGATTTAAGGTGAGTGTCATTGACTTATTGACCAGTTGTATTCGCCTATTTGTAGCAAAGTAATCACTGTCGTGACAAATTAAGATAATGTAAATGAGAAAGAAAAAAACATGTTACTTGGCACCTTTTCTGTCAAACATAGCTTATTCTTGCGAACTATAGGCATTCATGTTGCATTTTTGCATGAACAATGATTCTTTTTGTAACAAAAAGCCAAGTACAGTGTTTAGAAATGTCAAAAGTGCTTTTAAGAATGAGAATCAACTGTGGCCATAGGTATATAGGGTATTTGATATTTTGATAAATGATAGTCTTCAAACATGTTCGGTGTATTCTGAAGTTATGATAGAAAAATATAATAATTTTGAGAATAATGAGAAGAAAATTTCTCTAGAAAGAAATATACTTCACCAATGTGTTAGAAGGTTAGCAGATCCAAACTTTCAAAAATATGAAGTGCTTGGGTGGAAAGAGTTGCTATGAACACTCATTTATTACCATGGTCATTTCCTAATTATGATAAATAAAACAAAAAGAACAGGTGTTCATTAGAGTACATACCTATATTACTCCCTTTAAGTTGCTCATATTTGTCTGGATCGATATGACTTCCAAGGATCGCCTTAATTTTATTTCTGAAACGATGCTTTTTCATTTCCTTGTTCGGTTTTCACGAACTGTTACTCAAATATTCAAGAAGAAAACAGCTTTTGTCAGAAGAACTTTGATGATGGTGGTCGGTAAAACAAGGCAATCCTTTTTCTTTAACACCAATTGAGCTTGATCCTGAAAGTCAAGACCAAAAACGTTTTAGAAATTCACACACAAAGACAATGGGCCACATATAACTCAATGTGGCTATTAAGATGTCAAGCATTCCATGAGACACCATAAAAGTGAAGACTAAACCACAAAAATAGGTGTAGTACGAAAATAGGTGGATGATATTGGTTGTTTACATAGTTACAGATTCTAAAAAGTAAGCATAAACATAAAAATCACCAATTAAAGAGCCATCATTCTTTTTAGGATCTGTAACTATGTATCATAGATAAGTGGGAACCGGGATTTACAAAATCTGAAAAATTGAGATGCAGTGATGGGGTTGTGTTCATGAGTATGTACATTAGAGTTCAATAACAGAGCGATGATCGATCTTATTATTCATATATAAAACATGTATAATTCATATATAATTATACTCAAGTACTTTTGTCTTCATTTTTAATTATCTTGTATATGTGTTCATGGTTTTCCAAACCAAATGAAAAACAATCTTGATTGTTTCGCTAGCCCATTTTCTTTTCTGTTACAAGAAAATTGAAAATTCAAGGTCCATTTTAAGAGTCAGCCTCGGCAAAATTTTAAATCAACTGAAATTGCTCACCCCATGTCACTCGTTCACTCTTATCCCAAATCCTTACCCCTGTTACATAAAAAAATAGGGGATACGGTCCCACCACAACCGCCAAAGAATTGCACCAACTCCCTAAGCATCCAATCCAATCGGACAATTCAACAAGGACCGTATATCTCTGTTAAATAAAGCGTCCATTTAAGTGACCAAAACAAGGATTGTTAGGGATCACGTTTTGGAGCTGATCAAATTATGAGTTTTGCAAAAAAGCAGAGTACCAAATGGCATATGATTCATGTTTGGTATTGAGTTTTCAAGAAATGATTATGCAATTTGTTTGGCTTTCATCTTCATCTTTTGGCTAGCATTTTGTGTGTGCATTTGTAGTTTCGCAGAACACGTTTTCCAACCCACCCCCCACCTTTTTTCTTTAAGCTGCCTGATGAACAATCCAATCACCACATAAGCATGAGTGGCCTTCAAAGTAATCACCACAGGTGTGCGTTTATTTTATTTTCAAAAAATTTTAAGCTACTCGAAAAGTCATCATGGATTTTTTTTTTTTTTTGGAAAGGCAGAAAAAGGTATCATGGATATTAATTATACGATGAAGGACGACCCTGGCGATTATAAGATCTTTTAAGAGCGTGATTCAAAATTTCAAATACGTTGCTTTCGAGATACATTAAAATCAAACTAGAGTGCTGAAATTCAAATTCAAACAATAATCAAAATTTTGAAAGTTAAAAACTACTCCACTTATACAGCTGTAATCAACTCACAGCTACATGATTCCAGCTGCTTAACAAAATTTAACAGAGTATCAAAATTCATCGGAATCAAACTTCAAAATGGGCCAAGCTTCACTGAAGCTTGCCCGATGAAGCTAAAACAACAAAGATCAAGACGTTATAATCCTCAGAAATGAAACTCAAATCACGTTTACCGATTAACGTATATCAATAAAGTATAGCACTAAACTTACAGAAATTGAATAGATGATGCTAAATTGCTAATCAAGTAATCAGTGATGTGCTAATAGTACCAAAAGTTAGCTGATCATGTCGTAACAATGAATATCAAACAAGTTTACCTTTGAAATTCGAATTGAAACGGAGCGTAAAACTCCGCGGATCACCTCTGCAACAGCGAATCAGAAATCCAGCACTAAAATGTTCATCGGTATATTATGTGTGTGTGTGTGTGTGTGAGAGAGAGAGAGAGAGAGAGAGAGAGAGAGAGAGAGAGAGAGAGAGAGAGAGAGAGAGAGAGAAGTGATCTGAATGGACTAAATTTTGATCCGAGAATTTAATATTATATATCTCGATCATAACCCAATTATTTCAAACAAGTTTCACAAGACCCACATAGGATACAAATTTAGACGGTTTACCCCCTTATAGTTTCTTATAAGTGGTGAAAAAGGGTGTATTATGTTTCAAAACAAAACAAAATAAAATCAAGGATTAAACATAAAACCACATAAAATAAAAATCAGATCATTAATTATTGATTATATTTTGGTTTGATCTTACGTTTTGGTGGTCTAATGATTTTGTTAATAAAATACTAGAATAAATAAAGGATTATGTAATATTACTTCAAAGTACAAACTAAATACTACTATGTTATAGCATTATACAAAAATATGGTTAATGGTTTTTTTTTATATTATTCTTTAGTGATCCATTTTCATCATCTTTACACTCTTATCATATCATAATATATGATCACATATTTACATACTAATCTTTGGCTTTATTTTTTAATAAGTGTATGTATTTGCCTTCAATAACAAAACCATCAAACATCTTGGGGATGAGAGTTTAGGATGATTATTTTTGGTTGTGGGTGTATAAAATATATGATTTCATTTTAAGAAATAAAAGCATCTATATAAACTATAAAAACTAGGATTGTTTAAAACATTATAAATCCAAAGGAATCTGATTATGATAGCAATAGTATTAGCCTCGAATTTTCAAGTTACAAAGTAATACTTTAAAAAATCTAAAACCAAATTAATAAAAAAAATATAGTTTATTATTTTTGCCAATTATTCATTTTAGTTCTAAAATATACTTTGAAGATATATTTTACTTGATACTTATTACCCAATATTTATATTTATTTTAGTTTTTGTCATCATATTTGCTATTTTAAGCAAAGAAGTTAATGTGTTTTGTTTATAGTCTATTTACTTTTTATATGCATTCTGTTTTTTAAACTTGTATTTAGATATTTGATTGTATTTTATTAAATACTTAGATTTTTAAATATATGAATCAAAAGTTTTAAATATTTGATTTTATACATAATCCATTGAAAAAAAACATAACATACATCATAGCAAAAATCTATTTCATATAAAAGTTGTTTGTAATTAAATCCTGTAAATAACTTAATGATAAAAATATTTAATTATTCAAAATTCACGATGTGATGATTGAAAGATTTTTTTCACTTTTTCACATGAAGATTGTTGGTGCATTTCCTATTTAATTTGGGTGAACAAGGACCAGCTAAAATTATAAAGGGCATGTGTGCATAGAAGTTAAAATATAAGGGGGTAAAATAGAAAAAACAGAGAGATTGAGGTGCCATGGAAAAGTAAATTTGTCTGGCATGCATGAGTCGGGCCACATATTTGTGGTTTCAAATTTCTAAGGAGGAATGCTTATTGTATATTGGTGGTGTGAAAAAACAAAAACAAAAACAAAAACAAAAAAGAACACTTGCTACTTTTTATTTTTCTTTAAAATGATGTAACGTCTAAGGTGGCTGTACATGCGTTTTGAACTTTTGATAGTGATTATTAAGAGTTTATTATATAAAGCATAAATATTAAAATACGTGTTTATAATAATACTTTAATTATTTTAACGATACATATTTGATTGATCAATTAACATATTTGTTTTATTTAGATATTGAACTATTTTTTGTATTCATTAAGTTTCTAAAGATTTAATTACCGACTTGTTTTAGTGAAAATAACAAGTTAAACCAATCATTATCGTTGATGTTTTTATAAAATTTATATTTTATTTTGAATATTCAACTATAATATTCAATTTTAACTACTAGACTATCTAAAAAGGTTCATTTTAGTGATTTTTTTCGTTTGACGTGTCTACTATCATTTACTTCATTCAGACGAAAACAATTGATGAATCCAATTTTATAACACTTATGTGAACAATTGTTATATTGTAAATGTGATATGTATAAATAATATAACAATTTTTTGACATCAAATTAATTGTTGATGTTTTATATGTCATTTTCATTTTATCATCATAGATCGATTTTTACGTATGTCCAAAATAATTTATTTAATCTTTTTTTATTAGTTTTCAAGACACATACTTACTTAGTTAATGATGGTAGAATGAAGAAGGAATTTTTTTTTTACCAGTAATCACAAAGGATTATAAATATCTCTTAACATTAAAAAAAAAAAAAGTTTAATGGCTTGTTGTTGTTAGTTTAATAACTTGAACGAACATTTTTATAGTTGAATAGTCAAAATAAAACATCCACTTTATACACGTGATGGCCACGTCATTTAAAGTACTGCCACTTTCAGAACTCAAATCAATACTCCAACTTAGTAAAGAGACAGCTATTCATTTCTTAGATCATTCACGTTCCACAACCTTTTAAAATAAGAAACCCGCTACCTTGAAATGTTGCACCTAAAGAACAGATGACCATCACATTCTGTTGCAATCCCACATAAATAGCAGGTAGATGAATGGAACAGCAGGTTACGTTTTAAGAATGGATTACTTTTATTTTCCTTCTAAAAAAACTCAAAATATTCTTTGTGTTTTATCATTTACACACTTTATTTAATTCGTTAAATTAAGATTAGAGAACTAAAAAGGTGAAGCAAGGAGGCGTAGGAGGTAGAATCTTTGCATAGACACAAAAATCAAAACTTTAAAAGGGGTTTCGCCTTCAAGTTGAAACATGGTCATATGGGGTGTATGTGTTTTGTAATTTACACTGGAAAATTTTGTCCACTTGTAACCTTATCATTGACGGACCACATGATGTTGTTGGCCCCACATATTAAGCTATTAATATTTAGATATTCTAAATCTAACGAATATTAGATGTCCTATGCCACTTTTTAATAACTTGTATCTAACCAGTCTTTTCAGAATTTTTTAATATAAATTATTTACATAAATTCATGTAACCCAAAAGTTTATTATTAATTATTTAAAATATAAAAAATAGTATTATTATTTATCATAACTATTATTTTTTAGTTTTACATATGAATTGTAATTATATGATGTTTTTAATAAAATTTATTAACTTAAGATTTTTTAAATTCTTTTTTATATATTAATTCTTCTTTACATTTATTTTTTATAATTTATTTTAAATTGATATAATTTGAAATTGTAATTTTACATAAATCATAATATTCATATATTTTATTAAAATAAATAAGTTATAAAAATATGTTTACTAATATTATATAATTTTTATTTTTTTAATATTTGATATTTTTTATATAGTATGCTTTTACTTTTAATATAATGAATCTATAAAAAAAAGTAAATAGATGTATATTCTAATTAATATTATAGATAATAGGATTTGGATTTAAATTTGATAAGTTAAGAAATTTAACAAATGGCAAAAGATAGTGATGAATGATGATAAGTAGGGGTTCAAAAATATCTGAATCTGAGAATTCGATCTGAAAATTATCCGAATTTTGGATATCCGAAATTTCAGATTTGGATACGGATTTTCATAATTTCGTATTTTTGGTTGATCCGAAATCCATTTTTTTTAAAAAGTTTTATTTACCTAAATTTTTTGTCAAACATTATTTAACTAACAACTATATTCATTAACTTTAAGTGTATAATCTATAATGTAGCTTTAACATATTTATAGTTCATTTAAATATATTTTAATCTCTTTTTGATGATGACAAATGATGGAATATAGAAAACTAGTTATTATATTTCTAGATTTTAAAAATAATAAAGTGTATTATTATTTTATTTTAAAATAAAATTGTATTTATCTTTTCTGGTGCAACGTGGCGGTGATACATGACATTTAGATATTTTTCTTTATTATATATATATATATATATATATATATATATATATATATATATATATATATATATATATATATAGATTTGTATGCATGTCCGCCCCTGAGCAAGTTCAACATGGTCAACCGCCCAATGCTCATTAATCGTAGGGGTCCTTTCTCAAAAGATCTATTATATATATAGGTCTATTAGCGATTAAACAATGTTATTAACTTGTAAGATTTTTTAATTTTAATATTATATAATTATAAATTTTTGTTGTTAATTTATCATTTATACTTGAATATTATTTATATTAACATGCATACATACGTGTGTGCGTGCACACACACATATAGGCTTTTTTTAAGTTTTTGCCTGAGACACTGAAATGATTGTATCGGTTCTATTTGCATGCAACTTGATTATATAATCACAATTAAATTTATGACATCTGTTATTTTAATGTGTAAATCAATAATATGCATATGATTTGGCAATTAGCATTAAATTTTGTTGATACTCGTTTCATATAATTAATAACTAAGAACATATATTAGAGAATGTTTGGTATGGTTAGAAATAAAATCAAATTATATATATTTATTGATGAACGAGCAAAATGAAACTTTGTTCATCTGACACAAATTCAGGCGTTGGATCACCTCTAGAAAATCATCTCAACTGTTAAAAATCATAAATTTGGTTGTATGACATGACAAACTGATCTCGGCTATTTAAAATCGGATTTATTCGGTTGGATTACTTCTCAACTGTCAAAAATCAAAAAACGTAGGGATAATATTAGCATTCGTCCGAGTTCTTGAACACAATGATTAACAAACAATGCATGAAAAAAGATATAATTGAAGTAAAACAACTAAAATTTGGGGATAAGATTCTGACCTCTACACGTTCATATAAAACTTGAAGCCTAACAAAAATATTTAAAAAAAACAGGACAAAAAATAATAAAAACCTGCAAAATAAAAATATGATGCTTTGTTGAATAACAATTTAGAGAAAACAAAGGGACAATATTTGGTCAAAAATGTGATGTTATCTACAAGGAGCTCTTGGATTTATCAACAAAATTTATAAAACTTGTAGAAAAAATGTATAATATTATTAGTTAATTATACGTTTTAGTATTTTAAAATCGTGATATAAATGGGAGATATAGCAGTGCACACTGTTCACTGACCAAAAAATCAGGAAAAAATGAAATAGTACTATAACAGAAAACGTTATGTTATCTACATACATGTGTTGCTACTTTATTCTCATAAATTGTATCTGCTTCACTTGCAAATGCCACAGATTCCATACAAGCAATTGAAGATGAATTCGACACTCTTTCACCCGTCAATTACAAGTATGAAGTTTCCAAGAATTAAATAGTTAACCCTTCATGGGCCATCTTAATCTTATGAACCAAACTAATAAATGTGTAAAACTCGAAATTTGATTGAAAAAACCAACGAAATTAAAAGAGAAAGATAATGTAATATAGTGAAAAAGAAATGTAATATAACGCAAACCATCTTTGTTTTTCTTCAAGGCCCCCATATTAAAATCGGATATGATACCATTCCATTCAATACTTACTTTCGATTTTCTTATTTTCCAGATTCACTCTTCGCTCTTGTTTTATATTTTTATCGTAAGTGTATGGAAAACCGAGACAATACCGGATAAAACTAATGTCATTCGGATTTGTTCTCAGTTTCAATATTTTTCTTTTTTCAGGAATTTTGGACTGTTGTACACCCATAGTCTAAACATAACAACTAAGTATATGAGAAACATCATCAATCTATTTGAGTTAACAACTAAGTATACGAGAAACATCATCAATCTATTTGAGTTTAGGACATTAAAATTGGTATTAAATTATTGATCAATCAAGATATATCTTAATTATGGGAGACAGAGACAGCCCTGAGGGTGTGCAGTAAGTGCGACCGCTCATGGCCCCAAGTTTGATAGGGCCTCATCATTAACCGGTGATCGGAAAAAATGGTGAAAAGTTAAAGTCAACTTAAGTTTAATTATTGTGTCTCACGTCATTAACAAAAAAATATGTGAGTGTGAGGATGTATGATTATTAAAAATAAACGTATAGCAATGTCATTTTAGATAAATATAGTTTTCAAATTAAATATTTTGTTCAAGTTATATGAACATGTCTTAATATCATGGTTTTAAATGTTTTTTTTTATGTATATAGCAATTGTTAGACTACCAATAACTAATAACTTTTATATAAATATAAAAAAATTCACATTTTAAAAACCTAATTTGTAATTAACGTACAGGGCCACCAAAATTCACGTGACGGCCCTGATGGGAGATAACTATCTCACATAATCTGGATTCTATATTTGTATTTCGAAAAAAGCATGTAAGGAATAAAATAGTAATTTGTAGGGTATCAATATTAGGCTGAATTACAACTTCACAGAACCTGAATCCTCAAAAATTTGTTAATTATTCCAACTTTATAACAAGAGACAAAACTTATAAATTTATTTCTCATATTAAATTAATATTGTTGATTTGTATGAATAAAATAGTGGGTTTGATAGTACATGTTTATTCTTGAACATGGTCATGTAAATGCAAAATATAATAACATTTTCTAAACTCATTTTCATGTGCAAATGCTACAACTTGAAGTTTTATATTACCTGAAAGTTGTTATGACTAATGTGAAAGTCTGAAAGATACCATTAAATAACACTCACCTCAACAAACACACACACATACACACACACACACACACATATGTGTGTGTGTGTTCAATGGAAAACCAATGTGCATCAGGAAACCATTAGAATCTACCAATCGCAACCATTGAATCCAATGCATTCATTAGCAAGAACAATGTGGCAATGATGTAATTAATATCGCTTTTCGAATGCATCACCTGATCGATGCATCAGTATACATAGGGGCAAAATGGTAAACATGTCAAAATAGAAACATCTTTGCTTTCCGTGTAAACTATCACTTTTGTTTAATGATAAATCCCATCAAAATCAGTAAGTAGAGTAATTATAGGACTTTCTCGTATTAAAATCTGATTTTTAAAATCTACTAAATTAATGTAAAATGAATATACCTATAATGCCATTGAATAATCTTCTTGATGCATTTCAGATGTTTATGCACCATGTTGGTGTCCTAATGCACATGGTTTCCATTAAACCCACCTGTACACACACACACACACACACATACAAATATATGTATACACACACACACATATATCCATGAAATACTATATTGGACTGAAGTATTGAGGTACCATATTAAATGTACATGTCTATTACGAAAATATTTTAAATTTCATGCATAAGTGAAATATATATCCATGGAGTACCATACTGGACTGGAGTATTGAGACCATATTAAAAATACATGTTTATTACGATAATATTTTAAATTTCATGCAAAAGTATAATATACATATGTTCAAAATTGCATTATGATCGAGTAATTCACATCATTTTCATATTCATTATGATTAAATGTTTAATTTCATGCAAAACTACAATATGTACATGTTCATTCATATTGCACTTATAAACATGTGCGTATTCGTATTTTAAATATAATAGAACATGTTATCATAATGAACATGTAAATGATGTGGACTAGTTAATTATAATGCACATTTGAAAATGTGTATATCCATGTTTTGCATGAAATTGAACATTTTATCGTAATGAACATGTTCATTTGATATAGTACTTCGATATCCAATTGATCCAATATATATATATATATATATATATATATATATATATATATATATATATATATATATATAGAGAGAGAGAGAGAGAGAGAGAGAGAGAGAGAGGGAGAGAGAGAGACAGAGACGGATTTCGTTAATTTTATTAACAATAAAAATTTATCCATAGCAAAAACAAATCTAACGAACACACAAGATCAAATGAAGAGCATTAACATGATAAGACGAACATTTAATATAAAAATGTACCTTGTGGAGCTTTTAGTTCTTCAAAAGAAATAAGAGAACTCTTAGGATGCTCACGGTATCCACCAACGGTGACACAATCGAGCAAGTGTCGAATGATCAATTAAACGAACTAGAAACAAACTTTTTCGGTACGAATTCGGGGAGAGAGGGTTTCAACTCTCATACTTAGCCGTAATTCCTCTATTTGTGTGTCGTGATGGACGATCAAAACCCTAAACAATAACCCTTAGTTATGGTGTTAAAGTTGTAAATCAAGTAGGTTACGTTTAAATGTATATAAGCATTCTTTTGATTAGAAATTTAAATCAACGATAATTATTTCTAATTATATGGATAAAACTTACCATATTAAATGTATGTATCTGTCCTTTTAATAGTTGTAATTATCTTTTTACAAATAAAAGACTAACTAATTATTTATGATATTATCCATTTATAGATAAGGACTCATTTTATAGATAAAACTTAATAAAAAATAATATTTTTTCAAATTACTAATTAGTAATAATTAATATATATGCTTAATATTAATACTTAAATTAATTGATATATGAATAAAATACTAAAATAATTTGTAACTATATTCTTTTAGAAATTATTAATTAAGTAATGATAAAATTACAAATAATTATAAATATATCAAAAACTAAAAATAATAGCTTAAGGACCAGATATGAAATTAAATCAAAAGGACAAAATCTATAATTTTGAAAAGTTTATTTTTTAGGGATCAAAAGTGTGACGATGTTTAAAACTAAGAATTACCGGTGTAATCTTTTAGGTTACCCAAAACCACATGAACCAATTATATAATTTACAGTTTGGACTTCAAAATAAACAAATGGGCTAATAAATACATTATAGTCCATTAACATTATTAAACAACTTGTGAGGCATTTGAAAAAATAAAGGTAAAATTTATTATATAAAGTATAAACAATCACTAATACATTCATTCAAATACAACTTAAATGGGGTAGATTCTACATTTGCTTCATCCCCGGTTTTAGAGTTGTAGCCCTCCTCATAGATCATATGTGAGTTTGTAAAAATCATCCATTCTGCTGACAAATTAGCTCAAGCAAATCTTCATTAACACACTTAGATACATGCTACTTTGACAAACATTGAATCATGCTGATATTTGATTGTTTGAAGAACGTTGAATAGTTCTTCAAGGACGGATGTAGTGTTTTAAGACCAGTGTTAGTTAGCATTTATAAAATTTTAGAATTCTGTGTTACTGATACATATGAAAACTCGAATAACATTGATGTTTAAAGGACACCGAACCATTTTGTAACAATATTATATACACAAGTAGTTTATGTATTATTGTTATTATCCGAATTTTTTAAAGTATTAATAAATTTAAATCGTAAAAATAAAAACATTCATATTTACTCATTAACGGCATCTCCAATGCAAAACCCAATTACCTTTACAATGTTTTACTTTTAGCACATCATTGTCACAACAACATTTTACTATTTTTTAATTTTTAAAAACCTATCCTCACAAATAGGGGTGTAAACGAGCCGAGCCGAGTCCGAGCCCGTTTAAGCTCGAGCTCGAGCTCGGCTCGTGAATAATTTTCCAAGCTCGAGCTCGGCTCGGGCTCGACTCGTTTATTATATATTTTAATTTTTTTAGTTAATTTTTAAATAATCTTTTAATATAATATATATAACTTGTTATTTTAATATTTATTTAATCCATATATAATATATTTATTAATTTAAATATATATTTATATATAGGCTCGTTTAGGCTCGCGAGCCCGATATGTGAAGCTCGGGCTCGAGCTCGTTTATTAAACGAGCTCGAATTTATGCTCGAGCTCGGCTCGGGCTCGTTTAATTCGAGCTTTTAGCGAGTCGAGCTCGAGCAGCTCAGCTGTTTTACACCCCTACTCACAACCCCCATTCTAAATCCAAAGGTTTTTTTAAAAGCTTTATATCAAATAATGATCATTAACATAATTTTGGATGTTGTATAAAGCTCCTCCTATATGTTTAGAAGTCAAAACACTTTGGAGGTTCAAATTAATATTAATATTTACATCAGGCTTTTTATGCAGATTAGAAATTAGAATATCACAATTCTAGGGTTTTTTCAAGGTTCAGTAAAAATATAAATTGTATAAATCGTTATTAAATAAATATTGGATGGGTTAAATGAAACCATAAAAATTGAAACCCAACACAAAATCCGAAACCGTGGCAAATTCCCAAAAGAAAATCCGGTTCTCTCCGACACCGTGGCAAAATCCGAGTCATTGACCGCTCTCATCCTCTATCGAAATCGCTAGTCGCTCGCCGCCCCCGTCGCCACCGTTGCTCGATTGCACGAAAGCCGCTGCTCGGTGTATAACAGATCTTCTGTAAAATACCTAATCATGGCGTCTCGAGAAGGAGATCCTTCGTTAGGTTATTTGACTCGGAAGGAAACCGAGGTTAAGCTTCCCCGACCAACTAGGGTTAAGAATAAAACCCCTGCTCCAATCCAAATCACAGCCGAACAGATTCTGCGTGAAGCTCGCGAACGTCAAGAAGCTGAAATCCGACCCCCAAAGCAGAAAATCACCGATTCTACAGAGCTCGCGGACTATCGTCTCAGAAAACGTAAAGAATTCGAAGACCTAATTCGGAGAGTGAGATGGAACAAGAGTGTTTGGGTGAAGTATGCCAAGTGGGAGGAGTCACAGAAGGATTTCAATCGAGCAAGGTCTGTTTGGGAACGGGCCCTCGACGTGGACTACCGAGACCACACTATGTGGTTGAAGTATGCGGACGTCGAGATGAAAAACAAATTTATCAACCACGCTCGGAATGTATGGGACAGAGCTGTTACTCTGTTGCCAAGAGTTGACCAGTTATGGTACAAGTATATTCACATGGAGGAAATGCTTGGCAATGTTGCAGGTATGTGAATCATGTTTATGACTTACTTGATATCATCGTATGCTTATGTTCATGTTCATATGCGTGGTGAAATATTAATTGCTTTAGGTGTATAATTATTTCAAGGATAGATCATAGAAGTATTGAAAATACTTGATAAATTTGAAGGTTGGTTATTCCATCAAACATGAGCTTGCCATGTATCTTCGAAAATGGTGGCGTTTCTGCAATAATATTGCAAGTAGAAAAGGACATATCCAACGTAATGACACTAAAACCATGCTCTAGAAGTTGCTAACATTTTTAACGTAGCAGTAAACGCTTATTCTCTAGTTTTAGCTGTCTAAAATTTAGTTAGATTGCTTTTATATTGCTCTAGAGAAGCGTACAGTTGTTTATAATCCGAATGCTGTGCTATACTGCTATGCGCCAATACTTACACCAGAAGTGTAGGTCAAACAGTTTCATTCTATAACAATAACTAAACCAACAACAAAAGCTAATAAAGAATTAAAGAAGCAACACCTAGATTTTGCAATGTCAGTTATTAGTGATTTAGTGGTGTAATTTATCGTTTTACCCTAAGTCACATAGATCGCTCAGGTGGCCGCGATCACATACCAAAACGCGGTACAATCGCGTTCCAAACGCCACATGGATCGAGTTCCAGTGTCCTATAGGTTCGCGAACCAGATTGAAAGTCAAATCGTTCCATATTGTAGGTCAATTCGTTCCAATCGTTATTCAATTCGATAATGGGTACGCGTTTTAGACGATTGGAACAGGAACGGATCGAATTTGTTTGGAGCGGGAAATAGGTAATGGAAAACAACGATTCATTGATTTTGACTCATCGATTCTGCACGAACTTGGAACGATTCATGCAGCTGAACTCTTCGATTCTGCCTTCTCAATCATCAATTTCTCTATCCAATATCTATTAATAAGTTTACACAATTCATTCTCTTCTTCGATTCTGCCTTCTCAATCATTATTAGCGGGAAATAGGTCAATTTGAGAGTTTGAGACTTTGAGGCAGTGAGCTTTTTTTATTTATGTTTCATTTAAGTATGTTTACAAGATGTTTATTAGAGATTTTCAAAGTATTAATATTAATATATTATGAAGTTTGGTAATTTGGTATTTTGGTTGATACTTGATACTTGTAGATTTATACAAAAGATATAATAAATTAATACTATTATGGATTGGGTACATCGTACCAAGTTATATGGTACATCGTACCGAAGCGATCACCCCCCTCCGTACCAAATTTTAGAAATTAGCAAACCGCGTTCCCGATCCCCGTTCCCGTACCGGAGCGTTCCCCGATCTATGTGACTTTGGTTTTACCTATGCTTGATGGCGTGTCAGGGAAATTTATATATTATGATCTTTTGGTCATATATTAAGAATGGAATTGCTTGAGTATGCATATCCCATTAAAAGAGGATGTGAGCTTAGAGGAAAGAAACTTAAGAGGGAAAAGGGATGTGGTAAAAAAGTCTTATTTCATTCACACCTGGCAGCTCACTTATAGTTTTGTCTTCTGTTTTATGTTTATCTATGTGTGGTTTTGTGCAAATACATACATGATACATCAATCCACACACACACTGTATTTTTTTTTTTTTTTTTTGGTTTAGACAGTGGAGATTACTTGTTTAACAGCTAGCTGTTATAATCAACGCCTTTACCTAACTAGGAAGCTCTTTATCACCATACATATGCATGATTGTATATCTGTATTTACACATATGATTCAACTTTATTGCAGGTGCTAGGCAGATATTTGAAAGGTGGATGAGTTGGGAGCCTGACCAACAGGCATGGCTTTCTTACATAAAATTTGAGCTACGGTACAATGAGATTGAGCGAGCTAGGGCTATCTACGAGAGATTTGTGCAGTGTCTGCCCAAAGTTGGTGCGTGGATTCGATATGCCAAATTTGAGATGAAAAATGGAGAGATTGCCAGAGCCAGGAACTGTTATGAAAGAGCTGTTGAAAAGCTGGCAGATGATGAGGAAGCAGAGAATTTATTTGTTGCATTTGCTGAATTCGAAGAGAAGTGTAAAGAAACAGAGAGAGCAAGATGTATATATAAATTCGCTCTTGATCATATACCGAAGGGACGTGCTGAAGATCTTTATAGGAAATTTGTCGCTTTTGAGAAGCAGTATGGTGATAGAGAGGGCATCGAAGATGCAATAGTTGGGAAGAGGAGGTTTCAGTATGAGGAGGAAGTAAGAAAGAATCCACTAAACTATGACTCGTGGTTTGATTATATTAGGCTGGAGGAGAGTGTGGGGAACAAACAGAGGATTCGAGAGGTTTATGAGAGAGCAATTGCCAATGTTCCCCCAGCGGAGGAGAAGAGATATTGGCAACGATACATTTATTTGTGGATCAATTATGCTTTATATGAAGAGCTTGATGCACAAGATATTCCTCGAACAAGGGATGTCTATAATGAGTGTCTAAAGCTGATTCCTCACAAGAAATTCTCCTTTGCGAAGATTTGGTTGTTGGCTGCTCAGTTCGAAATAAGACAGTTAAATCTCTCTGGCGCGAGAGCTGTTCTTGGGAAAGCAATTGGAATCGCTCCTAAAGACAAGGTATAGTCTACAGCTTTGATTTGTTTACAATGCTTATATGAGTGTTATGTTGCCTTTATCTTGTAAGTTTTTTGTTTGATTTGGTTTTATATAATTGAAAAACAGATTTTCAAGAAGTACATTGAGATTGAGCTGCAGCTTGGTAACATAGATCGTTGCCGGAAGCTATACGAAAAATATTTAGAGTGGTCACCTGAAAATTGTTATGCATGGAGCAAGTATGCAGAGTTGGAAAGATCTTTAAGTGAAACTGAACGAGCCAGAGCCATTTTTGAACTTGCAATTGCACAACCGGCACTGGACATGCCGGAGTTGTTGTGGAAGGTAAACACTTCGCCTAAAGCCTGTAGGTCATAAAAATTCCACTATGTAGCATACTAGCATTTGGGTATCAAGACCTGATAAACTTGCTTGAACAAATTAATTTGATCAGCTGATTGGTTATAAACCTCTCATTTGGGTTATAAAGTAATTGCCAACATGCTGTTCTTATAATGGAGAAAACTTCAACTTTTTTTTTTTTGGCAGGCATACATCGACTTTGAGATAGCTGAAGGTGAATTTGAAAGGACTAGACAGCTATACGAGAGGCTTTTGGATCGCACTAAGCATTTAAAGGTTTGGATCAGCTATGCAAAGTTCGAAGCTTCTGCCATGGAAGAGGAAGAACAGCGTGAAGATCTAACTGAAGATGCCCTTCGCGAGCAGAGGCAACTTTGCATCCAACGTGCTAGAAGTAAGCATTTTAATAATGTTACTAACAATTGCTCAATTCATGACATTTCATTTTCAGCAATGATCCTTATTTTATCTTCTTATCAGGAGTATTTGAAAATGCAATAAACTATTATAGAACATCGGCTCCCGAGCTGAAAGAGGAGAGGGCCATGTTACTTGAAGAGTGGTTGAACATGGAGAGCAGTTTTGGTGAGATGGGTGACATAGAACTGGTCCGTGTTAAGCTGCCCAAGAAACTGAAGAAGAGACGGCTGATAGAAATAGATGACGGTCCTGCTGGGTACGTCCATGAACTTGTTTTTATGGTTCTCTCTTGCCATGTTACTTGTCCTCAAATTTTATATTTGTGTGGCTTTGATTAATTTCCTTGCTTAACCTATTTGGTTTTACGGAGTTAAAATTCCTACTTGTAAGTTAGTTTTGCAACAAACTTCACTGATCAAGTAAATTTGAAAATTGCAGGTACGAGGAGTACATAGATTACCTCTTCCCAGAAGAATCACAAGCATCCAATTTGAAAATCTTGGAGCAAGCATACAAATGGAAAAAACAAAAGATCGCTTCTGATGACGATGAAGATGATGATATAGATTGATTACATGCCTCTCAACTTTTTCTTTTTTGTCTTTTTGCTGTTTCATTAGTCACGCTTTCTATGCTACTGCTCCTCTTTCTCCTTGTGTATCACATTTTGTCTCAAGTTTTTGTAGTCCATGAATTTGTAATCATAGAATAGCCCAACCTTCATCTCATATGACTTTTTTATGTTTGAATTTTAGAGATGAGCCTTTTTTTGGATGATTTGTATATACTATCTATTGTGGCCAATGTCCTCATTTGAATAGAAAACTTTGCAAACACATTTATCACAATACTGCAGATTGACAGCATAAATTGCAGGTGGTTTTATATGGTAAGACTTTGGTTTTTCTTTTTTCCTTCCTTTCAATACCAACTTAAAACCACTCACCGATCGTTTGTTACGAATGATGCATGTGGCTCCCTCAAGACTCGAGTAGAAATATAGCACCCTCCGCTTTCCCCTACACTAGAGATCCCCCTCAGGTTTTTCCCTTCTTGAAACTTCAAAACATCAACCCACTTTATATCTTGTTCTTCTTTTTGTATTTCTTGATTTAAATGTTGTGTTCATAATTGTTGGATCATTAATGTTGGTTCTAGAATTATTGTTAAACATCCAAGTCTTGATGATTAAAACAAAACCAACCCATATCGGTAGCAGGCGGTCAGGGGCGGACCTAGTGTATGCGGGTAGGGGTCAAACGACCCCGACAATTTTTTTTACGTGTTATATATATAGTTAAAAATTTTCTAACCCCGATGATTTTTCAAGTTCGACCCCTATACTTTTGATAAGTTTTCAAAAATTTTATATATAAAAAAAATATGATACAAAATCTAAAAAAATATACATATACGTAATAGTTGGTTACCTATTTAACAAATAAGTAAAGGATTTGGGCTAAAAACTTAAAAATTTAGTTTTGGTGGATTTTAGACTAGAAAAAACAGAATAGGGCTTGATGTATTGGGTTTGGGTTTGGGTCACTGCCCACTTGTGAGCTCTGCTACTCTCCATTTGGGTTTCCAAAAGAAAAGAAAGAAAGGGGTTAAGGTGATTAGGGTTATAGGATTTTGGAAACATCTCACCAAGAACTCAAGAAAGGAAGAAGATAAACGCTGAAACAGTGAAACGCACCTGTGCTGTGAGCCTGTGACCGCCGTCCGCCGGTGCGCCGCTGCCGCCTGCCGCCCGCCGCCGGTCTGCGCCTCTCTCCGGAGTCCGGTCTGCCGTCTGCGTCTCTCACTCAGTCTCTCTCTCTCGGTTCTCACTGGAAGTCTCAAACTCAAAGTTAGGTATATAAATCTTTTTTTTTTTTTTTATTTCTTGTATTTATAATTGATAATATTCTTCTTGTTAGGTATATAAATCTTTCTTTTTTTTTATTTCTTGTATTTGAAACTAAAAAAAAATATTTTTTTGAAGTCACAAACACTTACACTAAAAGCTATAAAATTCCGACCCCTATAAAAAAATTTTCTGGGTCCGCCACTGCAGGCGATACAATACAGTAATACACAATACCAACTTCTTCGGAAATTCAGTTTAGGTATGTCTGTTGCATGCAGCATGCATCGTTGTTCTTCGCCAGTCACGTACACAGGAACATGCACCAGAGAAATGAAAATGAGGGGATTTGGGAACTGGAAAAATACGTTTTACATGCAAACCATCTTCAATAAAGTCATAAAATCAACACTTTTACGATCTTTTTCTGAATCCCCCATGGGCCATTTATACAAGCCCCGCCCATAAGCCGCAACTGCCGCCATTCACTGCCAGCGTTTGGCTCCGTTCATGGGCCATTTATACAAGCCCCAGTTCTTTCGTATCTGCAAATCGCTTATTTCCTGTGGTTCTTGTCTTAGATAACTTTGGGGAGATGAAAAGAAGTTAAAGGTTTTCATAACTGCAAAATGATTCATAAACCATTGCTTTCCAATTGGTGAGGCATTTTATATTTATGGGTTGGAAAGCTGCACTTTATGAAATTCCACATTTTTCTACACAGGATTGGTATTTTCAGCAGAAATAAACCTATGTTTATTTTGTCAATTGGATGATGAATCAACCGATCATATATTACAATAGGTTGAATTCAATTCATCTGTTTGGTTCTTAATGGTCGGCGGAGTTGATTCTGTCTCCAGAGATAGATGTACTTTTGGTTATCTAAGTTCTTTTCTTGAAATCTATACAATTAACTTCTTGATCATTTTTTATGTGAATCATTAGCATGGATCTTTTCTGATGTCTAAAATTTCTTTTCTTTCTGGATCATCAAGGTCATACATGAATGTAATCTCACTACGATCATCTTCCATACCCTGCAATCCCAGGTTTCTTAAGTACGTTATTAAGGATCTTACTATTATCACACACATACACATCTGCATATACCGAAGTTCAAGAGTCAGATGTATATAGCTAAAAGCTCTTAGAATATGGATCCAAAATTGTGTTTGTAAACCTCTGTTACATTTTAAATAAAATGATTGAATCATTAAATATTGTAATCAAAACAGCAGCAGATGTAGCAGGTAAAAATTCCTCACTGTGAAACATGTCAGTTAACAATATGAAGGTCAGCCTGTTTTTTACCCGTGTCCTCAGTGTTTGCTTGTTTCTCTTCTGCCAGTGAAAACTTCTTCACTTTCTGTTCAGTAAAAACGGAAGGTTTGTGAGATAAAAAGGACAAAGGCAGTGTTGTAGGCAATCAAGAAAACAATCACAAATTGATAAGGCCACATCAACAACTAGGGAAAAGATGAGTTCATAATCAATGCTGCAAATCCCTCTAGGCAGCCCAGACAATTGGCCTAGGCGGGGAATACTCGGATTGAATTCTTTTGTGTAAAATTTCCAGAATTGTATATACAAGTTACCATATTTTTATATAAATACTCAGATATAATTATAATTGTACATGGCACATTAGCACCCATGAAATATGTTTGATAAAAACTAACATAATTGTTAGACGTTGACCGATTTTGACAGTTGACTTTTGACTGATTTTGTCCGATTCCGACTAGCCGATTATAGTCGACTCGTATCACTTATCGGCCGCCTAGGCCAATTTTTACAACACTGTTCATTATATGAAGAATATAGAAGAAAACTCATGTATGTACTTCCAAATTAGATGAGATATATTTAAAGACTCGCAATACAAGTGCAATCATGCTAATGCTTTGATTTATTTGATCTTCTGTTGACCTCCTTAGCAGTTTTCCACAAATTGCCAACCTCAGGTTTATCCTTTTGTGTCCCGGAGTAGAGTAACCTCTGAAGTCAAAGCTAATGCAAGGATAATTCTAGTCTGAAAAGCCTTCTGGGTTAAGTCATCATAAGTCCATGCCATACCGCAGTTACGAAATGAGGCACACACTTTCAATCAAGTTACAGAAAACATTTCAATTTTGTAGCAGAACAATCACCAACATTGATGAATCTTTCTGAAGTTATGCTACCTAATTCAGATATGATGTCCATATGGACCATATCTACTCTTCTCTATTGCAATAATGAACTATTTCCAAAGTAATTTTCCAATATAGTTGTCTACTTGACATGAAGCACCAAAACATGTCAATAGATGCAGTGATTTTCTCTACTACAAACCAGAAAGATAAAACCAAAGACTTACAATTTTCACTTAAGAATCCCAATGCTTCATATTAAACTGATGTACAACCAAATTAGGTTTTTGAAGGAGACAAAGAAGATAATGAAAAAGGTACGGTCACATATCCCCACTAACCACAAAATGTTAACCATATGAAAAACTGGAGATTTTCAAATGTCTATATGGGTGCACCCACCTTGAACCAAAAAACCAGATCGGACACTACTCGTTACTCTTTTAACTTGCGCAATCTAAGACTTGGCGATACCGAAAGGTTTCCAGCATCGCAGAATAACATAAAATCCCAAACATGTTGAAAATTTGTCCAAGATTTACTCCACCCACCGGATAACTAAGCTACCCATGACATATTAACTATAGGAATGCCAAGTGATTTTTCAATGAAAGAAGGGTCCTGAGAGACCATCTCTTTCTTGAAAGCAAAATTTTCACTGGAAGCATCATGCCTATCACACTCATGTTTGGCATGTATCACATAAGAGGAAGATCCAAGATCAAAAATTGATTTACTGATACTTGGGAAAACCCATATTTTGCCAACATGGTTTACTGATTACAACCATATGGCCATTAAAGTCACTGTAATTGGGTTTCCTTCCGCCACCATCATAGTTCATTCAAGTTTAACAAAATCGCCATCTCGGATGCAAACATGACATTTTAAACTTGTCACGTTGCTGATGTTGCACGAAAACTTACAATTTATAAATCCCACTTATTCCTCGTACAAGATGTAAAGCCACTAGCAGAAAATGGGAGATGAGAAATAGCATAAAATTGCTACATTACCAAAACACTAAATCTTGATGTTGAATATTAAACCATAGTACCACAATGATGATTATTACGATCAAGAAACAATGTTAACCAATATACGTTTTGCCTAATATTTTTCCCATTTGTGTGTGTGCTTAGAAAAGTGTTGCAGGTTACATAATCAATCAATATCGCACTCTGCCATCCGTTCATCGAGTTTTACTTAATTACCTAATGATATGAAGATTCAAAGCTGACGTCTATATAACTAACACACACATAAGCGCATCAAACCAGATAAATCAATCTTACGTCAACACCCAAAAATCATGAACTTAGGTGGAAGAATTTGTAATCTAACTGGAAATCCTATTGCAAAAAACTGAAAGAAATCATGACATTTTACCTTGTCTAGGACGCATTTCCGTAGGTTATTCAAGAGCGTAATGCATTTTTGTTGATCGAAGGATGAAGCGGCAACACAATTAAGTAATTCCAAAGCTTCTTGTCCGCAAACAGATTCAGATTTCTCCATTTGAGGGGGTATTTATGCGAAGATGAAAACTAGGGTTTTTGAGCTTGCAAAAACCTATAAAAACCGACATTACGAGCATACATAATACGACCAGGTCCGACGTTACGAGCTGACTTTTTACCCGGATGTGTTATACGATTATTTTTAATATATATATAATATAACAAATTAAAAAATAATCATATACATATTATATTTTTATACAAAAATATATAAAGATCATATTATTATTTATTATGTTCTAATATATATATATATATATATATATATATATATATATATATATATATATATATATATACATAGATTTGGGTTCAAATGAGTACCACTAGTTTTGCGGAGTACCGGAGGTACCTCGCTTAAATTTATTTTTTTTGAAGTTTTTTTTCATAATCATGTTTAAATTAATAATATAAGACTACTTGCAAAAAATCACACATAAACACACACTATAACTGTGTGAAACGTGCAAGTTCACATGAACTGCACTGTTGTGAACGTATGTTCACAGCTAAGCATGTTCACATGAATTTTTCCACGTTCACATGACTTTTACGAGGCTACGAAGTGTGAATGCGTGTAATTCTTTTACAAATATGCTTATATTATTTGTATCTAAATGAATATGAAAAAAAAATTTAAAAAAAAAAACTTTTTTCAGAGCATGTTCACATTTTAAACCCGTGTGTTCACAGGTACTCACGGTACTCTGCATTTTTTAGGTACTCACACGAACCATATTCTATATATATATATATATATATATAATATACAGTAATTATTTTTTTTATATTTTTTAAATTTATATTATATTATATTATGATTAATAATTTGGTAGATTATTAGATTTTGTTAAATTTAATTTAAAATTAAAGGTAGATTATGTTAAATTTTGATAGATAAAAATTAAAAAAAACAAATTTTTAAAAACGCCACGTGTCGATTTATTATTATGATACGTGGCTTTACAAGAAATTAATATAGTTTCTCTTTCATTAGTATTTATTATAGATTTTTTTTGTTTTGAAAGATAAGTAATCAACAATCGAGAGAATCAAACCTAAGAGCAAAGATATACCTTGTTTGTCGGCTTAAGAGCAAAGGGTATACCTTGTTCGTCAGCTTGACGGCCTTGCCACATCAGCCAGAGGCCGGCGGGAGCATCAAGCCCCACTTTAGGGCCGATGAAACTGATCCCGCTTCATGCTCCAAACCCCTTTGGTCTCCTCTCTATTTTTCAATCTTTTTTCTTGTCTTTTTCACACACACAGTGAGAGAGTTCGGACGAGTACTTCAAAATTTTTAGTGTGTTAATAATTTTTAATTTTACTTCTTGTGATTTTTTTTCTAATAGTTTAAGTTATTTTTTTGGATAAATTAAATATTTTTGTTTTAATTTTTAATTATTAATTAATTTACTCTTTTAGTAAAAACTTAAAAAATGGAAGTATTAGAATAGTGGTTATTTCCAAAAGATCATAATGAAATGATGAAAAGAGAAAAGTTGATGTAACGTTGAAGTGTTTAAAATGATAGATTTGGAATGGATGGGTACACCCCTCACCATAAGATGTTTAGAAAATCCTAATGATTAAGTCACTCTTGTGAGATTATTATATATGATTATTATATTGATCGATTCTTCTTTAGTTAATTACCTGTCAAATTTAAAAGGTATTCACAAATCTTACCTAATTTGAAAGGCACCACGTATAGATATCTCTATTTAAAGTTGTTATTCTTAATTTTTCTAGTATGTGCATGTGTGGCCTCATTTACGTGATCACCATATATTTTTTGATTTAATTTTTATAGGTGTTTTAACCGTTTACGTTAAAATATGAAAATATTTACGTGACAAAATCACGTAAAGTTTGAGTGACAAGTTGACAATCACGTAAACTCGAGATTAACGCGTGCAACTGGAAGATCATACTGAAACAAATATTAAGCAATTAATATATTATCTTATTAACATTTTTGGATTCATAAGTTTTTGTGTTTTAAAGCTTGACTATTCTAGAACCACAAACTGATAGTTACTTGCACTCGATTTTGTTTTTTCCTATTAAGGTCAAGTTTGCTTTTGTACTATTATAGGCGCGTAGTGTATGATCGTTTGGTCGTTTGCATGATTAAGAAATGTATTTTAAATTGTGAACTTTCGAGATCTTATCGAAGCAAAACGCTCGTTAACAACTTCATATAGAAGATTATTCCTTGTGTGGACATGAGAATTCTCATGAGGTATTTATAGGGCCAACAACTTCCTTTCGACAACATCATTTTGTCATATTGGTGTGGCTCATAAGACCATACATTATCAGTTAATTATTGCTTACTTAGGTATTACAATAGATTTAGAGATGCTAAACAAATTGGATACTAGTTTGTAAGATTGAGATTTAGGTTCAAGTGATTACCACCGATTATGCAGCGCACCAGAATGTGTCACCCTTAAAAGTAATTTTTTTTTTGAAATTTTTGTTCATGAACATTTTTAATTAACATTACATAGATCATATGTAAATTTCACGCAAATCCGAACACTCTAAGTGCATGAAAACACGCATCACATAAATGCATGTTCACATCCATTCAAAATTATGTTAAGTGTGTGTTCACATCATTTTTTAGGAGCTATGAGATGTGAATGTATGTGAAATTTACATATGATCTTCATAATTTCTATTAAAACATGTTTATGAAAAAAAAATTTAAAAAAAATATTTTTAAAGGTGGTACCTTCTGGTGCGCTGCATAATGGGTGGTACTCTCTCGAACCATATTCGTAAGATTGATAAAGAAAAAAGACAAATAAAATAAACCTTTAATACAGATAAAATAAAGTATGATTATTATACATTTATTAATGGTGTTATGTCATTTTTATAACGTTCCATTGAATCTATATCTCATGTATAAAAGGAAAAAATAGTTTGTTTTCCATGTTGAGTGATTGTTACGTTATTTCATCCAATACTCATATGATATCATACATATTTATAACAGTTTTTAAAAATTATATTATATCCAGTAATATTTTATATTTTAAATACGAATAATATCTTATAAGTTTTAAAAATATACTTAAAATTCTCCCCGTCAATAATGTTGCATACATCTCCAAACTTTATGTTAAAAACACATAACCAAAAACTAAAAAGTTATTAAAACCAAAAATCAAACTATATGATACGGATTCTGATAAGGTATTGATTTTAAAACTTTTAACCAACTTTTATAATCGTCTGAGTTAATTGGTTTGGTTTGAGTCTTGTTACATCCATTAGAACACTCAAATGTTTTTAAATGTATAATATATTTTTAAAGTTTTGCGGGTATAACAATCAAGATCAGTGTTGAATTGGGTTGATATGGCCCATTGGACCTGCACAACAAGAACTGTGACAACTTTACTTAATTCATATCAACCGATCTGGTTGATATGGCCCATTGGACCGATCTGGTTGAATTGGCAAATCTATTGTGACTAGACATGCATTTATATCGATCCGGATCGAACAAACCGATCTGGTTTTTTGCCGAAAAAAGCAGATTTTTTTAGTACCAGAGTGGATTTGAACAATTCCACATACAAGTTGTATACATTTCACATGTAATTTCATAAAAATGAGATAATTTATTGTCTAAACAATCTGGACTTATCAAGTCTTTATTTGTTTTTGACAAGTCAAGTGAATTAATATCAATGCAACTCATTTACATTTAATTCTGCAATTTAACATTTATCTAATAATCACTAATGAATATCCAACTCATGTAATGTATTGTACTAACTTTCAAAAATCAATAAGTTTGATGAAACTTCAATTGAACACTTTAACAATTTCAACAATAATTCACAATATTCTATAACAACACAATTATATTAATCTGAATTTGACTACTAACTGATCAATCTCTGTTGATTAGTTACCATTAATACTTTACTTGGATCAATAGTCTATCATGACATTACGTATTAAACAATTATACATTTAATAAACACTTTTATTCTAATAACTCTTAAACTAAAATTTGTATCTCAAAATAAATTATCAAATGACTGTAAATAATCATTAAAGCACCATGTAACTATAAATGATAACATAAGCAATAAACAGAGTAATCTTGAAAAAGATCTTCATGCTCCCACTGCTTTTATCATCCCTTTCGCTTTTCTATAATCCCTGCAAACATTTTTGCTAAAATGTTAGTTCAATTGGATATCACATAACTAAGAACAATCATAAGAAGTGAATTAATTCTAATACCTAAAGTCCCGACACGTTCAGTCTTAATCCTTTTCAAGTATTTAGGACACTTCGTTTTCAAGTGTCCAGTTTCCTGGCACTCAAAACATTTATCATCTTTGGATTTAACTTCACATAAAAATAAACCTAGTTTTCGGCAGTGGTATTCTGCCACAACCTTATTGGATTATTGCCTACCAACTTACCAAGCTACCATACAAAAGGCTTGTTAGTGTTAAGCTGTTAACAATAATCATTAGGGGTGGTTGGCTCGTGGATTAGAATTTGAAGTAATTGAAATTTAATTTATAGCATGTACTAGCTGATTGTTTGGGGTTTGTAATGGTGTTTAAGGCTGGCTAAAAATGAAATATGTAAAAGGTTAGGAATCTAAATTCATTAATAAATATTACAGAATGATAGATTCCTTTAACCATAAAATTTGATTGAATCTAAACATGTTTGTATTCATTGTTTTTGTGATTTAAAACTTAAAATTCACTATAGACACATTCAATTACTTGAAAATTGATTTTGTGTGACAAACACTCCCTTATTTCATGATCTTAAAAACTCAAACCAAAGAATCACTTAAATCATCAATAAGAATAGTAAAATAAATTATGTTTATTTTCAAAACAAGTTTTAACTTTCTACGATTGTTTAAATTTAAATATCTGATAATCAGAGTCGAATGTATCAAACACTGCAAAATTGATTATTACAGCTACAACCAATCAATACATTTCTTTTAAACCTCATATTGCATGGTTCAATCTATGTATTAAAAAAAAAAAAAAAAACTTGACCTATTAGCAGGAGGGGGAAAACTATGCTTTGTGTAGAGTAGAACATGTAATAACCCCATCACCAATAATAATATTTTGTTGCGTAAAGTTTTTTAAAATTTTATTTGTACAACCGATAAGTTTTTGAATGTGAAACTTGTGATATTCAGTTATTGACAATTTTTTTAATGTGCAAATTGTGATATTCAGACATTGATTAATAAATTTTATAACCTCAATTCAAACAAATACATTTATATTAGAATACCTAGACAAGTAACAAATAATAGGTAAACAGAATTAAATACCCAATTTGTCATTTACTTTGACAAACTAAATAACTAAACGTGATAGGTCGGTGAATTTCTTTAATTTAATAACCCTTATTAAATGATGCTTTAATTTGTTTGCCTTTTAAGGTTAGGAATAAAGTTTGTTTTTTTAACGGTAAAAAGTGTATTATTACTTTTAATTTACCTTCTATGTTTCACGTAGGAACCATAGAAGTTACATTCACTACCTAAATTTTAACTTGCCTTTGACAGGAGTCGAATTAACTCGCGGCGGCTCACTTACATATCACTCACCATAATTGATAGATATTTTAAAAAGATGTTAATAACAACCATAAGGGATAACTTATTTATCTATATTTTTTACTTAATTACAAGTTTGTTAATAATGTTCTAGTTAATTTGATAATTTGTGATATTTTAAATTGTATATACCAATGTGTTGGTATGAGCCAACCAATCTAATCAATTGAATATTGGAAATGCAACAAAAATCGTGTGCAATGAATGACCAGGACATGGGGCTGCCACTGCCTATATATAACGATTCTTATTTTTCAATATTCATGGTCTCTTCTTGTCCAATCGTGTTCTTCTACTTTTAGCTTCTTATCTAAATTTCCAACTACTGAAGTTTAAACCCAAGTATTAAGTATCCCGTGTAATACACGGGTAATAAACCAGTATATTAGTATGAAAAAATGACATATATACAAGTTATGATGCGATGAAAGATGTATAATAATATATTGTTTAGTTACAAGTTGTAATAGATTATGATTATGGGAAGAAAAGTGATGGAGGAAATATGAGACATTGGTGTTAATGGTGGGGATATGATGGACCAGCTCAATGCCATTATAATTCCCCAACATATTTCCGTGACGCTTGCTTTAACTTCCATGTTTTCAAATATCAACTCCCAATGCAACCTACTTATTATAAACATAATAATAATAATAATAATAATAATAATAATAATAATAATAATAATAATAATAATAATAATAATAATAATAAATTAATAACAATAAATTAATAATAATAATAATAATAATAATAATAATAATAATAATAATTATTATTGTTATTATTATTAATTAATTAATTAAAAAACCAAAAATAAACTCCTCCATGACTAGAAATTCAATTGACTAGAGTTCAAACATGCTCGAGTCATTTTATGATCAATACCATTTTGTAAGGTTAAAGGGAGTGTCTCAGTATCATGTCATGGTATCGAGATGACATTAAGGGAACATCATCCCTCATCATGGTACCGAGATGACATCATGCCATAATGACATCCAAATGCCGAGAGAGATGGAGTGAATGTCATTTAAAAAACAGGTGTGGTAAAAGTGGCATCGACACCATGTGAAGGGACACCGACTGCAATTTTTCTTGACATTCTCACCAACAACTCTGTATGCCCTAACGTTTGTTCGAGAATATGAAGAGTGTTGATCACATAAGTAAAATATATTTTGTTAAAAGAGAAAAATTAAGAGTATTATGTATATAATATATGTGTGTGTGTGTGTGTGAAATTGTGAATAAATTAATTAATGTGTGATGAATGATGGGAGGATGGGATGTGTGAAGACATTAATACCCCTGAATCAGCACTAGCAGGTAGAAGGTGGTGGGTTGGATGGGATACATGGACCATACTGAAACTGTATCTTAAAATAAGCCCAAAATTAAAGATTTCCTAAATTCTCTTCCATCCCTTTCCCTTTCCCTTTCCTGTCGCTTCTTTCAATATGACCCTTTCATCCCTCCCCTCTCTTCCCTCATACCAAATCTCAATTATATTTTATCTTTTTACTTTAATTACTAATTACCATTCTTAATTATCATCTTATGTCATATCTAATGGTGTTATTGTTGACCCAACGGGCCGAACAGTTAATTTGACTCATTATAAAAAACTAAGATACCTAACTTTATTAAAAAAAATGAAAATCTATAAAATGGTGTATTAAAAAAATTTATAAATTATGTAAAAAGTTTATGACTTTTGGTCGTTAATCCGTATAACCTGTTTGCTTGAACGAACTGAAATTGTCACCTCTAAATTATCAAAACCATTAATATAACTACCTACATCAGCAAGTAAAGAATAACAAGATTACCGAAACACATGCTTTCCATGCATAGCAATAACAAATTTATTTATTTCTCTTCTAATTAATCATTAGGCTTTATAACTACAAATGAGATATATTCGAAAGGGAATTGAAATCATGTCGGAAATAAGGGTTTTATTTATATTATATTAAATATAGATTTATATAATTTAAAATTTTAAAACTATAAATGACAAGTATCAATTCATGTTGATGACACGTGACTTCATGAAAAATGAGTATATTTACTCATTTATTAGTATTTATAGATTGGTGTCGATTGTTAGAGTTTCAATTTTATTCATTGTTTGTTATATTCGTAAAAAAAATATCTCTTTTGTTTACGGACGTAAGTTGCATTGAACGAAACAAATTTTCATAACAATATTTCTTTTGGCATCAACTGTTAATGTAGAAATACACTAGTTTCAAGAAAATAACAAGAAGATGCTACATATTTCTAAAAATGTAATTGTTTTGTTCACTAGAGACTTAATTAAAAACAAATAGCTAGAATTTTAAGAATATTATCATCATCTAAGAGATTTTTTTTTTATCATTTTTAAATGTATAAAATAATGAAATTGTTACTCAAAACTTGTGTTTTGGAGTGTCGCTAATATTATCTGATAAGTTAAAATATAAACGGTGACTGGTTTATTTATTTATTTCCCTAATGGAGTCATGGGACAAAAAGAGGGAACCACTACCTTCTGAAAATGGAAACCTGGAACGACACGTGGCATATGGAAGCAAGCCAACCCAACACTCCTGCTCCTACAAATGCTCAACTGTCCATATGTGGCAGATGCCATATGTGGTCCTATTTTTATTTTTATTTTTTTTCATTTCCAAAAATACATTCCCTTTTTTTTTCTAAACATTTCCTAAGCATACATACAGTTTGAGTACAAGGGAATGTCAATTGATCGTTTATAATAAAGAAAACCTTAGATATAATGTACTGAATATTTCAATATTTATAAAAAAAAAAAAAAAAGTGTAAGGAAATTCAAAAGAAACTGTTATAATTCATAAATTGAACTATATAATCTGCCAATCGATTTATGTCTATTTATACAAAACTCGAAACCCATTAGTTTGACTCTGCTTGATAATTTAATAAAAGATATTTATAATAAAAATGCATCAATGACTTAATAATCCATCACGATAAGACTTGAGCCTGACTCAATATGATTCACAATTTCATCAACTATATAAAAAACGATGATTTATATTGCAATTAACTAGAAGCTTGTGCACGGCTCTACTCGATGGTTGATTAATGGGTTAAAGTCGTACAAATATATGTTACTTTATTGTAATGACTTAAATGGCTAATTTAGTTATTTTTTTATCTCATTGGTACTTGTAAATTTATTGTTGAGATGATACTTTTGATTACCGGTTACGGGTTCTACCGATAAAGATATTATATTTGTGTTTATAGAGGTATTAAAATGATCTATATGCTTATGTGGATTTTAAAATTATTTATATAGATCAAAATCCACGTAAATCCACGTAAGCATCATGTTATTAAAAACGTGTCACGTTATCATTTGAATCAACAAAAATTGTCATATCAGTATAGTTGTTGGTTACACGTACCATATCGACAAGTCATTTGAAGTACAAGTATCATCCGGTCCAATAAAAAGCTTAATTAGTCATTTTGGTAAATTGAGAAAATTATGTTGCATTTGTACAGTTTTAATAAAAGACTTGTACATATAATTGGTTTTGTCCCTCTAGACTGATTTTTACGTACATGACTCTTTAGTTTGTCTGGCAATCAATTAAATTAACGTTATTAGTTAATCATGCATATAAAATAGCTTTCGGAATAAATATGGGATTTAAAGATTCGTCTACTTGTAATAGAAAAAAATAAAACTTATATCATATAATCGATTTATGGAACTTTGGTTGCATGCTACACGTATGTATATAACTTACCTTTGTTATGAACACATCACATCAATACATCATGCTAAAAAAAAATTTCTTTCTCAAATCAATCAAATAATAAAATGAGTTTCAATTTTTGTTTACTTACCATAAAAATCTATCTATTCAGAATATCAAATATAGAATTAAGTTTGTAAACCCGAAAGTATTTTTATGGATTTATTAATTAAGTCACTAGATTTTTTTTCGATTTAGATCTTCTAGACATTTTTTTGGCTTATTCATAACTTTATATTTGACTTGTCACTTATTTAGCAATTTATTAAACAATGCAGGACCTAAATAAATAGTGAAAAAGAAAGTCAATGATTTAATCATGAAGGTAAATAACAAAAGGTTGGTTCTTTTCAATATGAAAATTTTCAATAAACTAATTGTTTACCAGTTATACACGTAGCAAGTCAAAAATATATTGTTATAGATTAGGAAAAAAAAATAACTTAGGAGCTTAAACACAAAAAAAAAAAAAAAAAAAAAATCATATCACTCAATCAATAGATTTATAAAAACCAGACTATTGAAAATTTTCAATAGTAATCCCTTACGCACTGTTCTCGTATTAGAAAAGAAGAAAAGAGAAAGAAAGATGGAGGAAAGAAACATGAAAGAAATAAAGAGAGAGAAAATAATATTTGTGTTTGTGTTTTTGAATACAGATGAAAGAAAGATGAATCAAAGAAGATTTATGTTCTTAAAGCTTTTGTTTCTTTGTAATTTACATAGACAACACTTCACTAATATTTTTATCATTCACTTTCTTCCCATATTTGGGAGGAAACATGTGGAAAGAAAACATTTCATACTTTTTTTCTTACTTGCGTTCCTTCTTTAAATATGATAAATAAACACAACTTTTTTTTTTATTTTCACTCACTTTCTTCTGTTTTTTCTTTTTTTTTTTTTTGTTTAAATTGGTTCGAGAACAAGGGTTAGAGTATCATAAAGGTTAGTGTGGGATAGAAATAAAAAAGAAAAGATTCGAAATTGATAAAAATGGCGGGTTGAAGGAGCAAGTGGATAGCAAAAAGAGATGAATCCAGAATCCACCGTTAAAGTGGCCATATCCGGCTACCGCTACTGGCATCGCATTTATTGAATGTACCGTACAAGTATAGAGAAATGAGAAATAAAGGGAAATTTTAAAGAGATTTTAGGGTAGGCGGCTTCCCATAATCTGAAAGGCTGCGCCCTGACCCAGGTCGCACCCGTGGGTTTGGTTTGGTCCGGTTTGAGCTTGGGTGGGTCGGTTAGGATAGGTCTTGGGGACCATTACCATTACCATCAGCATCCACATTATTTTTTTTATGTTTTTTTTTTTTTTTAATTTACCCTTCCCAATGCCTTCACTTGACACTCAGAGCCACAGTAACAGATCCACATGGGATGGATAGTAGACGTGTAAACAAACTATTGGTTGCTTTTACCTCTTATATATTTAAGATTAAATCTTCACTAACAACCATATATTTTTAATTGGGATAATTACAAAAATAGCCAAATATGAAAAGTTTATTCACTTTTTAGCCACTTTTTATGTATTTTACCAAAATAGCCACAATTTACGTGACCTCCTTTACGTGATAGTCACAGTTTACGTTACTTGTACTTTTTTTTAATTTTTTATTGCATTACGTTACAAAAGTAGTTTGGTCACGTAAATTATTGTACTTTACGTGACCATTTCAAACTTTTGCTCCTTCCCAATAAAAAGTTGGTGGGATGTCTTTTCAAGGTAAATTCAACATTTATAATTTACCTACCCAAATATTTACCATCTTCTTAAATAAACTTCTTTTCTTTTTTACTCCACCGGGAAGACGAGCGGACGATTCACCGGCGAAGAGGACGAAGCGACGAGTTTTGAGCGGCGGAGAAAAGGGTTTGGGCGAAGGGTTTGAGCGGCGGAGAAAAGGGTTTTGAGCGGCGCGGCGGAGAAGAGATTTTTGAGGGGCGCGGCGGAGAAGAGGATGGGTTGCGTTTCAAGTTCTTGAAGTTGGTTAGGGTATGGGCTCGCCGGAGAAGAAGAGGATAAACAGTGTTTGGGCTCGCCGGAGAAGAGGAACGCCGGAGAAGAAGACGGTAACAGGGAAGTTGCTTTGTTGCGTGACAATCACGAAATGGTAACTTTATCAAAGGAGACGGTAACAAATGGAAGGTTAAATTTTTTTTTTTAAGTAATCATTACTTTTTATTGGGAAGGGACAAAAAAGTTTGAAATGGTCACGTAAAGTACAATAATTTACGTGACCAAACTACTTTTGTAACGTAATGCAATAAAAAATTAAAAAAAAGTACAAGTAAGAAGTAACGCAAACTGTGGCTATCACGTAAAGGAGGTCACGTAAATTTTGGCTATTTTGGTAAAATGCATAAAAAGTGGCTAAAAAGTGAATAAACTTTTCATATTTGGCTATTTTTGTAATGATCCCTTTTTAATTTATGGGGTTAATGTTAATCTCCCCGTTTCATCAACCATTTTTTAAAAATAGGGTTTAGCCACTTTGATAAGTAAGGTGTTATTTGTTTTTTAAGATGTATAAAGTCTTAAAATCATGTCTGAAATTATAAAAGAAGACCTTAAAATCTGAAATTAAGATGCTGTGAATTTTATTTTAGACTAATCTATTTCTCTTAAAATTCAGAGAGAAATTCAGAGGTCGTAACATCTTAAGTCTGCAATACAAATTAGGTTAAAATATAAAATTCAGACTTCAGACCAAATTCAAACCCTCTTAATTGAAAATAAGCACACCTTAAGTGTTAGATCACGGGTTCGACTTCCGTCGAAGACAACTTTGAATTTAGATGTTGAAAGTAAGGGTGTGTTTGTTTTCAATTAAGAGAGACTGAATTTGGTCTGAAGTCTGAATTTCAGATCTTAACCTAATTTATATTGTTTGTTTAAATTCAGACTTAAAAGGTTACAACCTCTGAATTTCCCTCTGAATTTTAAGAGAAAGAGACTAGTCTGAATTATAATTCAGAACCTCTTAATTTCATATTTTAAGGCATCCTCTTAATTTCAGACATGGTTTTCAGACTTCAGACATTTAACCTCTTAAAAAACAAATTACACCTAAGTCTAAAATCCTAACTTGGGGCAAATAAGTAGTTTATGAGTATGAGTAGGTTAGTTTGCCGTTAAAAAAAAAAACTAACCATTTTAACAATCCCTTATTATTATACTCCTTTAATCAATATACTTATAATTTTATGGTTTATTAATACAAAAATATTAATACTAAATAACAACAATTACAAGCACACAATTAGAGAGTGATTCGATTTCTATGCTCATTAAAATTTTATATGTAGATCTTCTCTTGGGTTTGCTTTTGCTTCTCAAAAACATATATATCTAGACTATTCTATTCAAATATGTTTTATGTTTATTAAAAAAAGAGTTTAAGTTGACTCAGATGAATTAAATTTTAAAAATAAAAATATTAGAGTTAATTACAAAAATGGTCCCTGTGGTTTGTCCTAAAATTTGGATTTGGTCCCTGAACTTTCAATTTTGCAGAAACAATCCTTATTTTCATAGTTTGTTTGCAATTTTGGTCCCTCAACCTATTAACTTTTCTAATATGACCAAATTACCCTTATTTTGATGCAAACTATAGGGACCATTTCTACAATTAATTTTTTAAGTCTTTTTTATTCTTAATTATATAAATTCTTTTTTAGTGTCACTTAAATTTAATAAACTATTAAAAAAGAAAAGAATTATTTAATTATTTATGTTGGTTCATAAATGATTTAGATATTTTTAGTCTTAATTAATTTTAATTTACTATAATCAAAGTGTAAACCAATCAAAATTTATAATCGAAAAAATCATTTATGTTTAGAAATTATTTTTTAAAGGTTTCATAAATAAGAAATTTTTTCTCTATAATTATTTATACTGGTTCATAAATTTATAATAAAAAATATTTATGTTGATCAAACCACAAAGACCATTTATGTAATTGGCTCTACTTTATTTTTAGTGTTAATTAACTTTAATAAATTATTAAAAAAAATATTTATGAGCCAACAGTTTAATTAAAGTTATAAATATTAAAGAACTTAAATAAATAAAAATTTAACGTTTAATTTGACCGAGTTAAAAAGAACTTCCAAATGGCCTAAGACAACTCAAATTTTTTTATTTGACGTATCAATTATTTTATCGTTTTAATTTTTAATGACACCAAAAACGATTTAAAATTTTAGGTTCATATAACATCTTTGAGATTCATGATTAACAACTTTAATCATCAACTTTGGTTTGTCAAACGTTTACATAAAAATCGAGAAATATAAATAGGTTTTTAATCTTTTTTCGTCTTTCAATTTTACTTTTCATTTTAATCTGATTAAATCGACACCTTTAAAATTTAAAACATTTAGATTTGTCACTTTAACATTATCACATTGCTTTGATACAAATGTGAACGGATTATAAAATATAATCTTTGACCGATTTTATTCAAGAAGAAAGTAAAATATATTTGACCAACAAACATATTTTTATTATAAATTTATGAACCAACATAAATAATTATAGAGTCAAATATTTTTATAATATTTTATATACGAAACATCTAGAAAATAGTTTCTAAACATAAATTATTTTTTCGATTATAAATATTGATTGTTTACACTTTGATTATAGTAAATTAAATTTAATTAAGACTAAAAATATCTAAATCATTTATGAACCAACATAAATAATTAAATAATTCTTTTCTTTCTTTTATAGTTTATTAAATTTAAGTAACACTAAATAATAATTTATTTAATTAAGAATAAAAAAGGCTTAAAAAATTAATTGTAGAAATGGTCCCTATAGTTTGCATCAAAATAAGGGTAATTTTGTCATATTAGAAAAGTTAATTGGTTGAGGGACCAAAATTGCAAACAAACTATGAAAATAATGACCGTTTCTGCAAAATTGAAAGTTCAGGGACCAAATCCAAATTTTAGGACAAACCATAGGGACCATTATTGTAATTAACTCTAAAAATTGATATTAGTTTTACTTATTTGTAATCCAACCAATAATCAATAATTATATTTATATTTTTTCATCTGCATAATATAAATAAATTAGATGTTACTTTTTTTTTTAAATATAAATATTCATTATAATCTTAACATACACGATATATGAATTGTTCATATGTCAATGTACATATATTTACCAATTTAATGAAATGTCACATCTACTCATTTCCACACTTCTGACTTCTCATGTTTAATAAGCATAGGATAGGGTCAACTAGTGAATCATTTATTAGGAAATTTATAAATAAATAATATAAAAAAAAGAATCAAAAGTAACTATGTTTTGTAACTTCTTTAATTTCTGCACCTTTATTTAAAAGAACACCAAATCACAAACCCATATTCCTAATATCGCTATGAAATTTTTTATTCAAATCAATTTTTTTTTGTGCTATAAAAGAGGTACTGAAAATGTAACACAAACGATTATGGGGGACCCAAGAGTAAGATGACAGAATTTAGAAGGGAAAAAACAGAAAGAACATAATCTCATAAATCCTCTATGGTCTCTTTCAACTGTATCTTTCTCTTTATTGCCAATATCTGACTGAAAGTTACATTGCTTCGCCACCCTTTTCAACTTTGTTGCTACTAATGAAGACTAGATATTATCTTTAAGAAACGACAAGGGTGTGTTTTAGCTTTTTTTAAAGCTCAAGGACTAAATATACAAAAGAAGTAACTAGAAAATCATGCAATACATTATATATTCAATTATTCATCCCCCAAGTTAGATTATATCAAGTTATTGGGAAAATTCCAACCATCATCTCTTATTTGACTTTTATGTTCTATATGCTATTTGTTTTCTAAATACATACAAAGTGTTGCTGAATCTAATTTTGTTTCTAACCGATAAGAAATATCGTTGAATAGCGATTAGATATTGTTTGGTTTATACATTGATAAATGTTTGAATGTATCGATTTTACCCTCTAGAAGATTTTACAATCATAAACGACTCTTTAAAATGTGATAACAGCAATTAGGCTTTGCATAGCATCACCAAAAGAAAATCTAGGCATACTTGTTTTCTTTCTCAACTTAGAAATCAGGGTCTTTCCTATCATTTTTGGGATCCGGGGCAAAAACTTATAAAGAGACCTCTAAACATTTATGTATATATATCAGTTAAAGATTAAATTTAGCAACCATGAAAATATGTATGTAAATATCACAATCAAACAACAAGCAAAACAAGTAAACTACTAGTATTAACATTTATTTCAGATAAAATTTTTTTTGGGCCCCCTTAAATGTTGGGCCCTGGGGCAGTAGCCCAGGTTGCACACCACAATGGGCCGGTCCTATTAGAATTTAAACCTCTACTTTGAATGTTTAGTTTACGCTGCATACGTGATACATATATTTATGTCCAACACACTTTCCGTTTGTTCTAGGTTTCTTTCTGTTCGGTTTTTTTCAACCTATTTGCACATTGTTTGTTTGAAGTTTGCCGAATGAGTTCGACACACTTTCAGAGAATCATATCTCAGATGTTATAGAACCAAAAATCTTATCCCCACCGAATAATGGAATAAGGGCCTGTTTGATTACATTTTCCATTAAGTGCTGTCTGGATTTAGAGAGTTGTCTGGATTAAGTAATGATGACTAGAGAAATTTTATTGGAAAAAATAAAAGGGGGTTATATTGGAAAATAAATGGTCTGAATGGGGAACACATAGGGTCTCTTGGCTTATTAATTGGGCTGACTGAATTTGAGTTCTGATTTTAATAAGTCATTATCAAACAAAGCTTATTTCAAATGAACTGACCAGATTTTTTTAGATTAAGCCTAATAAGTTGTTATCAAACAGCCCCTAAGTCACGATTGCTAAATAGGAAGGATAGAGGGATCAAAGTGTAAGTCAGGATAAAACGTATGGACTAAAATGTAAATAAATAAGTATGAGGGTGTCTTATCTTATTTTATGGAAAGGCCCAATGGGTTAAGGAGACAAAAAAAACACAACAGGATGAAAGAGACGGTTTAGAGTTATTATGTAAAAATGTGGTCCGGTTTATGATTGCGTGGGGCAACGTGTCCTCAAATATATGATTGACTTATGTCAAATTACCATCTACGAATATTTGTCATTAAAGATATCATGCATGAAAATATATTTGCATTGCATTATCGTTATTATTATTATTATTTTAAAATTTAATGACGGTGAGCATGTTTGGTAAGGAATTTTTAGAAGATTCAACTTTTGATTTATAAAAACAACTCAAAAACTTCGTTTAGTTGATGGTAGTTTGAGTTTCAAAAATAAAAGCTCTCAAAATATCTTTTATGATAAGCTACTTGAATTAATTTTCAAAACGAGCTTGAGGATTTGCCCAAACAAAAATACATTTTTACCCTCCTAATAATAATAATTAAAACTTGTAATTGTAACAATATTCTTTAAATTGTATAATACTAAAAACTATAAACTAAATTTATTTGCATACTTTTTATACATACAAATCAGATTATACGATATATGGTATGAACGTTTAATAGGGCCATAGGGGTCATGTTTTTGTAATTTTTGTAGGTTTATAAGTTTATATTACATAAGAAGCAATGTGTTTATATATTTTTATCGGTTTGTATTCTTACAATCTTTTTAACCAATTTAGTCCCTCTATTTTCATTTTGATTAATATCATTATACTTTTATTGTTTCATCGTTATTTGAAATTGAAACAATGTCGGCACTCCATTTGGTCGGTGGTCCGTCCTCCATTTGACGCTTTCTCCTCGATGTTCGCACAGGTTAATCACGCACACATCATTCTTGATACATACATGTTGATTATGGATTCTTGATTTTGGTTTGGTTTTAAACCCATAAATTGATTACGGATTTCGTCAGTTTCTCGTTAAAATGTGGCGATGGTTTGAGGCTTTGCCCGAGATGTGTGTGGTGGTAGCACTGCATGGCCAAAGTGGGTCTTTCATGGAAGGTGGAGGTAGTCACCATTCTTAAGGACAGAAATAGTAAAAATCATAAAAAGCATGATTGTGTTTCAATATAAACCAACTTGTTGATGAATATCCTGTCCACAAACCACAAAAAGAAATCAATGGGAGAGAATATATAAAATTCGGGTAAAAAGTGTAATTATGTAAAACTGTAGGGACTGAGGATGGCAAGTTGCGGTCAATTTGTCCAATTCAACGTCGTCTGGCGTGATGAACCCAATAAAGAACAGCTAGGACCAACGGCTCTGGCCTCTCTACGCATGAATTCCTTGAAATTAGCACCTTCTACTTCCCATTCATATTTATATTTTCAATCAAATTTATTTTGATTTTATTTTGTGTTTATTCAATAAAATAAATTTATTATAATAAAAAAAAACTAATATGTTTTCATGTTTTGCATCACTTTATTTTATTTTTTCTTGAAAATTTTAAAGTTAATTTTTCTTTTTTGATTCAGTGAAATTTATATATATAACTCGGTTTTTTTAGTTTTTTAAAACTCGATTTACTAATTATAACCGGACTCTAATAGTCAAATTTTACAAAACAAAAAAAAATTTTTAACTTAAGGATTTTTCTAAAAAAATAAATTTGAAAGACGAAAACGTGAAAACCGTGTAAACATTTCGGTTTTTTTCATGATAAACTCTAAAATACACCAAATTATCATAAATTTCACAAGTAAACATTACGCATATATATACATGGATTAAAATTTTTTAATATTCAAATCAAGTTTATTCAAAGTCAAACTAGATATTCATATGTTCTAAGCTCTGAACTTATTTACAACCCCGTTATTAATGTTTAACCAAATCAGTTGCCATTGTTTCGAGCAATCACATAAATGTTACCTCACTATATAAAAGCACCGTGGATTATTCAAAATGGTTACATCTTGAATCGTCGTCGCTAAAACCTCATACTATATTTAAACATGATCATGTTACAATAATGGATAAATGTTTGTTTTTGTTTTGTGTACACAGATACATTCTCTCTCTCTCTCTCTCTCTCTCTCTCTCTCTCTCTCTCTCTCTTATGTTAGACTTGCAATTTTTTTTTAAAATATAAAATATTTATAACATATTCTAACATTATTTGTTGTGTATGAATCAACGTCATATATTTTTAATTCAAATAAAAAATCCCATGGTTACATTTCAACATTCTTACAATGTATAAAACAAAATATCAAATGATGAAATTGAAAAAAATCTCATTCTATTAAGCTTTTAATCAATAACAATGGATTAAATATTTAGTTAAATACATGATCAATCTAGATAGTAGTGATAAAGTTGGAAGTTGTTTTTGGATGTATGGAATTGAATTAGTGGTTGTGGTTATGGGGTTAGAAAAAGCCTAAAAAGGTGTAATGTAGGTAGGCATGGAAAATCTTTGTAGACCCATGAGGTATAAAAAGAGAGATTCAATTTGAATGCCAATTGGGGCATTCATTAGAGTCCCCCCAAGAAATTATATTCTTCAACATTGTTGTAAACTTTGTGCTTTAAGCTTCCTATTTTAGTTGACTTGTGTAGTTGTGTTTCAATATTTTCTTTTTTTTTTAAAAAATTTATGTATTCATGTTTATTCTTATAAAAGAAATGCTTTTGAGGTCATAGAATATGTATTGACAAAAGGATATTAAACTTTAATATTTGGGATTATTTAATCAAAGGGTTTTTTTCATGTGTGATTTGCTTGTTTGTTTATTTACATCTTAAAGTTTAAAACTTATGACTTAAGTTCATTAAGTTTTTATGATTGTCTTAAAGGTATTATTTACTGTTAATGGATGATCAAACATTAGATCTGGAGACCCAAAGGACAAAATAGAATGAAAGGCTCCAAGTAGGAGCCAAGTACAAAACAAAAACACAAATAACAAGCCAATTAGACTTTACATGTTACATGGATTTTTAATCCATTTATTCTAGCAAACAAGTGAGCTAGCTACATCTATTTTTAAACCAAAACATGGCAAAATTTGAATTTAAAGAAAAAGATATTCATTTAAATGTCAACCCTTGAGTCTATAGGAACGAAAAGAACTCGTATCTACCACTTCCAAATAGACAAAACTAAAACGAAGTAAACCCCATAAAACATTTTGGACGTTATATTGGCTCTACAAGACAAAACGAAAAAGAACACGTATCTACCACTTCCAACAACATTATCATCATAAAGGGAAAAAATCTTCCACTAGCTTCACGTCTCATGCCAAAAACCACTACCATTGACACAATCGAAAATGCAATAAGAGGGTACGTGAGAATCATCCTCTCAATCGTATAAGACATAAGCCTAAGAAGGAGATCAAGCCAACAAAGTCTCAGAGGGCATTTGGTTCACAGAATGATTTTGATGGAATTGGATTTCAATTTTAATGTTTAAAGCATTGGTTTACAAAAATGAACAACTTGATTTTAATAAAACATTCCATTGAAAACTCTCTTTTTAAGGAATTTTAATCTTTCATTTCGTTCATAACCTTATGGGATTAACAATGTTAATTATTTATTAACTAATATACATACATACATGTATATGTACGTACTTATACAAATTCTCTTATTGATAAAAAAAGTATATCTAAAGCACATAAATTTGAAAACAGAAATTTAACTTGTCGTGAAGGCTTGAAGCGTTTAACAATATTGTCAATGCATATAAAATAATAAACATATACTCATATATACTTGTGTATACACGATTGACAAAATCATAACATTATAAACACATAATCATGTATATTTATATGTATATATAGGGGTGAGTTCAATGGAAAACCTATATGCATCAGAAAACCCGGGAACCACTTTATAACCATTGGATCAGGTGATGCATCACGCGGAAATTTGGTGCATCACGCGGGAATTTGATGCATCACGCGGGAATTTGTGATGCATTTGTAGTGGTGCGTGGAGGTTTTCCAAGGTTTTCCGATGCATGTTGGTTTTCCATTGATAATATATATATATATATATATATGTGTGTATATATATATATATATATATATATATATATATATATATATATATATATATATATATATATATATATATATATATATATATATAAGTATTGATATGGTTAAGTTAATATCGGTTTGTTTTTTAGACGAACATCACACGGAATCGCAAATTTCAGATTTTGGAATACATATAAACCACACCGATGGTTTTTTCTTCGATTCGGTTTTTTTTTTTTTTTGAGTTTTTGAATTTTTCTTTTTTGTGATTTTTCGGTTTCTTTACTCACCCCTAAATAATTAATTCCGATACTATAAGGCGTGATTTTAAAGAGATTAATATTGAGCCTAGAAGTTTCTTGAATAGCGTCAAGAATATCAATCAATGTTGAGATATTAGTAACATTCGATTTCGCTTTAGATATTTATCTGATTCAAAGGTTTATAAGTAGTTATGATTTTGATCCCTCGAGCAAACTAAACATACAGATGGTACATAAAAACGAATTCTTGTAACAATTTAGTCTCTCAAACTAGTAGCTGTTAGTTTAGTCGTTAACTTCAGGGGTAATATTATTTTTTGCTCTTACAGGGACCATTAAAAAATTATAAATATACTCTTATTTTTTGAAACTTTTTTGGTTACTTGAACTTTTTATTTATTAATTAGTGAATAAATAAATAGTTTAAATAACAAAAAAATAAAATATTTTTAAAAATTAAAAGTTTATTGTTTAACTTCATAAATGGTCCTTGTATACGCGAAAAGACAAAATTACCTTTGAAATTAACGGTTAAACCAAGAGTTGTTAGTTTGAGGGACTCAATTGTTACAAGAACTTGTTTTTATGGACTATGTGTGTGATTAGTTTGCTCGAGGGAACAAATCCATAACATTTTATATATAATGTACAAGACCATTTATGTAATTTACTCTATATTATATTACATGTCAAAGTAAAGTTAAAATTCTTAATGCATGAAAACTATAATATATACATTTTAGATTTACCTAAAACAAAACATTAAGAAATCGTTCAAATGTTACCATGAATTCCATGTTCTTATCCCAACATTCTTTTAGGTGTTGTAAATGTTATGTTGGTGATTAGGAAAGAAACGGTTTTATACTAACAGACGTTAAAATTCACACACAAAGCTTATATAAACAATGACCAATGATTTAATGCATGTCATAAAAACGTGTTTCTCATCTTACAATGTTTTATAAAAACGAGGGTATTAGTAATGTGCGAGCTCTTTAAATACGACCCATCATCCCACAATCAACATCTATGATGAAGACGTGAAAAGGAGTTAGTAGGATACTTTAGTAGTATATAAATAAGACGTTGCATATAGAATTACTCTTTCATTATTTTATTTAAGTCATTATTTGTGTATGGTTAAGAAAAAGTTAACACATGCTAAAACAACGTAAATACAGTTATCATTAAACATAAGTAATAACAAAAAGGGTTAAAGTCGTAGAATAGTTGTGTACTTTTTAAAATGTATCGATATGGTACGTGTACTATTTTAATTATTTATATTACACGTGTACTTTCTGAATCGTTCAAATTTGATACGTGTACTGCATTTTTTCATACCAATATGATACCTTTGGTAACCGGTTACTGGCTATACCAGTTAAGAGTGAAATTTCTCTTTTTATTAATGTTCAAATTTCAATAATTGAAGTATCAAATACACTCTCTCGTCCTTGTGATAACCTGGTAGGAGAAATCACATAGCACAGCCAACTTCAAACACCTACAGACCTCTGTAGAAATCTCTAACGACGATCTCCACCGTCCAGATCGAAGAACTATATGTTGTGAAGCTTCTCCTCAAATTTCACGCAGATCCAACGGTGAACAAGTTCATACCGACGATTCTCTCACAGCTGCACAAAGCTAGACGAAATAACGGGCCATAAAAAGTAAAGGTATCATATTAACAATATAAAAAGTACACGTACTATATCGATACACCTTAAAATGTACACTGCTATTGTACGACTTTAGCCCTAACAAAAAATTCAATACATTTTACACTAATAAACTCAGATGTATTTTTAGATCATTCATGGTACATATTTGAAATGTTGGTTCAATTCTATTTGTTGGTAAAAAAAGAAAGAAATTAAATTAGTTAAGTTATAGATTTTTTTCAAGGTTTATTTATATGTGTAGTAGAAAATTTGAGTATAAAAAAATATCTTGAGGAGGCCAATAATGTAGGAAAGATGAAAGTTGAAGCAAGGAATTAAAGATTGAGGGCAGGTGTCAAGTGAGGAGAGTTGACTCATCAACACCTCATCAATTCCCATTAGCATCCCATTTCTCCCCCATAATATATGTCTCATACTCTCCTCATTTATATATATTTCCTTTCATGCTTCCCAAAAGTGGAATTTTGGATCCCTTAATTCAAATTTCTCTCATATTCCTTTCTTTCTTTTCTATGTTTTTTTCTTTTTCCATATTTGGGATTCATTTATGTTAACTTTTTTTATACATTGATTGAAGTTGACAATGGACACAAGTTAAACATAATCACACAAAGTTTAAAATAAATAAATAGTTGAAATTTATAATTCATGTCATTTATAAATAATCAAATATTTATTATACATTTTCATTCTTATAAAATAATCAAATATTCATATATCACCTACAACATTTGATAACATAAGCTTATTATTTTTATGAGCATTGCTACATGTACACCTCATTTCCTTAGTTTTTACTAATCATACACATCTTTACTCACCTGATTTTTGTTAATAACGTGGGACTCAATTATTAAAGTTAATATTCTCTCACGTTAAGAAGGGGGTGTGTTATAAGCAATCGAGATGGGTGTGCGTATAGAATTGTCCTATTTTTATTTTTGATAGAGACAATAATATGCAATATATATTCTCTTTAACTCTTTAAAATTTATTTTAAGTATGTTAGAAATATAAAAGAAAGAGAGTCAGGTATGGTACACCATGCATCACAAGTGGTACGAGATTTATAAGCATTAAATAGCATTGGGAAAAATAGGGTGGAAATGACATGATCAAAGCACGTAGCATTCATTCCATTTCATTCCTTCACCTAATTCAAAGTATCAACAACATTTTTTTACTCTCACGTGCACTAACACGTGCCTTCACTTAACGACGTTACTATAATCCACCCACTTTAACCACTCGTCCGTTACTGTTAACGGTAACGGAGTTCACCTAAATATTTATATGTAGTATATATATATATATGTAGAATATAATAAACAAATAATTAATAACTTCCTAATTCCGTACAAAATTCCCCGGATATAAACCCGGTCTTAAAGCGAAACAAGTGGATCCGACCCGAGTATATCTCCAAAGTCATTGAGGTAATCATCAGCGGGCCAACTACCAAACCCAACATCAATGGCGGAATCGATGAACATGTCAACCGGGTCAGACCCGGGAAACGGATTGCCCGACAAGCTTGTTGGGTCGAATATGTCGGGTATGATGTCCGGGAAATCGAACAGGTCGGAGCTGGTGAAAGGAGTGTCGAAAGCATGAAAACCGGAGAAGTTCTCAGACGCCGGTGCGTCTTCTCCAGTCATCTCTGAAGCTTCGTTTACGGTGTCGTTGTGAGTTGAATCGACGGTTGACTCGTCCGTGGAAGCCGAGGCAAAACGAAGGACGGATTTCGGTGAGGTCGCTTTGCTGTTGTTGCAGTGGTTGTGAGAGTCGTCGCCGGAGTTGTAACCAGAGGACACCGGTGAAGGCTTCTTCTCCGGAAACTGGAGGTTCGCTGGTGGATGGACGGTGAAGTTAGTTAGCGCGTCGGGCCCACGCAGTTGGATAGCAGCGTGGTCGTAGACCATAGCAGCTTCTTCTGCAGTATCGAATGTGCCAAGCCACAACCGTACACGTCGCATTGGATCTCTGATCTCAGCCGCCCATTTCCCCCAAGGTCGTTGCCGTACGCCGCGAAACTTTTTACCTGTACTAACCTTCAACTTCGCCGTCGTAGCGGCACCTTTTCCGACAACCTTTTTCCTCTGACTAGACGCAGTTTTATTGAGTCTCCTGTTTCCGTTTCCGATTCTCGAATCTCTAGGACGAGGCTCAATTGTGACCTCATTAACAAACTTCCTCACTCTTCGCCGGCCAATACACTCACCTCCTTCGTCTCCGGAAGAATCAGTGGCATATTTATCAGTCACTGATATCCTGACTACTCTAGCACCGGCGGCGACGCCATTAATCTCCCGCGTGGAGGGTTTACTAACCATTGTAGTGTGGATTTTGTGCTCAGAGAACTTAACGGAATCAAAAACTTTTGGTTTCTCCATTTGCTGTGTTTTTCAGTGAACTAATTGATCAGATTCGCATTGGGTGCAAGATATATAGGGATGTAGACGGAGCGTGCAAAAAGAGAAGATTCCTTTATCGATTGAAGAATAAAGATGTTTCTATATAGAGAGAGAAAGCGTTAAGAATACTCGTGCGACGAAGGCCATAGAAAAAAAGCTTCAATGGCTACGCAGATAGAAGTTGGTGGTCTCCCTTTTTACCGGAAAAAGGAAAAGAGGGAGGAATCAAGGAATATATTGATGTTGCAGAGGTCAGTGGGAGTGTACGGAGGAGATGGTGAGAGAGTATCTATGACTTTGCTATTTCCGGTGAGACAAAAAGTACGGAGTACGGAGGTGGAAGGGGGAGGAGCTCCGGTTACTGAAGTTTCCGGCAGCAGGGTTATTGGAAAGAGAGAGAGAGAGAGAGAGGGAAGGATAAAAGAGGTTTTACAAAGTGGCGTGAAGAGTGAAGACGGAAAGGCTGCCCACAACTTGATATTTTATAGGGTCCTATCAGCCGGAATTTTTATTTATCTTTAATTCTTTACTTATTAATATTTTATTTTTAACATACAAATTTAGTAACTACTTTATTTAAGGAAATTTAATAAATTTTTTTCATATTTAGTATCTTTTCAAATAATAATATTAATATTTGAGCATGTACATTTGGTAGAAGATATTAGCATAGGATAGTATTAGCTTATACCGGATGTTCGGTGCGATTTACTTTTAAATCAAATTTTATGTGTGTAATTTTAATTATTATTATATATGAACTTTATAACATGATTTTAACAATATTTTTTTGAAAGACATATATTATTAAAACACCCATAAATATACATGTATGTATAAGAGAATCCAAGTGGGACAAGTTCTCAAATACAACCAACAGCCGGATGAGATCTAAACTAAAAATCAAGCCAACCAAACTACATTTTGAACTTGCGAAGGGAAAAAACACAAAAAATTCAACCACAAAACAAAAATATATGAAAAAAAACGCAAACCGATCGAAGAAACGCCTCAAAAGTGGCTTGGATGGAGCACCAAATGTGTCATTACATATTGAAATCATTACAACGATTTGAGATTTAAAAGAAAGAGCAAAGTTGGGTATCATAGAACATTCCAGTTGAAGAACCAATGATGCATGCCTGGAGAAAACAACCTTGTTTCTTGAAGACCAAATGAAGTATAGTTCTGAAGATAGCTTACCACCAGATATTATATTTAGAAATCAATGACCCATTACTTTCAATGAACGTAAGATCATATGAGAGTTTGTAGCAAAAAGCTTTGAACCCAGTATGAGAATTTGTGATCCCATGAGACTGAACTCCTTTGACAATTAATGAACAGATATCAAGTTTATTAGAATCTCTCCACATCTTAGACAAAGAATAGAGTGACTATCTATCTCTATATCGACAATGCTTGCACAAACTGGTAAACGCCCTAGCCTCGACCTACAAATGAACTAACAAATCTTTCGAGGAACTAATTTTTAAAGTGATACTTGTAGGCAGAAATAAAGAAGAAATAATTTTTCTATCCAACGATTTTTCAAAACTTTGACTATGAAATTCTCATCTTTAACTATTTATGATTCCTGTAATCCCCAACCACTAAATGGATATGTTTCTACAAGGATTCATGATCAACTTATGATTTTAACATTTGTTTCTCTATATAATCTTTTGTTTAAATAATAACACAACAATTTTTTTGGTGTTTTATAGATGGTTAACAAATTTAAATTATGGTTCAAATTGTTAATAGAACATATGAATTGCAATATTTTTGAACATAAATTGATGATAATCAGGTTACCCAATAAATTAGTACTATAGGTGGTAAACTATTTTTTTAAATAAATTCCAATAACTATTTTATATAAATTGAAACTCTGATATGACTAAGCTAGAAGTATATATATACAAAAGAAAATTTAAAAAATGTTGAAAATTTTAAATTTTATTTAACTAAATTTAATAAAATAAAATGTAATGTATTTTCATTAGATCTGATAAGAAAACAATGAGTCATTTGTTTTCACTTAAAAAAATAAATGAGACTAAAATGAATTTTAATTTTTGATGTTACTGATGAATTAATATGATTAAAAGCTAAAACATTAAAATTTAATTATATGACTAAAACCATAAAGCGTAACTGAAATTTAATTATATCATATGACAACGAGGCCATATTGCCATGGCTTGGTGATGTTTTTTGTACTTCATCTTCCAATAAGTTATACAGTACTTATTGTGCCAATTACATATATGCCTATATATAACTTTTTTCCAGAGTTAAATCTGTTTAATAATAATATAATATTATTTATTTTATTGTTTATATTAACTTATTTAACATATTTATCATTTATATAACATGTTTTTGTCATGTTTCAAATATGTAATCATTTGAAACGTGTTTTAGTCATAAAAATTTTACATTTTTAATATTTATAACAATATGTTTTATCAATTTAAATTTATACATTAGAAAGTGATTTTTATAAACTACGAGTGGTAAAAAAGTAAAGTACCTAATCTATAAACACTAAAATAGGAAGCACAATTGTTTATGCCTTTAACCTGATTTACTGTACATTTTCATATAAGTTAAATAAAAGATATATAATTATGATCTCGTAAAAGTTATTATTCTTTTCTTCTTCTTCTTCTTCTTTTTTTTTTTCATTTTGCCATACTGTAGACTACACAACGGAAATATGAAATTAAAATATCCATCAAATAATAAATAAGATAACTTTTGAAGTTAATAATTTACGGTGCGTAATGCAATGAATTTCGTTAAGTGAGTGCATACTCGTATAATTAGTCTTGTTAGTCTAAACTCAAATGTAATGCAGAGGGTTGCGTCCCCTTACGTGGTCCAAGGGACATAGCCTTTGACGGTGGTTCCATTTAGGAATTTATTATTGGCGCTGATGATATCTGGTATAGTCATTGATGCTAAAGCTTAATAGTTTCACGTTCATTGACACTGATGTTTGGATATAGAAGTGATCAAATGAATATTTTTACATATTTATGCTTCATTTAACAAAATCTTTTAGAAACCATTCTATTATAAAAATTGTCTAACAAAATGTTACCAATATCGCCTTTTGAAAATCATATATTGTTTAATAAATAGAATCGAAAGTATGTGACGATTATTCAATTCAAATATCAAATTTCAAATATTTTGTTACTCGGAAATCTGTAAACACGAAAAAAAACGTTTTTCTTAATTTTATTTTCCTATTATTTAACTATAAATTCTAAGTTTTCAAGTGTAGTTTTTGATTATTTATTATGTTGATTTAAATTATTTATATGTACTTCGTATTTAATATTGTCGTTATATTTATTTTTTGGATTAAAATAACTACAAATAAATATATATTTTAGATCGTGGTACATTTTTTTTATTGAATATGAATTTTAAATAACAACGAATATTTTTATTTTTAATGTTTTTCAAAAATAAATATTAAAAAAAACTAAAATCAAAAGAATAAATCGTAAACACTAAAACTAAAAAATCTGTCCGGTTGTTTAAAAGCTTTTAATATATATATGTGTATATGTGTTTTATAAAATAAGAGGTTTTTAAATAATTTAAAAAGTTTTTAATATTTTTTAAACAAAATTTAATATTTTAGTAAAAGATGATGTGTTAATATTTTATAATCCAACATTCACAAGTGTCGATTTCAGTTTATATAATTTGTTATTTTTTACAGATGTAAAGAAATAGTAATAGTAATAATATACAATTAGAGATTTACATAAATAAAAATAGTAATAATAAAAGAATTAAACTTAATTATAAGGGATCTTAATTTGGTTTTTTTATTACCATTTTCAAATGATGTGTTACTGTTATTTTTTTAATTAAAAAAAAAAACAAAGAAGAAGAAGTGTAACATCCCAGATTTGAGCCTGGTACGTGGATTTAATTTATTGGCTCATTTATTTTAATATTATTGCGTTGGTCCAATTAAATTCCGTTTCGTGGATTTAACGTGTCAAAATTGAGTGATACGTGTCTCCGAGCTAACAATTAGCGGATTAATTATCTCATTGAGATCGTGGATTTAATTGGGTTCTAATGATATAATTTGTGAAAAAGTGATATCGGGTTCGGGACTTGTTTAATTGAGAATCCGGATATATATGAAGGTCTGTGACCTTATTTCTTTCACTTTCCCTTATCTAAATCAAAAAGGTGTGTGTTTTGTGTGTGAAATTTGGAGCTCCAGCAAGAAGAAGCTGAGATTAATCAAGAGAATTTGGCTGCTGAGAGTTGATCTTCTTCTTCCCTTTGAGTTCTTGAGGTGCTCAAGGTAAGATTTTGTGGTTTTAATGGTTAAATTCTTGATGAATTCATGTGATATGTTGAGGAAATCGTTTCTGTAAGTATATGGGTTGTTTATGTATGAGTTTTGTGTAATTTTGCTGCTGAAATTGAGTATGGAGGGGTTAAAATCCCCTGGTTCGGCTATGGAGTTCGAAGGGCAGGATTCTGCTGTCTGGCAAAAGCGCGGCGCGCAAATTGGAAAAGCGCGGCGCGTTTTCTGATCTGCAGAAAATTTCAATAGGGTCAATAAAAGAGAGTTTTGAGTCGTTATTTGGTCGAGTCCCTTCGAGATATTATTGAATTGAGTTATTTGGGATATTGGGTCTCAATAGGAGTTCCGAAAAAGGGTTTCGGGGATCGATTGTCCGTTCGGGAATATGTTTCGGGATTAGTTTAATTGTGATAATTGTGTTGGATTGAGTTATGTTTGATTAAATTGCGTGGCTATCGAGCTTGTGTTAACATGTGAGATCCGCGGTATGTACAGGTGCTAGCCGATCACGTGCCGAGTCGCATTGAGAGTTCCGGGTTTCGATTGCTTTCGGGTATCGGTGAGTACTCGAGTTCTTTTTAAACGCACGTGCATTCTTTCGAGTCGTCTATGTGGTTGTGATGTATATGTGTATGAGGCTGTGATAGCGCGCAGGTATGAGTATCTCTACCCTATACGTGCTATATGTGTTTGAATTGCAGGTGTCCGCGATATGTGATCGCGCAGGCTGACTGTCCCTAACCAGTCACGAGATATGAGGCTGTATATATACGGCAGTGATATGCCAGGTCGCTCCTGTGCCTATTGAGTGGCTAACCGCTGCTGTGTGCGGCCTGTTAGCTGGGGAACGTGGTCCCCTTTTGAGCAGAGATATGTGTTATGCATCGAGTTGCATATATGTGACGAGATATATGTGTTGTGTATGCTTTATGTGCTTACCTGCAGTGTCTAACCCTCGCGTACTCACGAGCTGTCCAGCTTATGTTTTCGAGTCTTCCGTGTCTCAGGCAGCCATACTGTGGGATCGCAGTCACAGCCGCAGCAGCCGAAGTAGAGATCGGGCAGTTTAGAGTTGTGTATGCTGACTGTATTTTGATGCTAGACTTTAGAGTTGTTATCTGTATTCTGTACTTGATCAGCGATGTGTTAACTTTGTATTAAAGTTTTAAATTATCAGTATTTTCCGCTAATCCCGTGACATGTGCTTTGTAAGATGATTGCGTTATTGCCACCTGTGTATTGTATTGACGTGGCATTTGTGTGAGAATTATGGGTGTTACAAGAAGAAGAAGAATAATGGTTAATATCAATAGCAAATCGGAACATCAGCAATATGGCATCATTAATCTGGTTTGTTTAATTGTTAATAATAATTTATTTTAATTAGTTGTCTAAACTATTGATGATTAAATTAAAAATACCGATCATAAGAATCTACATTTTTCTTACATATTTAATCAAATAATTTATATATTTCGAGACTGAAATTCAAAGAATCATGAAACATGTTTCCTTGGAAACAACAAGAGCAACATAAGTATTTACGACTATAAATTGGATATTTACTGTTGGACCGAGCCGGCCCAAGGTTTTTGGGTCAATTTATTCGAATGGTCCAAGAAATTTACTGGCGGCGGATCAAACAAAATATTGCCGTCCCAATTGGTTTTCTTATTGCTACAACTTTCTTCACCTATGAATAATTCTATTAAAATTTTTAAAGTAAAACTAATGCCCATTTAGATTATAAAATTAACGAATGATATTTTGTTTACATATCATCAAATTCTATAGATTAAAGAATTCAATTCCTAACTATTTCTAATAAAATTAAGATTCCTAACACTACACAGCTCAAATATTTTGTCAACCTTAAACATCATTTCATATCTCAACCCATAAACATAATATATTTGTTTCGTCCCTTCATGTTATTTTTTACAGAAAAGTCATCAAGTTAATTTTTTTATTTCTGGTTCAGTGAAATTTAACTATTAGAACCCAATTTTTCAATTTAAAAAAAAACTCGATTTACCAATTAGATTAGGGTTCTAATAGTCAGATTTCACAAAACTAGGAAAAAAAATAAGTTGAAGACTTTTTCTGGAAAAAAAAAACATTAAGGGATGGAAATGCAAAAACCGTGATCAAGTTAGTTTTTTCTTTTTGGTTCAGTGAAATTTAACTATTCGAACCTGATTTTTCAGTCTTTAAACAACTCGGTTTACCAATTAGATTAGGGTTCTAATCGTCAGATTTCACAAAACTAGAAAAGAAAAAAAAATTGTTGAAGACTTTTTCTGGAAAAAAAAACATTAATGGATGAAAACGCAAAAACCATTAACACATGTTGGTTTTTTTTCATAATTTACCCTTTTCGTTTATACCAATTTTGATGGAAAATTTTTTTGTTGAACTTTACAAAAATACTTTCAACATATAATAATGTGAAAAGTAAAATAGTAGAGGATAGTACTTTATTATTAAGAAGTGTCAGTCTATCATAATTAGGTAATTCAAAGATGAATTATATACAAATTACCAACATTTGAGTTGCTTTAGGTTCGTGAAATGAAATTCAAAGTAATTGATATTCATATTTAACTTTTTTTTTTGGAAATTTTGATAACAAGTATAAAGTGTTAAATTTTACTTATTTACTATCAAATTCTTTATTTACAGGAATTTGACATTCTTATCAACTCATATATTACTTAGATTCCAGCTAATAGATGAATTATATTCAATCTTACATCCTTAACCAATATAAATTATTTTTACATTCATCACTGAGCACACTAATAACTAAAATATGAAGATACACTTTTTGTAATATCACTTCGTGAACCAAACGCCTTATAAGCATATCCTCATAGACATTTAAAGCAATTCTATAAGTAGAAATACATTGATTAATTTGCTACAAAATACAATTCAATATTTGACATCATTTATTTTTGTAGTTGTTTATTTAGTTATTATTACTATTGTTTATATGATTATTCAAGAAGCTAATCATTCAAAGAACAACTAACATTCTCTTATAAAACTTAAATTCTATTGAATAATCATATATTGATTCATAATAGCTTACTATAGTGACTATCAAAACTTATAATGCTTATTGACAACTCAATTTTAGTATGAATGTGATGAAAGTTTTGTTCTTATAACTAAAAAAATAAAAAGCATTTAGGTACAATGCTTTTGTAGTTTTGGCTTTTCCGTACACAACAAAAACCATCTTTTTATGTGGTTAATTGAATAAAAAAAATCAATAATTTAACCAAATTAGGAATAATTTTAAGTTATTATATTACATATATATTGTCTTGAAAGATAATTCCAATACCAACTTGCTAATTGTGTTTTTCTTCAACTTGCTCCTAAATCATTAATTAGATGGGACTTAATATATGTGATTTTATATTTAATTAAATTATCATATTTTTATACTAAATTGTGTTTTAAAAAAAAAATTCTAATATTAAATCCATTATTAATCGAAAAAGAATAGGTAAACTAGTTTCACATTCCATCTTTTTAAAAGCTGTATATACATTCAATGAATTTGGATCAAAAGACCCGATTTCCCATTTTTGCTTTACACCGTATATTTCTAGTTCTTCCATCTTATCTATTTATCTATCCATTTTTTATTTATATTTATATCCCACATGAATGTGAATATTGACACCATATCTATTTAACACATATTTAAACATATAATTTATCTATTTATGATAATTTATATATTGTAGTTTGTATGATACCAATGACGAAATTAAAAAGTTTTAAGATCTTACCTATGTAAGATCCCAAGAATGATCAAATTATATTTGATAATACCGATTGTAAGATCTAAAGATCTTAAGATTAACTAACAATCATGCTTATTACAATAAATAGTTTGTATTAGATGGACATACGAGTTAGGGAAATCATGAGTTAGTAGTTAGTACTAATGAATACTGAGATATAAACACTAGTTTTATTGATATTTGTTACGACATGTATGATATTAAGTAATAGATAAAATAAGTTTTAAACAGAATAATAAAAAACCAACCACAAAATACAACTTTTAGAGAGAGAAAAATGTATTTATGTTATAATGTTTTTGGGTTCGTAATATCATGTAATTTTTTTAAAATTAATTTTGAAAGAATGTTTTATTAGGGTAAATGTTTTCAGCAAGATGAAATTCACATAGGGGTTGTTTGTTTACTTCTCAATGGAACCATTAAGAAGTCATTCAAAGGTAAAATGACTTCTTAATGATTCCATTAAGAGATAACAAACAAGGTCATACTTTGGTATTGTTTGTTATGCAGGCGGAATAAGAAGGAAATGGAATGATTCATTACGATGGAATGAAAAATCGTGTTTGTTTATGATATCGTAATAGAATAGTTCAATACGTAGAAAACTGGTTCCTTTCTCTTTTGATGATTTTCATTCCTTCGGTAAGGTGTGGACTTTACTATTACTTCAAAGAACTAAATGAAAATTACTTATATAACCTTAATTTTTATGATAATCCGTAATTGAGTTATTATATAATGATTATACTGTAATTAAAAATTATCTTTTACGAAATAATGTTAGACTAATAAAAGTTTATATGAGTGAATATATGTCGTTATGCGTTAATTCATTTTATTCCGTTTTTCTAATTCTGTTTAACAAACAAAAACCAATAATAATTTATTTCATTCCAATGATGCAAACAACGTGATATGTAATGGTGATGATTCATTTCATTACGTCGTTTATTCCATTACATTATTAATTTCATTCTTTTGTCAATCCATTATGTTCAACTAAACATAGCTTAATTTTAGGTGTCACTTAATGGTAGGTTAATTAATCATTTAGCTTCAAATTTTGTCTTTGAGAAAAACAAGTTAAATATTAATTAGTTAGAGCTCTACATGCCGTTTTGTCTCTTATTTATTTTTGGATTATACATTATCATTTTGTGTTTATTATGATGCCCCATGTGATTTTTCTTATTTTGGATTATACATTATCATTTTGTGTATATACTAATTGCAGACCGGGCAGTGGCACAATTTAGTTATTTAGAAATGTACCCACGTAAATTAAAAAAATTGTATAAACACAGAAAGAAAGCATAGAAATTTGAAAAAAAAAAAAAAATAGTATCTGATAAATCTCAAAATGAGAACTAAACAATAACAGATACATATTCCACAAAATGTATTGAAATACAAACACGTCCGACCCAATCATTTTTAGGGCCCTGGACAAAAACTTAAAATGGACCCTATAAATATATATGTATTTTAAAAATAAGCAAAATTCAAGTGAAAATAATAAATAAAAATCAAAAAACTTATAATTATATAATGTTAACAATATTTTTGGCAAGTCAATAACATTGTTTAACCGTCAATAAACCTAAGTATATATAATAGGTTTTTTGAATACGGGCCCCTATAATTAATGGGCCCTGGACGGTTGCTCGTGTTGACCTTGCTCGTGACTGGCCCTGAATACAAATTGCAAACAATAAGTTATGGCAGATTAATCAATCAATGGGTGATAACTGATGAGTGATGACAATTACAATATCACTTCCTTGAACGTAACAAAAAAACTCGTAAAGATCCTATAAACAAAAATAATAATGAGTTTTTAATAAAAAAATTTTACCTTGTTGAGTGTTTAATTGTTGAACAACTCATAAAAAATATATTTTTAATTGAATATAGATTTTAATAAAAGCTTGTAATCATCCATCATAGAGTTACAATCTATCTTGATGATGATGAATCAAAATATAAAATAATTTTACACCATAGCTAATAGCTCCACCAGATGTTTTGTAGGTGTAGTTTGGCGGTTATTTTTTTGGAATTTTTTAAATAAAATATTGGGTTTTATCATCGTAGGAATAATAACATTGGTTTCAAGCTTATCAAACGGTTCTCTTGTGTGTCATCTAATATTGTTCATATACGATTTATAAATTTATGATGAAAACTTGCCAACAAAACTAATAAAGTTTATGTAGAAGCTAGAAATGCATTCTAATATCATACTAAATCCACATTCCACACAAGTATTTTGTTATTCTTTTGAATAGCATGGCTAACACAAAAAGAGAGATCGAAGGAAAATAAACCATCTGACTATAACTATCAGAGAGTTGGAAGAAATGTTAAAAATGTTATGGTAAAAGGTGGAAGTGATGGGTGGAAATGAGAAGGAGATTTATTGAGGCAGAAGAAATCCAATAATCGGTTGCGGTAAGAATATTTCCAATGAGGAAGAATCTTAGCTTGAGAGGGATTAATGTTTCGATAGTTTTATGTCCTTTTTGTGAAGGGGAAGATGAAACGGAAGAAAGCCTCTTTTATTCATGTTCAGTAAGCAAGGAATCGTGAAATTGGTTAATGTTATGGTGTGATATAAAAGTGGGGCAACATCACACTCTCAAAAATCTAATCGAATTGGTATTAGTCGAGAAAAAGACAAAGTTGAGAAGGAGATTTATTGAGACAGCCATTGGAGGTTTAGTATGGTTTCTATGGAAAGCAATGAATAATTTAGTCTTTAATGGTATTAAAATCTTGGCGTCAATAATAAAAGATGAACTACAAGCCAATTTATTCTCTTGGTTAAAATAGAGGGCGAATTGTAAGGGGTTAATATAGGAATTGTGGTGCTCTAGTCAATTTTCTGTATTTTGATTTTGTTTTGTATTACCTACTAGCATATTGCTAGTCTTAATATTAATAATATTATCGGATCTCTAGTTGGGGGTGATGGCAATGCCGAAACTTCTGGCTAGTTTTCCTTTTGCTTTTAAAAAAAAATCCGACTATAATTGTATTAATATTTCTTTCATTAAATATCTATCAGCAAAACATTATTTAATGTAGGTTGTTGTCAAATTATCCTTAATTAATAGGTACTTATTAAATAAGCTAAGTTATAACTTCAATAACGAAGAATTAATTAAGAGTAAGTAGACAAGTAAACAAGTACATTAGATGAGACAAAAGGCAAGAGGGGTCTTATCTGTGTTATATTTTATTAAACCACTTTGATCTTTATTTTGTCTCTTTCCTAAATCATTTAAGTTTATATTTAATCTTCAACCTAATGATAATAATCTTTTAACTTTATTTCCCTATTTATAATTTCCTTTGAAAGAGGTCATATGTCTTTCATTCTACATCAATTTGTTAGTTATTCAATATAACCCTTTTTAAATATATGATATTTACATTAACCTAAAACAAGTTTTTTTTTTTTTAAAGTATGAAATTAATGCATATGCTTTCAAGTTTCACTGTAATCCTCCCTTACAGGATCTAGCGGTTGGGCCAGGGTCCGCTCATTATGGTGTTCGGGTCATTCGAATCCATAACAATAAAATCATGTATTTAAAATTAAACACAACATCAAACTCTTCAATTGATGTTTTTCGTCACTAAAATTATGACACCGCACTAAGGGCGGAGGAGTGGTCTTCCTCCATCTTTCTGTTCTAATAACCACACCAGCTTTCTCTCTCACTATCTCTTCCATTATCCTAACGAAATTACTGTAGTCGTCATAATTATATCACACTAAAAAGCGTGTGCGCACACACACAAACTTTCATCTCTCTTGTCACCAAAAATCATGATATCACAAGGGATTGCAGGTGTTCATCCTATGCTGATACCGTTTGCCATCCACCTGTGTCGTGTGGCTTCCATTCCGCCCACCTTACACAAGTGAGCATGTAAGCTCTTTTACCAAGCATGACATGATTTATTTTCTACCCCGCACAAGGACACCGTGCTTTCTTAATAAACACTCAATGCTTCATAGATTTTGACGGTTATATACTGTAAAAACCACCTTTTGACATGTTTTTGTGGTAATTTTTATATACTCAGAGTCTTAAACGTTGAAAAAGACAAGGATTATATTTAACACTGTGGGACGCTTATATACATACATATGCATATCATAATACATAGTTTTGTTTTTTAGATTTTTGGATTATCTAATAACAAGGATACCTATTTGGCTATTTGGGTCAAATTCTTATAATTGGAGATATGATTTCCCTACATGATCTAAAAGTTATTCAAGCCTCAATTTCTTTGTATAGTTCTCTACCTTCATCCAAATTTTCTAACAGGATTTTCTATTGCCACTTTAGTTCACAGATCTCTGTACAAATGAAATTGTCAACTGCAGAAACTAAAATAAGTATTGCATGTTAGTTTTGAAAAATCAAAACCATCTTTGTCATCAAACTTGATCTTATGACCAGGGCCGGTCCTGAACATTTTTATGCCCTGTGCGAGATAAAAAATAATGCCCCTAAAAATGTCATGATACAACATAGAAGGGTCTAAAAGTAGCAGCAAAGTTTTCATCCAATTTTTCATAGAGAACAAGCTCTAATGTTCCTTTCTGCCTTTTGTCACCAAATTAGTTGAGAGAACAAATCACTTTCAATTTATTTCCCCCCTATAATCCCCAACAAAATGAAAACTACGATTTTAATACCATAAGAATGGTAACCACGAATTACCAAAATCAAAATCGCCATGAATCACCATCTCTGTGAAATGACTCCAATAATGTCCTATTGATCATAATAACAACAGCCAAAACAAACTTTGTAACAATCATTCTTCCACAAATCCACAATCAAAGCTCAGATAGCAACTAGCAAGTTCTAATTACATAAACTACTTCATTAACTTAATATCACGAACTGTAGACTTTTTTTTGGCAAAATCCACAGAAAAAATTGATAGTTTTAATAGAAGATTAAGAAACTATTATATAGAACTAGAAGATAAGAAACAATTGACCTGAAAGAATATAACATAATCATGTTCAACACATATGATCGAATAAGAATCAGAATCAGAAAATATGAAATAATATAACATAATCCGGTATCAATGTGAACCATAAAATGTGTACCTGATCATAGAAAAGAGACGAAACGAAAAGAATGGAGTCGATCGTCGATCGATCAACCAGAGGCAGAGGCGGACGAACGTTCGCAAGTGTTGAATGTATTCCTCCGATTGTATTCAGCAGATTGAGACAGATTGGGGAGGAGAAAGAGAGACCACCGGTACCGCGATTGAGACAGACGATGGAGGAAAAAGAGAGTTCGTGACACTGAGCGGCCATCATCAATCGATCTTCTATGCTTGTACGTGACTTTTCCTCTACCTCTTTGACTCTTCGCCTTCGCTCTCTCTCCTCAATCCCATGTCCGACGATTGGGAGTCTGAGACTCTTGCCCTTCTCTCTCCTCTTAGATGTGAATTGGGCTTCTACAAATGGACTAGAAATTGGGTATATGCAAAAAAAAAAATCTGTTGCCCCAATTGTTTTGCTGCCCTGGGCCGAGGCCCAGTTCGCCCCCCCCCCCCTTTGGGCCGGCCCTGCTTATGACGGTTGTGCACCATTGAATTCATTGATCCTTGTGACCATGACAAATGACACATCAGCTTAAACAAAATATTTTAAACAACTAAAGTACTTGATAAAGTAGGAGTAACAGCAAAATCCAAGATTATAACTAAACACAACAGTTTTTCTCTTAATAGTTTGAGTAATAGGTAAACAAACAATATGATGCAAACTCTACCTAGTTTTTATTTTGGTATTGACACATATTACCACCAAAAATGCATTTTGTTAGTTAAGCTTGAATTTTGTACTTATAAACTTGATACATTTCCCCTTATTTAATTTGTAGAACAATGATGCGTCACAAGCCCCTTATTTAGATTTTAGAAAGACCGTCAATCAAAATTAGCTAAAAAAAGATCTTGAACTTCTTGATAGTTGAAACATTACAAAATGACAAGATAAATTCTCTAATAAATTAATAATAGTTCCATTAACGCACGTGAAATATTGACATTTTTGTCTCTAAAAATAGCATGTAAAAGAACTAGTGAATTCAAAACATTTTCCAAGATGAGGTTCTAAAAGAGAAATGGAATACAGACAAGGCTGGCTCAGTTAAGGTTAACACAGACAATTATCCATAACCCATCAATGTTAGGAATCATTCTTAAAAAAAAATTGATACTTAGGTGGCGTTTGATTCGCAGAATGTTTTAAAAGGAATTGGAATCTGCAAGGAATTGGAATTGGAATCCAAATCATGTTTGGTTGGCTAAAAATGATACTGGAATCAAATTTCATAATTCGTTAGTAGGGTAGAATGGGATGGGGGTGTAGAGCTGGATAAGTCTTTAAGGTAGAAATAGGATGAGATGGATAGGGGTAGGGTGGGTGGGTGGGTGAGAATGGGGTGGGTAGGATGGGTAGGGGTAGGTATGGTGGGTAGTAGGTAAGAGTAGCTTGGATAGCGTAGCTAGGGTATGGGTAGATGGGTAAAGGTGGGTGGGATGGGGTAGGGTAGGGTAGGGTAGGGTGGATGGGTATAGGTAGGTATGGTGGGTAGTAGGTAAAAGTAGGTTGCATAGCGTAGTTAGGGTATGTGGGTGGGGTGGGTAATGTATGATGGATGAGGGATGGATAGGTGGGTAAGGGTAGGTATAGTGGGTAGTAGATAAGAGTAGGTTGGATATAATAGGTAGGGTTGGGATAGGTGGGGTAGGGTGGGTGGGATGGTATGGTGGGTAGTAGGTTGGATAGCAAAGGTATGGTTGGGATAGGTGGGTTAGAGGTGGGTGGGATGGGGTAGGGTATGGGTCGGTGGGTCGGTAGGTAGGTAGGGTGGGTGGGGTAAGACTAGACATGGTGTAGTGTAGTGTGTTAAACGTAAATGGTATTTTTGTAATCAACCACTTTCTGTTTTGAAAAAGAATTGAATTTCATCCATTGTGTAAATGAATGTTACTTTCCTTCATTCATTGGAAAATTTCAATTTTGATGGAATCCAATTCCTTTTTATAGTTGAACCAAACACATGAATTGACTGGAATGAGATTCATTTCCCCTTCAATTTCTTCGGATTCCAGTGAACCAAACCCCTTAAAGTGCGTTTGGTACAGTAGAATGAAAATGGAAAAAAAAATGGAATAGTTTGTATTGTTTTTCTAATCATGAGAATAAAACTATATTACAAAAACTTTAATTTTCATTCCCTCTTTCAATTTGTAGTCCTTACCTGATTCTTCATGACTTCATGTCTTGGTAAAGAATTGAAAATATGCTATTTATTAAAAAAGGAAATGAAATTGAACTTTTTATTAGTGTATCGTGACTAAAAACATAATATAAATTTTTTCATTTTCATTCCACCGTACCAAATGCTCATTTAGGTCTATATATTAACGATTAAGCATCATTATTAACTTGTAACTTTTAATATTATTTAACTGTAAGTATTTTTGTATTTAGTTTATTATTTTTATTTGAATTTTGATTACTTTAAATATACATGTATATTTAGTGGAATTTGTTTTATCTATGTTTTTGTTCCGGACCAAAAATAATAAATAAGTGGTCCGCCCTGAAAACAGACGAAACGAGAGAAGAAAGGTGACCTACCGACGCCGGAACAGTCAGTCAACCTAATTTATAAAATCTGTGTGTCACTCCGTCACCGGCGCCGTTCATGCTTCCCACCCTCACGTGACCGACAAGTGTGCACACGTGATACTCAAGTGACTATCCCCACATCTTTTGCTATTGTGCTCTGAAATTAACAATTAATTGTTAGAAAAGAAAATTAATTTCATGTATTTATTTATGATTTTTTTGGATCAAACTTTAATTAAACAGTTGATATTTATTCAGAGAGTAGAATCCTTACGGTTAATTTAATCATTCTTTTAATTTCCATATGTATACATGCATGAACATGAAATCAACATATCTCTATTAATGTCTTGGATTTTTTTATGATTAGAAAACATTATTATAGTAGTAATGTATACGAAAAACCTTATTTTTGAAGATTATTGTATTCTTTTTCTGATATATATTCCGACGTTTATAAAAACAAACAGCTTAAATAATATTTTAGATATTATAAATTAAATCTTACAGACATCTCTTAATATTTAGATGTGAAATTAGAATTCCAACATTTTTTTATGTCTTGAAAAACAAAAGGTACCCTTAGGGGGCGTTTGGTTCGTGGATTTCATGAGATTCGTTGGGATTTGCATTTAAAATCATGTATTTGGTTCACAGATTTCAGTAAGGATTTGTAATCCCAGGATTTTGTAAATCCCTCCCTTCTTTGTTATTTAGAAACTCAGCATTCCTCTAGGATTTTAAATCCTAGTTACATTGGATTTCTTCAGATTAGCAAATTTTTTCTATAAGATAATGCAGATTCCTTTAAAAAAATCCTAACAAATGCAAATCCTACATGACTCAAATCCTTTGACAAAATGCAAATCCCAAAGGAAAAAAATCTGCAAACCAAACGCCCCCTTAGGGTGCCTCTTCTTCTATTATAGTATGTCACTATACCTTAGTATCTTGAAGTAATGAGTTGTCGTATTTGTACACCCAAGACACAAAAGACCTTCTCTCTAGCCCATTTTCTTGCAACTTTCAGACTTGGCCGATCATGAATAAGATCATCCTTCTTTTTCATCACCACTAGGTTAGAATGCTGACCCTATAATTGGTACAATAATATGCAAGATGCAAATCCAAACAACGGTTTATTCACATTAAGACAAGACTAAACGAAATAAACATGCAACCCAACCACTTCGACTAATCCAACATGGAGCCCTTTAGATGATAGAAAGCCCATGTAGCGCCAAAAGAACCATTTACCACAAAGCATACTAACCATGATCAGTCTGTCATGTGGGAGGGGAAAAAGAAAAAAGAAACCACAACCCCCATCAAACACCATGTTCCCGTCGATAAAACTTAAACTTGAGTATGGCTACTTAAGAACACTCGACGTTGGATCAATTAAAACTTCAACTTGAGTATGACTAAAGGGCTTGTAGCATAACGGTAGCAATGTGTTAAAGGAGACCCCCAAGGTTGATGGTTCGAGTCCCATTGAGGACAAATCATTGGCGGACCTAAAGGGGAAGGGAGGGTAGCCCGTGCAACGAGTCCCTTCCCCACTAATATGATTTCGTAGTATATTTTTTTCAAAATTTTATGTGTGCAACCGATGAAAATTTAATAGTGCAACTTATATGATTCAAAAAAAAAAATTGAGTGTGCAACTTGATTTAAAAAAATTATACCTCAAATGAAACAAAAATAATTTAAAGTTGAATGCCTAAATAACTAAATAAGTAATAAAATTAAACCAACAAATAAAACCCAAAACTTTTAGTCTAAATTAAATGAACCCAGCGATATTTTTAGCCCAATTTAAACCCAAAAACACATATTTTTGGCCCAAATTAAAATCCAATATCTCCCAATAATTTGACCGGTTGTCAAAAAAAATTAAAATCGAAAGAAAGACTTGAAAGTCTCTAATGTCTTTAGTTGATTAGTTTATTCTTTAATTGAATTACTGAAATTTGAGACTTGAATATTTATATTTAGTTAGTTAGTATACTCTTTAATTTTCAATTAGAAATTGTAGGTTTCATAATATTTGTAGATGGATTAAACGATTCTAATAAAATTATTGGAACGTGATAGTAATGTAAGTCAATTTTCAAGAGTTAGAGTAAACAATTCTAACGAATCAGTTAACATCACAGAGCCACATATACAATCACAACCTTCGAATCATTTAATTTCTTCAACCCCAATTACTATGGAAATGATATTCTTTGAAATTTTCTTGATAGATGTCGACAGTAACCTGTTAACTTATATTTCTTATAAATTACGTTTTTATTCATTATTAATTAGCTTATTTGTTACTTTAAAATTATATGTTCTATTTTAAATATAATTCATTTATTGTCCGACCGGACCAAGATAATCAATTGATTTTTCGAACTATAAACGCGACCATAATTTGTGCAACGGGTTCTTTTAGTGGCTTGGTCCGCCACTGGGACAAATGTGTAGATTTAATAGTAGGATTAGATAAGTGTATGAGTTCTGATGTTTAAAAAAAAAAAAATTTAACCACACATACCTAGATTTAAATAATCTTATTGATACACATTCAAATAAACGAGTTGGCTAAGTAGCTAAACATTTTTACTTATCTCAGTAAGCTCATTTGATCCAGCATGACAAAATCATTCATGCTGGCTAAGTAGCTAAACTTCCATCAATAATATATTATTCCTAAATCCATAATTTATATACAATTCAATGTAATATCCTAATTTTAAGATTGATACATGAAATTTAGTGATTAATGGTCTTGTTTAATGATTTTGATAGAATTTGGATGCTATATGTATCATTATAAACCCTTTTCTTTTAATTTTATTAATCATATAACCCTTCTCAATCGTTAATTTTCTAATGATATGGTTAATAATATAGACCCCATCAATGACAATATTCATTAACCAGAGGGTGTTGTATAATGGGTTTATTATGAAAAAAAAAAACAACATGTTTTCATGTTTTTTTGCGCTTTCGTCACTCCATATTATTTTTTCCATAAAAGTCCTTAAGTTATTCTTTTCTTATTGGTTTAATGAAATTGGACATTGGAATCTGGTTTTTCAGGTTTTTAAAACCCGGTTCACATATTATAACCGGGGTCTAATGTCCAAATTTCACTAAACCAATAAGAAAAGAATAACTTGAGGTTTTTTATGGAAAAAAATAACATGGAGGGACGAAAACACAAAAAACGTGAAAACATTTAGGTTTTTTTCATAATAAACCCTTGTATAATTAATAAAATAAGAGATGTTCATATGATATTTTGCCTAAAATAAACACGTAGTAATATTCTTTAATATTAGTATTTCCAAAATCCAGATGTAATATCACAAGAATGAAAAATATCCCATTTTAGTAATGTACCTTTTCATTCAGGTCACTAAACTTTCAAAACACAACCCAATTTGATCATTCGGTAGAATTGTAAAGTTACTTAAAAAACTCTACAAATTCATCATGATCAACTTGGAATGAATTTTAAAAGTACAATGCCCTAACTAGAATAAATGTAAAAGTACAATACTATTTACCGATGTAACCCCTAAGTTAACAACATTCAATTGAAATGAGAAAGAGAGAATGGTTGGAAAGGCAAATATTTCCATACAAAAAGGAAAGCAGGAAGAGCGTCTTAAGGAGGGGATGTTTTTGTCACCTTTTTCCCTTTAAGTCTATCTTACAATAGACGCATAAATTCACACATTTTTTTAATTAAAATTAAAAAGAAGCAAAAGCCACAAGGAAAAGGGAGCCCTTCCTTATCACACCTTTGGCTGCAGTACCCAACTAACCCATAGCATACTTCTGCGTCCAGCTCCGTGCAGTCGTCTCGTACTTGTTCCGGTCGGTCTTGTACATGTGCGCAATCTCCGGCACTAGAGGGTCATCTGGGTTTGGGTCCGTCAACAGGGAGCAGATTGACAACAATACCTGGTTATATAAATGCAAATCGAATCTTAAGGGTGTGTTTAGTTTATAAAAATTTCCATCTCACTCTTCAATGAAAATGAAAACTTGTTTGCTTAACAACAATTTCATAAATTTTCATTTCACTTTTTAAAATACCACTTTTCATAATCTCTATCTTACTTTTCTATTACCTACCCTATATATTTTATAATACTCTCTTTCTCTCTCTTACTTTTCTATCATCTATCCTATTTTTCTTATTTTATAATCACTTATCTTGTTTTTCTTAAAACAAAAACTTCATCATCTAAACAAGTTTTCAATTTTCATAAAAACCCTTGTTTTTTTCTAAAAACTGTAACTTACTGAAATTGATTAATGACTAGTTTTCGTTAACTAAACGCAACCTAAGCTTTTGATAAAATACCACAAAAGTTGCCAAAACTTCCCTTTTTGCCAAGTCATCATACTATCCTGACTTTTCGATACAAACATATTATTCCTTTTTTTGCGAAAGAACATAAGACTATATTGCTAGCATCAATTGCCTATTTCTCTCTTTGGGATAGAGGTTAACATCTTGAACGACTGACATTTTAATACAATTAAGTAGAATGTTAACCTTGGAAATGGTGAGAGCTGGGCTCCATTGTTCCTTCAAGATATCAAGGCAAATGCTGCCATTGCTGTTGATGTTCGGATGAAAAACCTTCGTCCTGAAAGCTACCTACAAAAAAAGGGCAGAAACACATGTCAAGTTAAATGATATAAGTAAACATGTTTTGCTAATGATTGTAACAGAAAAGCCAAAAGACATTTTCTCACAATTGACGTGACACCTTTACGGCTTTACCAATTAACGCATAGTACTTTCTGGAGAAAATTACATTTATTTCAAATAGTTACCTTTGGTGGCTTAAATGGATAGTCTGGAGGGAAATGGATGGTAACTAGAAACACTCCACCAGAATAAGGGCTGTCAGGAGGACCCATAATTGTAGCTTGCCAGTGAAACATGTCTTCTGCAACTGGACCTAAGATCAGATCCACAAAAACAAAGATAAAGCAAATGAAGAATTGATGGCGATCGCATTGACTACAATGAAAACCAGCAGATGTATAGAAATGCAGGTACTATACTCAGTATGGTCTCTGAGAAACATATTAAATATTCTAGTATAACACAAGAATACTCTAAAAAATGGATGCCCTGTACGAACTAGAACTAGGAACTCGTACTTTCTTGACTAAAGAAACAAAAGAAATATCCAAGAGAGCATCTTTGAACAAGAGTTGGGGGGGGGGGGGGGTGGGGGGGGGGTAACACAGCCTAATCGCACTATGCACCATTCACCCACAAACATTTATACAAATGGAGTCATTGTGTGCCCAATCTCTTACTCAGCTTTCAACTTCAGAAAATATCTCATCTCTTTTTCTTAGTGCTTTGTCGTTCTTCTAGAATCATGCTACTAACTAACTATAACCATCAGCTTATCTAGTTACTTAAAGAGCATCAAGGTAAAGTAATTCTTTCTAATTGTTTGGGCACCTAGAACCTCCAAAAGCTGTGGCTGGAACTCTCCCCAAAGCAAAGTTGACTACAAGGGTATAATGTGGTGCATAATTGAAGAACTCAGCAGAGTTAGTCACCTGAAAAGCAAACCAAAAGGATTTTCATAGATGTCACCAGTGAAGTAGTGATTTTGCCACTCTAACTGAGCTCTAACAGATAGGAGATACAATAACACATTGTAGCATGGTATCACAATCAGCCTCCAAACTGTGGCATAAGATTATTAAGCTACAATAAGATGTATGAATCAGCACAACTTTCTCAAGTCCTCCTTCCCGAAATAAAGATCTCAACATGCTACTTAGAACACACATCTAAGCATTTTGAGGAGACGAACTACTAGAAAAAAGACTCGATGGTCTGTATTTCGTTCAGTCCAGGTCCTATGATTCGTTCAGTTCAGGTCCTATAATGTGGTGCATAATTGAAAAACTCAGCAGAGTTAGTCACCTGAAAAGCAAACCAAAAGGATTTTCATAGATGTCACCAGTGAAGTGGTGATTTTGCCACTCTTACTGAGCTCTAACAGATTACAGATACAATCATTATTTGTAGCATGGTACCACAATCATCCTCAAACTGTGGCGTAACTCACTCATAAGATAGATAAGCTACAATAAGATGTATGAATTCAGCACAACTTTCTTAAGTCCTCCTTTCCGAAATAAACAGTCTCAACTTGCTACTTAGAACACACATCTAAGCATTTGAGGAGATGAACTATCAGAAAAAAGACTCGATGGTGTATATTTCGTTCAGTTCAGAAAAAAAAAATTACCCAATCTGATAGGATCCATAAGTTCTACCAAACCTAAATTTGAAATAAATCTAATGATGTCCTTGGAGATGAACTGATTTCAATAAGTTACAATCAGACACGCGTCTTCATGACGAAACCCACAAGGGTCTACAAGGACCTGAGGAGCAAACCGGGGTCGATGGCCAATTTCATCAGTGATTCACCAGGTCAATACCTTAGTATTCCACCAACGATTGCCCTTGTCTAAAGATCAAATGATATTCCTTGAAATTTGGACAGAAACATGAAAATCCAGCAATTTTAGTCATTTTTCCGGCAACAGTTAGCCATATCAAATCTGTATCCCGACTTTGGCCCCCTAAGCTAGGGATAATGCAAATTCATACATGGAACAAACAAGATCAAAAATAAAAACTTTAAGGAAATGCACGGAGAATAGGATCTGACAGATCGATGATAATACAATACCTGCGCTGCAAGAGGTAGGAGGATCCTTCTGAAGATCCTTGAGTTCTTTCAAGATCCGCTTCGAAGCCATCTCTTACCACCACCAAGAAATCCTAAATTTTCCGCAAACACAAACCCTATCTCAAATTAAAACTCGCGAACAACACAATCGAGAACATAATATCTATATATACAGAAATCCAACGGAAATTTTCGAAGATTTTAAGAGATGATATTGAGAAAAGGGGGTCAAATTACCTCGAAGATCCTCGCCTCTGATTATTAGAGTCTTGTGTTTTTTTTTTTTTCTGAAAAATCGGAGGAAGCTTATGGTGTTTGGAAAAATGTCTTTTATATAGATATTCTCTCTCTTCCGTCGCCTCTCTATTGGTCCGGATGCCCTCACCTTTTATATTGTTACGTTTAGTCCCTCGAATTTTGGAAATTTACATTTCTTAGTCCTTTATCTATTTAATCTCAAATGAGCTTAGAGTAAATTATCGAATTGGTCCTTGTAGTTTGCTCAAAATTATAAAAATGATTCCTCAACTTTAAAAGTTGCATAAACGATACCTCAAAACATTATTTACTTGTAAAAATGATCCTTTTTTCCATTAAAGTAAACTTCTAATCCGTTAAATATTACATTACAAAATGCCTAGTTTACTCTTTCTGAATTACACTTTTGGTCCCTCAAATTATTTATTTCATTTAAATTATTTATAAGGCTTTAAATAAATATATCATTATTATTGTTACCCTAAAAAATAAATACAGAGTAATCATATACATTTTGAACTTCTACTATTTTCCTCCCCCATTTTCGTTCTCTCTCACAGGAACACACACCTCTCACACAATCACCACTGCAACCACCAGAACCAGTCCACAGCTAGGGACATCACCACCAGCACTGCCTAGCTTTTTTGCTTCACTGATTGTCGCCACTTCTTATACCTATTTGTCGTCCTCTCTGGTCACGAGTAAATTATATTTATTATTAAATTGCCAAATCTTAACATAAATACCAGTTTCTTTCGAATTACCAAATTAAAATCAAACTCAACATAATCATTATTTACTAAAGATAATAAAATAGCTAATAAAAATCTAAGTCATCAATTAGCGGTCCACTCTCTGCACACTTCTCATCTTCAACCCTAAGTACCTGTCGGAAGAAAGAACACAGCATGACTCAAACGCCCAGTACGGAGATCGAATACAAGTGTAACGTATAGGATTTCAAAGACTAAAAAATGTTTTGAAAATAGAATTCTTTAAAATGAATGTTTTGAAAATGGTTTTTCTTTAAAAGTAAATATCCACCTCCACACCAGATCAAACAAAGAATATAATGGCTGAAGCAACAAAGGGTTGTGTTATGTTTACCGAGCGTCCTAAAGTAATATATAACAACCAATCCCATACAAAAGACTACACTGAGTGGCCACCTTAGTGCATCTGGTCGGAAAGGTGTGTATGGCATTACACTGCACTTTCGCAATACACATAATAGCCTAGGATGTCATCCATATGCCCCCCTAAAATAATCAACAGCTCATTCCCCGAGCTAACATAATTCCAATCAATCATGAATCGTAATCTCAAACAAAAGGGAGACGCCGTAACCGATCACACTATTACGAAAGTGTCATGCCATTGGTGCCGTAATGGCATGCCTGTGGTACCTCCACAGGTAGTTCAATCGGTAATCCTGTCTACTGTTTAGGGTTCAGGCATAACAAAATGCCTGAATAATATCTCAAAGTTAATAATCATTTCAACACAAAAAGGGCCACATTTCACAATGCAATATCAACATCCACAATAAAACCAAGAAAGTAATTGCTCCAAAATATGTTTTTCGCAAATATTTTACGAGCATTTAAAAACGATATCTGCATTTGAAAAAGAAACTACACGAGATATATCAAAATTCAACTGTCAATATTAGCATGCAAGTCACACATTGAACAACTCAAGAGTAACGCTGAAAGAAGTACGAAATCCGTACATTAATAGCAGCTTAGCAAAAATCACGATAACAACTGAATCCGCTACGATTCGATCAGATCTATAAGAACGAACTTAAATTAGAACTAGATAGAATTTAGCTAGGTTGGTCTCCTAGCTACCCATTTCCACTATTTTAATACATACTTTTATATTAATAATTATTAAGTTCGGTTTACAATTATCATTTGTTTAACTTAAAATGTTTCATTAATCATTATTAATCGAATCGGTGTTCCAATAAATAATTATGTAATTTCTCTATACTTTAGTCGGTATTTGTGACACCCTTGCCCTAATAACCACAATCATAACACCCAGGATTAAAGATCATACACAATACATTACAATGACATGAAATACTTAGCGCAAAGCGGAAAGATAAAATACATAAATAAAATACAAATGTCAAACACCCTATGGTGGTACAAGGTTCCAATCTAATCTCTACAAACTCAATCAATTATTACAACATCTCAAATATTACAACATTATTCCCATGTTTTCAGTTACCGATTGAGTGGTAGAGGATCTTTCAAAACTTCACAATATGACCTATCTAGAAGGTTCGGCAGCGGATTTCCATTTTCCTGTAAAAAGTAAACAACTGAGGGGTAAGCAAAGCTTAGTGAGTAAAAAAGATTTACACATTCTACAAGTCTTTATGATGTCACCCAAGAGTAATGCCGGCAACACATGTCGTATACTCTCTTCGTACTCAAAGTACGGATCCAGAGTCGCAGCTCCTTCGAGACGACGCTCGACATAAAAACCAACCATCTGAGGCAGAAAATCATTGGGGATGTTACAATGCTCTTCAGGACCTCACTCCGAGGTCATATAGCCTTAGTAACACCAGATCACAGATGCCACCCGCAGGTCTATCAAAGAGATGCACAATAAAGAAACGGAAATGCAACAAGCAACAATGTGCATCAACACATAAGCAAGTTGGTAGAGTGTCAAACGAAAGTGATACAACATGCCTCAGCAGGAAATAGCAAACATAAAACAAATGTAGACATGTGTTATCGTAAATACTCACATTGGGTGCGTTAATTAACTTTTAGTAACCTTATTTCTTCTCGGGATTTCAACCGGATTCACACAGTACCCCACTTTGTGTTAAACAACACCACAGGGGACCTGATACATTATACATATGAAAATACCATCAATGTTTGGATCACCAAAACTTTCATCAAGTTTCACAATTTTAAAGTGTCAAATCCTTCAGAATCATTATCCGAAACTTATGTTTAAAACCCATCATTTGGTTTGTTATTATGCCCAAAGACCCATCATTATATTCTTAATATAATAACAAAGATATTCCAAAAAGTTTGATAAATTAACCAGAATTTCGGGTCTCATGACCCTCATCCGAATTTCGCATGAACTGGGACCGACTCGCCGAGTCGTTCCTCTTGACTCGCCGTGTCGAGGTCCGAATTTCGGATCCCGGCCGAATTTCGCATGCATCCGAGATTGACCCATCCGAGTTCGGGTCCCATCCGAGTTAGGATCCAATCACTCAGGAATTTTTAACGATTGTTCATGTGTTCTTGGTGACTCGCCAAGTCACACTTCGACTTGCCGAGTCGACCAACAGTTTTTCATTCTCAACTTACGGGTTTTAAGTAAAAAGTACCAAAATCCATTTCTAGCCACATGCAATCAAATCTAATGTTATGTTAACATTACTGGGGTGTTTCTGCACTATTATCCCCATTTATAGCACTTTATTTCGTCCAGATTTGACCAAAAATGAGGATTTTTCTCAAGAACACAAAAATACACAAAAGTTCGGATTTCTTACATTTCTGAACGATTTAAGACACGATTCTTGTTTTTGAGGCATCAGTGATCTTCAATTGACGTTTTCCAACTATAATATCATACATGCAACCAAAGATTTTCAGATTCAAAATTTGAAATTTCATCTTTTAATTCTCAAAATAAGTGGGTTTGTTCTGTGATTCAGTTTATGTGTTATGATTTCAAATTTGGTCAGGGTTGGTTTATGGATTAAACATTTTTTTTTTCAAAAAACCCTTTCAATTTAGGTTTATATCTTCCAATCTTATATTATGTATTACTTGAAAAATATGGGTTGCACAAGGATCCATTAATTTATAGGTTTCTTTGATCTATGTTAACTTGACAACGAAAGTCTTTGGGTGTATGTTTACTCAGTTGGGTTTGTATTGATTTTGCTTTGAATGGGGTTTTGTTGAATCTTAATTGTATTGATGTTTCTTTGATTGGGTTTGTTACAATAAATTTATCGATCTTAGTTGGGTTCCTAATATAATTTTGAAAAAAAATATGTGAGTTTTTTTATGTTAATATCTCATTATATTTCTCAATCTGCATTTTTTATTTTTCTAGTGTAAATCTGGTATTACCTACCTTCAAAAATTACTCATTTTGTCAAAAACATCTAATCCCAATTTAGAATAAGAAGAAACTCTAATTAGTTATTGTGGCTCATTGGCTTTTATCCTTTTATTTGAAAAGTTGATTGAATGGAATTTGCATGTTTTGAAAGTTGATTGAATGTAATTTGAAACGCTAATTCTTTATGCTTTATAGTAGATCCAAAGAGGCATTACAAGACAGTTAACTTCAAATCAAGCTCTCTCTCAACAGATTTCCTCAACCTAATTCAAGGTAAGTCAATCATAATTTGACTGAAATGTTGTTTGGCTTCAATTTATCTTTGTTATTAGACAATGTTATATGCAAACTTTGACTGAATCTAAGTGAACATACTTTAGTTTACAACTTTTCAGCAACTCTGTTTGTCTGTTTGTCTTTGTAGATATAACTCAACTATATTTTTCAACAATTTGTTAGAAATAGCAACATACTTTAGTTTAGTTTCTTATCATAACATTGTACTTTCAATGTTTTTTTTTTATGTGCCACCCCTGATTCTAACTAAATCTTCAATTAACTGACATATTGTCTAGCTAAATCTTCGATTATTTTTTATGTTATCGTAATTTCGATCATGTAACAACCTAACTTTTTGCCAAGCATGTAATAGTTGATTTTTGAGATAATAAATGTAATTTTATTACATTAATTATGATGTAATTTATTTAAGTTTGAAATTATTTAATTAATTTATTTATGTTTATGTTATGAATAATTAAAGATGGTTAAATTTAAAAGATAAGTAAAATACAAAAGTTTAGTGGGATAATTTGCAAATATGACTAAAATAATATATAAACAAAATTAATGATCCATTATGATCATTAACACCAAATTTCTATCTCTCTCTAATCTCTCTCTAAACTCACGGATATTTCACAAAAATATCAAGGAAATTCATAATTTGCAATCCATTGAAGAATTAAAGATCAAAGGGGGTTACATCAACATCAAACTACAAAGAATTTAAGGTACTAATTCTCTTAAATTTGATGTTCATATGTGTTTGGTTCGGTTTTATGAAAAACCGAAACCAAGGGATTTAAATTTGAAGATTTAAGGTTGCATGTATAAGATTATGAAAGATTATGATGAATTGAAACTAATAAATGAAATAGAAACAAAAGTTATGGTTAGATCATCCAAATTATGTCGAAATTCGGAATTTTTGAAGAAAATGATGTTCTTGACAAAAATGATGAATTTTGGATGATCTTGATTAATTTGTAGTGTTTTTGATAGGGAAAAATGTATGAAATCAACCCAATAATCATAATACATCAATATATTAAGTTGCATGTTGAATATAAATAGGTTTAGTGAATTTTATGAAAAATCCGTATGAAAATATTCAAGAACACCAAGAACATTTCTGGAAAATATACTAAGTATGGGGTCCGAATTCGGGTAGGACCGAATTCGGATGGTGCCCATTTCGGACCTATGTTTCGGTTCGGATAATATCAATTTCGGATGATTTCATTTCGGATTCTTATAATTTGGTTCCAATGTTAATTCGGATGTATTAAATCCGAATTCGGATGATAGGTTGGTCCGAAATCCAATCACAATTCGGATGCCTATTAAATCCGGATCCGGATGGTTCATTTTGGATGGATTCGAATTCGGGTCTCCAAACCGGATGTATCCGAATCCGGGTTGATTCGAATTTTATATATATTTTGATAATTTAATTAAATAAATGATTTATATATATATATATATATATATATATATATATATATATATATATATATATATATATATATATATATATATATATATATGAGAAAGAGAACTTATGAGAATTTAATGAAAGATTGACAAGTTATCAGATATCAGAATCAGATAGAATTAAAGATTTTAATGACCAAAAGATGATGAAATTCCATGATAATGATGATGATATTGACATGAGATTTATAATATGATTCTGGACAGGTTCAGTTAATATCTGAACATTGATTTAAAGACTTAAAGATTTAAAAGCGGGTCAGAGATTTGATTGACAGAACAGAATTGACCAAGATAAAATCCTGAGATAACTCAGGTGGCAGATTTTTATATCTGTTTGATAAAGACCCAGACCTGTGAGTTATAGATATTCAGATTGAACATGCATAGATTCCGGTTGAGATATATTGCTGCTGTTAGATTTATTGACATTCACTTTATCAGCTGGAATGAGACCTGTGCACACCATGGATGGGTGTTGCCCAGTGGATCATGATAGCTATTTGATTATCTTTTCATATTGCATTTAATATTTCTTCAGACTTTGCTTTATGATTCATTGCTATCATGACTTCTAAGACATATGCTTCCATCATTGATCAGACATTTGATAGATTGATTCAGCTTGACTAGCCCTTATGGTCTATTGTTCTAGACCCGGCTATTTAACCAGTTCTTATGAATTGGTAATGACCTCCGATGTTCCGCCATATTGACTTACTGGTAGCTAGCCCAGTATGTGGTTGATCCCCACGATTTAAGTGTGAGTGTGGCTTGAACATCATCCGATTCTATGATTCTATATCTCAATCATGAGGGCTGTAGCGGCAGCCAAGACATATCACGCTATGACTAATGACCCCGCTTGACACGCATGTTGATATTGAAAATCTATAAACTCACTAAGCTTTGCTTACAGATGTTGCATTAATATTTTACAGGAAAAGCCAAAGGAAAATCACCTGCAGGACCTAGTACTTAGGTCACTCAAGATCCAAGTTTTGAAGCTTTCTTAGACCACTACTCAACAAACTTTCTGGTATTGATTGGAAGACAGTAAACGTGGTGGTTCTGGGTAGACTTGATGTGATGTATGATGTTATGACTAGATTAGATGTTACCCTTTTATAAATTTATTTTGAAATATGTAACTTAAATCCTAATCTGTAATGTACATGTAATTATTAATTCCGCAATTAATTACCCTATCTTAGTATGATTGATATTGTGTTGCAATTTGTGGGACCTAGACTCCGAGGACTGACCCGAAAGGGGAGGTCTTCACAGATCAAAACAAAAGAGAGAATTTATAGTGTTGGTATTCAAAGGTTTATCTTTGATGGTTTCTAGATTTTATTCAAAAAAACGACAGAGTGTTATTTAGTGATGGTAAATGGCTTTAATTATGTGGTCTTCTAATCAAATTTTTAGCCTCATTAGTTAATCTTGATAGTGAATCTTATTTTTTTTGCTTATAATATGTAACTTAGTGTTTTGCTAGCTACTTGTTAGCGTAATTTGGTTTTTTTATTAAAACTTCTCGATTCTTAAACAAAAAAAACATTAATAAATTTTTTATCGGCCATCACAACAAACACCGCACAAAAATAAAAACATAAAAAAAAGTTCATAGTATGAAAAGAAAATTCTTTAAATGAGAACTTCCGTATATTACAACAGTCACGACCGATTGATCATTCAACTCTTCTTCATTAAATGAGAACTTCCGTATATTAAATGTAATTTGTTAATTACTTTTAGGGTTTATTACGAAAAAAACCAACATGTTTTCATGTTTTTTGCGATTTCGTCCCTCCATGTTATTTTTTTTCCATAAAAGTCCTCAAGTTATACTTTTCTTTTTGGTTTAGGGAAATTTGGACATTAGAACCCGGTTTTTCAGCTTTTTAAAACCCGGTTCACAAATTATAACTGCGGTCTAATGTCCAAATTTCACTAAACCAAAAAGAAAAGAATAACTTAAGGTTTTTTATGGAAAAAAATAACATGGAGGGACGAAAACGCAAAAAACGTGAAAACATGTTGGTTTTTTTTCATAATAAACCCTTACTTTTAATGTCATTGGTTTTTTTTTTTAATGCACTCTTCTACTCTCCTTCTTTAAATGAGAACTTCTGTATATTACAACAGTCACCAAAGTTCGTTATCATTCAAAAATTTTCTCTTATTGAATTTCTCTCCTATGGCTATGAATCAGTGAGCTGCTCTTCCGAAGATCACTATCGAAGAACTAACTGCCGCATCTAGGCGAGGCATCACCATTGCCAAAGCTGCAAGGCAGCTCAATGGTAAAATTTTATTTTATTCTGGTTTTTATACTTTGCAACATTGGCAACTCATTTCACATTGTCGGTACATTTTCTTGGTGATTCTTTAAGAAGTTGAGCGTACAAAGGATTTAGAATCTAGATCAGATTCTGTAACCAACTAAATCTTTTTTTTGTTCGTTTGTGTACTTTTTTTTGAGTCAAATTAAGCTAGAACCAGTAACCTTCAACTGTCGGTAGTACTTAAACATTCCTGGTTATTTACTACCTATAGACCAGCATATGCTCAGTATTACGGACCAAATGAGTTGTAGCTTATTTCGCCACGGAGGTGCTTGCTTTTGGCGTCTGTTACGGGTCTCTTGGTTTGTTGGTTTCGTGGTTTGTTGGTTTCTTGGAGCAGCTAGATATATCTGCCACTATAGAGTATTTGTGGCCTTGTCGATCCTCATATGCTATTATTGATTTATAGGTGCTTCAGATGGTACCCCATTATAGTGCACAAATAGGCCTAGGTCGATCTGCATTTTTACTTGTACAAGTCGTGAAAAAGCTAGGACCATACCCAACCAATTCTGGTTTTCAGTTTTAGTACCATTATTTGGCTTCAAAATGGATCAAATCTGTACGGTTTTATACTTGCAGTGGGCACCGCAACGTTGAATCGGTTGTGCCGACGATTTAAGATAAACTGGTGGTGCGAGCCAAGAGGAAAAGAGGTTGATCTTTTCGGAGGCAATGATGTAGTTTTGTTCAAAGTGGAACATGATGGCACGTTCTTTCAAGTTTCTTTTAGAATGGATGAGCCGGCACTCGTAGACCTCCGGGAAAAGATAGCAGTCGTTTATCATCTCACTGTAGATTTTGACCTGCTTCTACTCAACGTCGATGAGGAATACGGTGAAGAATGGACGATAATGAGAACTGAGGAGAACTTGAAGAGTGTGGTGCACGAAATTTTGAAACTAAACAAGCGAACGATTCGTGGGAAATTGCGTCTAACAAGCGAACGATTCACAAACCTTCATCTTCTTAGACGCACTTTTCACGAATGGTCGCTTGTTTAGTTTCAAAATTTCTTGCACCACACTCATCAAGTTCCCATCGGTTCTCATGATCGTCCATTCTTCACCGTACTTTTCATCGATGTTGAGTAGAAGCAGGTCAAAATCCACTGAGAGATGATAGGCGGCTGCTATCTCACGCCGAAGGTCTACGAGTGCCATCTCATCCATTCTATAAGAAACTTGAAAGTATGTGCTATCATGCTCCACTTTGAACAAAACTACATCATGCTCCACTAACGCCTGCAGCAAGATGTTGTTTGTATCGAGCCGCAACAATCTCAGCAAGGAAAAACCAGGCTCATGGTTGTCAACTATCAGATCAACGGTCGTCTTAAAATCAGGGTCCATTTTGGAGTAGACATCACACAATCTAGAATGTTTTCCACTTGCTTTGAATGTAGACATTTCAACTGAGATAGGAGCAACAATGTTTGCCAAAAAAGTGAAAAGGAAGCCTGATGATATTTTGTTAATTCTATCATTAGAGATGTTAGAAACAAGCTTCTGGGGAGAAATGGGTATAAAGGATTGGGTCAAACAATTGGTAAAAGATGGGGTCTCATAGGCAAATGGAAGGAGCAGAACATCATGTTTGATCCTTATTGACTACTTTCTTGTGGTTTTGGTCTGGATTTTTATCCTATAGTTTCCAATCAAAAGTCAAAACCCACCAAGAACAACCAAGAACATAAGTAGCATTAAACAAACAACACTGACCCAAATGTTGTTAGTCTAAAAAAGGACTACCCGGTTTGCTTTGTTCAATTATTTGGGTGAAATGAAATGGGTTTCTTTTTTTATTTATGTAAACTACAATGGGTTTATTTCAATATTTTTGTTTACTAGAATTCTACATCGGACCTTGCTAGTTGCTAATTAATGTGACGATAGAAATGGGTTTTAATATTAATATTAATATGTAAGAATAATAATAGTAGTATACAAGTTATTTTCTATTACTATTTCTTAGTAATATACAAGTTATTTAATATTAATATGTAAGAATAATAATAGTAGTATTAATAACAAAAATTAACATATCAAATTTAGTAATATACAAGTTATTTTCTATTACTACTTCTTAGTCATGTAAATGCTTAAACTATATAATATCAAATAAATAATAAAAATACAAGGTAGTAAATAATTTATTACTTCACTTTAATTTTAATAGTAATAATAAGACTATATTAAATAAATAATAAAAAAATAAAAAGCCATTAATAAAGTGAAATAAAATAAGGTCACTTAAACACCTCTAAGCATATTAGAATCATTTCATAACATTCCATGATTCCACGGAACTCATACGGATTCCAATCGAGTCCTAAAATGACCGAAAACTCCAACTGACAACACCAAGCTCCAATTGAGCTTGTATTCAATTCAAACCAATCCCATAGCAACATTAAACATAATTGGGCTATGTTTAGACATTCACTTTATATTTAAACATTAAAACTCAATCCCAAAATGTTTAGGAACTCGTTGAGGCATTTCACCGAACACGTGGCGTGCGGTTTAGACTTAAAACACCAATTTGAGTTCTTGCACATGTTTTGTGTAATCTAATATATGAAAACACTTTAATAACATAAACAAACACTTTCTAAACACATTATCATCATAATATAACATTCTATGATTTCCATGGTATTCATATGAACTCAAATCGAGTTCCTAAATGGCCAAAACCCAACTAAGTCTTCAAAACTCCAAATGAGTTCCTACTAACTTTCATTCAACTTCATGACCATAAATAACATATTTGGCTCAGAATTTGTCATATGAAATATGCATTTTAATGAAATCCAGTTTCCATACTCCATTGGAGCTTAAATGGAGCTCCAACTTGGGTTTTCACCCCTGTCACCAATCCAACCCAATCAATCACATATATATGATCCAAATACGTTTATAAACCATAAACATTAATCTATACATGATTTTAGAGTCATTTATTAACTCAACCCAACAAACCCATTTAGGGCTCTATTCTCCAACAATGGTGAAATGGAGAGAATTGAAGACGAAGAAGAGTGGGATGTTTATACTTTCAATGGAACTTCAATTGTCACCAAGTCACCAACCAAAATGTAGCAAATCCAAACCCTAGCTCAACCATCTTTCTTTTTCTCTCTTCTTTCTTCAAATGTTGCAAAAAAAGAAAGTGAGTGTGTGTGTGTCTTGGACGATTTAGAAGAGAAAAGGGGGGGGGGGGGGGTTTGGCCTTTGGTAACCCCCAACCCTCCAACTTTCATCACTTTACAACACACACCCATCCTACTAACTCTTTCATTTTCTAAAGTACAAACCATAATGCTACTAGTTGCAACAATTAAATAATTCAATACCTAAATGAGTAGTTTAGAAATAATTATATTAAACGGATTCAAACACTACATTAAACCATTCTTATGTCATAGTAATATAGGTAATTATTTCTAATATCCATAAAGATTAATAATTATAAAAGACAAATACTTTTGTGTTGGTAAAAGTCACAATCTATCTTGATAAAACTTACAATTATTTTGTCTTATATGTAAACAACATTGACGATGAATTAATAGGAAAACTTAAAGAGATTATATATAACAGAGTGTACTTGTGTGTCATATCGGACAACACTGTAACATGAAAAATAGGGATTATATAACACAGTGCATAAGTGTGTGTCATATTGGGCAACACTATAACATATAAAATAGGGTAAATTACAATTTTCCTCCATAGGGTTATATATAAATTATGGTTATGATCTTTTTCACGTTAAAATTACAATTACAATATATATGGTTGTCATTTTGTTATGCATTTGATTTTGACCATTCGTCTTTTAAAAAATGACAATTTTACCCTTTAAGTGTCTTTCAATTTTGGTCCCTTACCAATTTATTTCTTTTTTATATTATTTTTAATTACTTTTTAGCCTATTATTATTTATTTGATATTTAATTATTCTCTTATTATTGTTATTTAACTAAAGTAATACTTCAAACTTAATAATCCCAAATTTCATCCCTATTTTGCTAATTTTGTCCGGGTTTAGTCCCCCGTCCGTTAACAACAGTTAAACTTGTAATAATGACATTTTTACCATTTGCACTATGACGTTTTTAGTCCCTATGATTTTTAATTATTTACCATTTATAGTCCAAATTCATTTTATTTTATTTTTTTCTCAATAATCATATTATTTGTTTTACTTATAAACACTCTTATTTTATTTATAAATATACTTATGTTTTAGTATTTTATTTACATTTACTATTGTTGGCTTTTTATTTGTAAATTTAATTTTTTTATTTTCTTGCTAATTTATTTAAAAGTTCATATTCCTTATTAATTTTAATTTTTATAATATTATCGTTGACTTTTATATGTGTGATTTTTGTTTGTTATGATTATGTTTAAAATATCCTTAGGATAACTCTTATTTTGAGAACATATCATGCACAATTCTCTTTGAAATCTTAATCCTTTATTTACTAGTGTTGGTTATTTCTAATTACGTGCAGAATGGTACCTAGATATTGTTGTAGATCAAAGTGCATACTCAGGTTCATTCGAAACTCGAAACATAGGTGGCTGGCGAGGCCCAAGTGCTCAACATCTTTGAACTCAGAGGAAGAAGCAAAAGCCAAGAAATCTAGATGGCTAGCTGCATTGTGATGGGACACTCAGGTCATCGACCATGCGGCTCTTGAGAAGCGGTGAAGTTGTGTTTGAAGGGTGCTATGTTTCGTTGAAAAAGGAGACTCTTGATGTTGAGACCGTCCAAAAAGGGAATGGACACGGCGTCATTCTTTGCGACTGTTTCGATTTCCAGATGAAGATGTTAACCTGTGCTTGCATCAGGTTAACACGATACCAAAATTTATTTCTTTAAAAAGCGAGGTTGTTCGAATTGGATGCTACTTGTTATTTGAAAAAATCAAATCATACGAAGAGACTGGACATATTGAAACCTGTTAAAATTTTTGTCATTCATTAAGCTTGAATATAAACTTCATGGATAATCATATATAATTATATATATTTGATCATAATTTGGGTGTTCCATACACACAAACTGTAACCATGAAAATGGAATTTACATCAATTACTGATGTTTAATTTGATCATTCAAATTTAAAATTTTACCATTGTTATATATGTGTGTGTGTGACACCATATTTGTATTATCCATGATAGCAATTTTAACAATGAACTTTCTATTGGTACCATGTCTATGACTTGACATCTCACGACTTATTAATTTGTTTTTTTTATTATTTTAATAATAAAATATTTAAAAGTCTATGGAGCGTAACTAATAACAAAAGGACACAAAATAATAACATCTTTTAACAATAATAGATATAGATATGTCTTAAATATGGCTCCACTATTAATTTATTATTTCGATCATCAATTGGTTAGTAAAATGAATGAATTTAGCATGTATTGATTAAATTCCATATTTATCAATTAAATAATTTTCGATTAAATGTATAATGCAGAAAGTATAAAATAAAAGGGTAAAATTATTAATAAAAGCATAGAGAAACACAAATTGTCCAATGAAGCTGCTAACGACATAACCTTTCGTGGGTTGTGCAGCCAAACAACGTTTCACTCCCTCGACGAGTCCGTCACCAAACCCTCCGAAATCTCTGTTTATAAACTACATTCACTGCTTCTTTCATCCCTAATCTTGAAATCATCCTCCAAAAACCCATCAAAATCCTCTCCAATGGAGGCCGCTACTCTCTCCCGCATCGGCCTCGCCGGTCTCGCTGTCATGGGCCAAAACCTAGCTCTCAACATCGCCGAGAAAGGCTTTCCAATCTCCGTCTACAACCGCACCACTTCCAAAGTTGACGAAACCCTAGATCGAGCTCATACCGAAGGCCAACTCCCGTTAACCGGCCACTACACTCCTCGCGATTTCGTCCTTTCAATCCAGAAGCCCCGATCTGTAATCATCCTCGTGAAAGCCGGTGCGCCGGTCGATCAAACGATTGCGGCGTTAGCCGCCCATATGGAGCCCGGCGACACCATCATCGACGGCGGGAACGAGTGGTACGAAAACACCGAGCGACGGATTGTCGAAGCGTCTGACAAAGGATTGCTTTATCTTGGAATGGGAGTCTCTGGCGGCGAAGAAGGTGCTCGGAACGGACCGTCGTTGATGCCAGGTGGGTCTTATGAAGCTTATAATAATATTAAAGATATCGTTGAAAAAGTTGCTGCTCAGGTTGAAGATGGTCCTTGCGTTACTTACATTGGTGAAGGTGGATCTGGTAATTTTGTTAAAATGGTTCATAATGGAATTGAATATGGTGACATGCAATTAATTTCTGAAGCTTATGATGTTTTGAAAAATGTTGGTGGGTTAAGTAATTCAGAATTAGCTGAGATTTTTGATGAGTGGAATAGAGGGGAATTGGAAAGTTTCTTGATTGAAATCACAGCTGACATTTTTAAGGTTAAAGATGAACATGGTGAAGGGGAATTAGTAGACAAGATTTTGGATAAAACCGGGATGAAAGGGACCGGTAAATGGACGGTCCAGCAGGCTGCTGAGCTGTCTGTTGCTGCTCCCACCATCGCCGCCAGCCTTGATTCTCGATATTTGAGTGGGCTGAAGGACGAAAGAGAGGCTGCTGCGAAAGTTCTGTCCGCAGCAGGGTTGAAGGATGATGTAGGAACCGTTAGAAGTGGGATCGATAAGAAAAGATTGATTGACGATGTAAGGCAAGCTTTGTATGCTTCGAAGATTTGTAGTTATGCTCAAGGAATGAACTTGTTGAGGGCAAAGAGTGTAGAGAAAAATTGGAACTTGAATTTTGGGGAATTAGCTAGGATTTGGAAAGGAGGATGTATTATCAGAGCGGTGTTTTTAGACAGGATCAAGAAAGCGTACCAGCGGAACCCGAATCTTGCAAGCCTGGTGGTGGACCCTGAGTTCGCAAAGGAGATGGTGCAGCGGCAGGCAGCATGGAGAAGGGTTGTGGGGTTGGCGATATCTGCTGGGATTAGTACGCCTGGAATGTGTGCTAGTCTTGCGTATTTTGACACCTATAGACGGGCTAGGTTGCCTGCGAATCTTGTTCAAGCTCAAAGGGACTTGTTTGGGGCTCATACTTACGAGAGGATTGATCGTCCTGGTGCTTTTCATACAGAATGGACAAAGCTTGCTAGGAAGAACGGTTGAAGCGGGATTTGCATTGCAACATTGGCAACTCATTTCACATTGGTGGTAAATTTTCTTGGTGATGTTTACTGGTTTTTGCTTGAATTATGTGTTGTATCTCTTGATGAGGATTTTATCTCTGATTCTGCATAGCAATTGTTGTAGAATTTTCTTCACATTATTAATAAGTCATGCATGCCATTTGAAGCCTGTTTCATGTTTTTTTGGCACTTTCCAAGAAAACTGCCTTGCGGATTGAACTTAGATTTTAAGTCTTTATGCCATCATCATCATAATCATGACTGATTCAAGGATTTAGAATCTAGATCAGGTTCTGTAACCAAAGAACCTTTTTTTTTTTGTTGGTTTGTGTACTCTTTTTTGAGTCAAATTATGCTAGAACAAGTAACCTTCAACTGCCGGAAGTACTTAGGCCATGTTTGTTTACTTATTAATGGAATCATAAAAATGTCATTTTACCTTTAAATGACTTTTTAATGATTTCATTAAAAAGTAAACAAACAACCCCGTAGACATTCGTGGTTATATACTACCTATAGACGAGCATATGCTCGGTATTATGGACCAAATGAGTTGTAGCATATTTCGCCACTGAGGTGCATGCTTTTGGCGTCTGTTACGGGTCTCGTGGTTTGTTGGTTTCTTGGAGCAGCTAGATATATCTGCCACTATAGAGTATTTGTGGCCTTGTGGATTCTCATGTGCTATTATTGATTTATAGGTGCAACATATGCTTCAGATGGTACCCGATTATAGTGCACCGTGCACAAATAGGCCTAGGTCCAGTCCATTTTTGCATTTTTACTTGTACAAATCGTGAAAAAGCTAGGACCATACAAAACTAATTCTGGTTTTCAGTTTTAGTACCATTATTTGGCTTCAAAGGGATCAAATCTGCACGGTTTTAGAGCGTTAACACCTCTACCCCCAACAGTTTGCATTATTTTTGAACATTGCGAATCATCCTTGGAAAATTTGTAATAAACTAGTTATTAGATTTTTTTTTTTTTTTTTTAACAGCAGATGTTAGTGATTAGTTGTTAGCACCAATGTTAGACACCTTGAGGGTGAGGACCAAACCCCACACCTCCACCTAAGGAGAAACGTGGTCAGGCTCGAACCCGAGACCTCAACCAAGGGAACCCCTCCCACCTTTGGTTGTGGCCACTTGATCTAAGTCAAGTGGTTACTAGTTATTAGATGACTTGTCTATTTTAGCTTAAAACTATTTTATTCATTCATACGATGTATTACATGATTATATTTAATAAATAATTATTTTATGAAAATTATATAAAAACTTTAATTGTTATTATAATATCACTATTTTTAAGGCGATACAATTAAAAAAAAAATACTAGTTATGTACATTGAATAATATTCAAGGGATAGTGCAACATATCATTTACTATTATAGCTAGGATAGGTGGGGTTAGGTTGAGTTTAGTCGGGTCTATATGGTAGATGTGAGTGAATAAAAAAGATATGTTATGAGAATGAAATGTTCCTTGAGAACTCCAATGGTTAACACATTTCTTTAGTGGAGGGAATGTTTTGCTTGAAAGTGAATTATCATTCCATGGAATTTGTCAGCCAAACATGTCAGAGGAATAAAATGTTTATTGAACCAAACGCCCCCTAAGATGGAACATAAATTTTTTAAAAAGAAAAATTTTATAAATAGTGTATTAAATAAATTGTTCTTTTAAAAAAATTTTAAAATTATGTAAGATTTATGACTTTTGGTCATCCCTGTTTGATCTATTTGTTTGAACGAGCCGAAATTATCATCCCTGTAAGCAATCCATATTCATTTAATTGTACATATTAAATTATTTGTGGCTTATGCATTATATTTATAAATTTTTTAGGTAATTCTATATGCATACCCCTTAATTGCTAATCACACATTCTTCTTAATGTGAGAGGAAATTAAGGTGGTATTTGTTTTTTAAGGGGTTAAACGTCTAAAGTCTGAAAACCATTTCTGAAATTGGGTGTGTTTGTTTTCAATTAAGAGAGTCTTAATTTGGTTTGAAGTCTGAATTTCAGATTTAACCTAATTTGTATTGTTTGTTTAAATTCAGACTTAAGATGTTACAACCTCTGAATTTCCCTCTGAATTTAAGAGAAAGAGACTAGTCTGAATTAAATTCAGAGCCTCTTAATTTCAGATTTGAAGGCCTCATTTTAATTTCAGATATGGTTTTCAGACTTTAGACGTTTAATCTCTTAAAAAACAAATACCACCTAAGAGGAGGCCTTCAAATCTGAAATTAAGAGGCTCTGAATTTAATTCAGACTAGTCTCTTTCTCTTAAATTCAGAGGGAAATTCAGAGGTTGTAATCTCTTAAGTCTGAATTTAAACAAACAATACAAGTTAGATTAAGATCTGAAATTCAGACTTCAGACCAAATTAAGAATCTCTTAATTGAAAACAAACACACCCTAACTTTTAATTATTGGGTCTCACGTCATTAACAAAAATTGCGTGAGTAAGGAGGTGTATGATTAGTAAAATTAAAGAGATGAGATGTACATATAGCAATGTTCTTTTTTTATTAGCAACTATGAATCTAAGAAATGTTGTACATATAAAGCTTATATGGTGTGTGAATTTTAAGAAATGCTGTATGTATAAAGAGAGAGGGAGAGAATGAAGATCGAGATTCGAAACTATAAACCTCCATCGAAGCCTTGGATCTGAAATGATGGAACTCCATGAAGCATAGATCTGAAAAGATGAACCGTCGGCCCAAGCTGTAAATTCATATTACCACCGATCAAAGCTGCAGATTCAAACTCCATCATTACTATCTCCTATGAACTCATTGATCATCTCCTTATCAACTAGGGGTGAGCCTGTTAAAGAACGTGTTCAACTTGTTTAAAAGTATTAGGCTCGAGCTCTGTTTGTTTCGAGCTTTGTATGTGAAGCTTAAACTTGGCTCGTTAATAATTTTATCAGCTTGAGCTCGACTCATTTATTCTATATTTTTTAATTAATTTTTATATAATTTATTTATATATTATGTATAATTTTTATTTTTATATGTTTTATATTTATTTAAGGGTTAATATTGAAAAAACACCACGGACTTTCGTTCAATTATCGATTAAGTCACTAAACTTTTTTCCCGAGTATTTAAGTCCCTAAACAAAGTTTGTCTTATTCAAAATTATATATTTTTAACCTGATACCTGCTTAACAGGTAAAATAATTAGTTACTTGAATAGTTTATTATTAAAAAAACTAACTTTCTTTTTCAATTTTCACGATTAAGTCACTGGACTTTCTTTTTTTCTTGTTTAGGTCACTGTACCATTTACCGGTTCGTGACCTGCTAAACAGGTCAAATATATAGTTTTGAATAAGACAAAAATTGTCTAGGGACTTGCACACTCAGAAAAAAAGTACAGTGACTTAATCGATAAATTCATGAAAGTTCGTAGGGTTTTTTCAATATTAACCCTTTATTTAATCTATAAATTAAATATTGATTATATATATATATATATATATATATATATATATATATATATGTATATATATATTAGTTCGTTTAGGTTCACGAGCTCGATATGTGAAGCTCGGGCTCGAGCTCGTTTATTAAATGAGCTCGTTCTTGCACTCTGAAAAGCTCCTCGATCGATGACTCTCAGCGGGGCCTTTTTATACTGGTTGAGGCGGGCCTAGCGTGCCTTATAACCCATGTTTAATTACTTTTAGTGCATCTATACTGAATTTAGGCTCGAGTTTTTTGGAGCTTTTAGTGAGTCAAGCTCGAGTATCATTTATAGTTTTATATCCCTAATAACATCGTCATCACTCTAGCACCGCCACCTTCAATTTGAGTTTTGGATATTTAAGATTAGGGAAAATTACCAAGAAAGGTAATATAAAATTCAAAAATTGCCAATAAAGGTAATGTAAAATTTTTTAGGCCAAAAAATATAACATAAAGTTCAAATATGACAAAAAAAGGTATTGATGGCAAATTAAGAAGGTAAAATTTTAATTTTATGCTCCCTTTTTTGGTAAATAATAATATTTGATTATCTTTCTTGTCCTAAAATTTGAATTTCATTCTTTCTCGGATAAAATAGAATTTTATATTACCGTTCTTGACAATAAAAATTTTACAATACCTTTATCGTCAAATTTTGTATTTTATATTACTTTTCTTGGCAATTTTGTAAATATAAACTTTTAATTTTTAGTTGTTAATAATAATAAGAATAAGAAATTTTTTTTGCAAAATAGGTCATTCGTTCTTAAAAAGACTAAATTGTCATCAAGTTAATGTCACTTTCTAACGGATTCCGTTAGAAAAGACCATTCTTATAAGATTTTGGTAGTTAAAACACGCTCATTACAACTTATTTAAAAAAAGACCAAACATGCAATTTGTGGTTAATTAAAGGATAATTAACTCTTAAAATAATACAAAATACAACGCTCTTGTAGAAACCGTATAATTATGACATGTAAAGAAATTAGATAATATCATTATAAATGGTTTTGGTTTTTTGAATCATTATAATATAGGACACTATAAACCACTTTAACTTTTCTACAATTCTACCCAATATATTTGTAGCATATTTCAATATATATTTATATTTTAAAAATAACTTGTATTGAAATAACAAAATCTATTATTACACAAGTTATTTATTAACTACCAATTTATCACTTACAAATTAAAAAAAACCTCAAAAATTTATATTCCATTCAACCAAATTTTGAATATATGAATATACATCTATGAATTGACAACTAATAAACTTTGAATAGTAAGATTATACAAACATGGTTTTCTTTTATAACATCAACATATCATCATCCATGACGGAATGCCAAATACAATCATGTCAAATTTTACAAATAGAAGTGGATAGTGTCACATGAATCCAAACTCGTGCTTTCATAGCTCCTTTGATGTGTTTCTATTATAAACAACAAGAACTTTTAGTGGAAACATTATTTATCATCGTATCAATAGCATGATGTGATTTTTATGTAAATAAAATTGCAACAACAAAATAGTAGACCACATTTTATATAATAATTAAAAATTAACCGAAAGTCATTAGGGGGCATTTGGTTTGCGGATTTTCTGGGATTTGCATTTAAAATCCTTTGTTTGGTTCGTAGATTTCAGTAAGGATTTAAAATCCCAGGATTTCTTAAATCTCTCACTTCTTTATTATTTAAAATCCCAGCCTCCCTCCTAGATTTTAAATCCCAGTTAACTTGCATTTTTCAGATTAACAAATTTTTTTTATAAGATAATGCAAATGCTGCATAATGCAAATCCTTTGACAAAATGCAAATATCAGAGAAATAAATCTGCGAACCAAACGCCCCCTTAGTTTTAAATTCTATGATTTTATATAAAAGTTATAAAATGAACCAAACCATTTATATATAAATCTAGTCATGAATATCACTTTTAATTTTGTAAAAACTGTATAATTATGATACGTAAAGAAATTGAGTAATATCATTGTAAATATCTTTGTGTAATCAAATTTGTGGATTGTAACTTGAACTTTTTGTAAAAATATTAAGTATTAGCATTATAAATATATAGCATTGTATAATCAAAAATTATATTCTACTTACCCATTTAATAAATGTTAATTTTAAATTAATAAATACTTTATATTTCAAGTAAAAATTTTAAATAAAAAAATATGATAAAGTTATAAACATAAAACTGATCAAAATTAAGTGTATATGTTTTATAATAATCAAGTTCGTACAAGATTTAAAATATGAAATACGATAAATTTATAAATATATAACTCAACAGCAATGGATGTGAATTATTATTATTAAATGAGTAATAAATAAAATAGAATCATATAAATATAATGAATAATCATCATTCAATATGCATGCAATATTTATTTGTACATTATGCTTTAGGTTAAAGTTTTTAGAATTAGAAATTATGAATTTTAAGAAACTCTAATATTAGAAACCTAATATACTTTATAACGTAGTATAAATATAGATACAAATTATAATACTAAAATCATGAAATTTAAAAAATTAACATTTAAGAAAGTGAAATTAAGACACTTTATCTACACTGTATATATCTTTTATTCGTTGATATTATTGTGTAGTTATCGTTCCATTTGAAACCAACAAAATCAATCCTTTTAAACCAACAAAACTAGTGTAATACCCGTGCGGTGCACAGGGTTATGTGTTTTTATAATTACGACGTGAAACATCCATATTTACAACCATAACAAATTAAAATTAATTAATAAAACATTAGTATGTAAAGGTAGTTATAATTTTTATTATGTTGAGATATTCTTTCATGTAATGAGAGTTTTAGTATTTTGTTATTGTATAATGGTAATGTATTCATACAATCATCATACAACTTTTTGATAAACCTGAATTTTTATAATAAAAACAAACAAACAAAATAATTAAAAACATTCATGCTCATAACGTCAATAAAATGATACGTAATGCAACAAACTTTTGGAGTTTTAGATAGAAAGGTCATATATTTGCTTAGAAATAGAGTTTGGATCCGATGGCTCACATTGTAAAACCATCACTTTCTATTTTAACATCAAATATTCATCATCCTCGTAAGCCAATTAATTAAAAAGCAACCAACTTACTTTGTAGTTTGTAGCTCAAAAATACCCCTTCTATGACCCCAAGCAAAAGCCTATATTTAAAAAGTCTCTTTCTATTATCCACATTTGTTTTAAAAAAAAAATAGCACCTTCATTATAACCCCTATTATATAGAAAATCCTAAAAGGAAAATAGACATTAAAAACTTTGATCCATCGGCAGACCTTAAAAAATAACGAAACACTTTGCATCTCCTATTAACCATATATGCTCAAATATCAAGTACTATGTAAATAATATAAAACCACGTTGCAACCATTCTAAAGATCAAATGACCACAAACAAATGGCTTTGCATCAAGTAAAATACAACCCAACACCCAACTTGTACTTTCTCGACCTTTGCATAAAGTTTGGAAGGATTCAACACTTGAGTTCAGGTTTACCCCTAAAATCAAGGTAAGCACACAAATCATACATGAAAATATACTTAGAATCAGAGGCTCGAAATTGCAAACCATCACTTCCAAGAAATACATGTAAGCCACCAATATGAAAAATAGTTAGTGTTTGTTGGATTTAAGCATGAACAACATAATTATGTACTTGATATTAAATGAAGATTTTATAAGTCGAACGTATAAGCTTGACAAGGGCTTCAGTACTTTAACCAACTTGTGCCACTGTAAATAGTACAATCTAAATAGAACTACACAGGCACACAATGGTTGCAACACCATAGTGGCTGCTGTTTCTTGTCATAATGCTTTGTTAGCTAATTTATTTTGCCAAAGTTGTGCAGTGACATTGTTCATCTTGTATGATGACATGATCCTCCATGACTAAGATACTATCTTTAAGATATATTTTAGGACATTCTTCAACGATGTTCTTGTAAAAAATTGGTGAGGTTTTTGGGTATGGTACTAAGGAGATTCGCTTCCTATTGTTGTAGTTGCTAGCTCCATTTATATGTTTAATATTTAAATCAAATCACTTTTTTATATTGTTCCAAGTTTAAATATGAAAGCTTATGATTATAAACATCTGCAGTAAGAAATACATAACAACGAACATTAAACTCATTATCAAGCAAAACGGAATTGAATTCAGCATCGTTTTAGATGACAAAGCTATTTGAAATTCAGCTACAAACTTCCCTCCAAAGCTTCCAAAAGGTTTAGCAATCTAATGTCATTAAGCCATGACTTGTTTTCTGGTTGGAAGGTCTAATTTTATTACATAAATCAAATCCAAAAAAATGAACATGAATCAAAATAAAATCAACTGAAAAAGGTTTGAAAAATTACCATAAAATAAACGTTACAGTGACATATGTGCATTAGGCAAATTTACCACTCTCCCTTATCCAATCTTTTCTGTGTGTCTTGCACATCCGTGATTCCTCCCTCATGTATTGCTCTTCACAATTAAAACTATGAAAAAACAAAGCCAATCCCCTTTTCTCAAGTGTATATGATTTATTACAATTATATCAACAGTTAAGAAGACATCATGATAAAAGAGTGATGCAATGCTTATCAAATTCAATTAATTTTCAGAAGAACTCAATTCATTACCTAGTTTTCAATCTTTGTCACGGTTGATAACTTTCCAATCTCTTCTTATATCAACACCTTCATTTGAGAATCCAAAAGTTAGCATTTCTAGTAGAATGTTCATTTTAGAAAGAAAAAAAATCAAAGACAAGTAAAAGAAATTGATCACATTGCGCTATATTTAGTCACAACATGTAGAAACAACAAATTAGACCATTACCAATGACTATAAACATAAGTGAAAGAGGAATGATTGGATGTAGAAGAAGAATCATGTGTGGTGAATAATGAAGGTCCAGATCCATTTTATGCAATAATACTTGTGCATTCTGCTTAGTAACAAATAACTAAGTTAGGATAGGATGATTGTGACTAAAAGTTGGTTTGTCCAACAGTCAATATAAAACTCCTTCAATACTTACTCGCAGGTGGCAATAAATACTATATTACTATTTAATAACAACGCATCGAATATGGTTAATCTTGTGGTTTTGTGGGTTGTCAACACCAAAACATACTCAAGAGACATAATATACCTCTGTATCACATGTAACATCACTAGAAATAGACTGAAGATGGATCACGTACTTTGATGGTATTAATTTGGATGCAAGCATCTCCTATTCACAAGTAATTATTTCATGATTTTTGATGTTTAAAAATATCTTTCCATGAGCATGTACTTCTCCAGATCTTATTGCTCTAGAAAGTTGAGCAATCTACATGGATGCGACAATCTTCGGTAACTAAACTTAGTAAATCAAATTGATATATGTGCCCATGATAGAATGTAAAAACAACCACAAATATTAATGACTACATTTTGTGTTTAAATGTAATACCCATGTAGAGCTCAGGACACGTATCTTTTTAGTATGACAAATGAAGTGTGCCTAAAGTGATTCTAAAATTTTCATTCTAGATAATTGCACCAGAAATAGAGCAATGTATATGGATGCTAGACTTTGTAAATCAAATTCACCTTTTAAATGTAATAGTGACCCACGGTCAACAGAAAAGTTATTACAAGACTATCATGGTAAACTCCCTTTTTTACAAACTCATTTTCCATTTTTCATTTTGTATCATCATTTTGTCAATGTTTGCCAAAGAATAGATATATAAAAGTTAATTTTACAATATCCTTATATCCAATATCAATATAATATAAAAATTACTAACAAACTTATACGGTGCATAAAAAAGAAGAGTTATTACAAGACATATTTTTTAGTGTGTGAACAAATTAATTACATGCATGTTTTGTAAGTTATTTTTTCTCCTGGTTTGAAAATTTTCCAAATCCCGAGTACGTGCCAACCCAGTCCTCTTGATTGAAATATTGATAAAGTGTTTTATGACTTCTTCTAATGAATTAACCCTTGACTTGCTAACATATTATTTGTGATATTAATGGATCAGGCCACTTTTGGCAAATCCAAAGCCTCCCCATGCATGTGTACAACTCAATATACCTTAATATATTATTTCATGTGTTTTTGGCCATGCACGCTACCTCCTTATTGTGATAATATCATGAACCGCTTGCTGAGCATCTTGTTTTTGCAGTACGTTGATCGGCTCTGGAGTCCCACATAGGCTCAGATCAGTGTATTAGATAGATACAAATAACTGTCATGTACAATGCTAACACGCATGAGACTGTGACAGAGATATCGGTATCTAGTCATTGAAGCAGGATTTGTTCACTTTCTCTGAAGGTCAACTAACCGCTAACTCGTTCCAATACACTTAAATTAGAAGAGTTCGTCGAGTAGTTTATGCAGTTTGTGGTTTATGCCATGGTATCTAGCTTAATGAGTTTTACAGATGACCGCAACAATGAGTTAGTATGATTTTTCAACAACAGTGAGCTAAAAAAAGAATGGTCAAGATTACTATGGTGTCTAATTGCTTTGATGACTAATTGTTAGTATGATTTTTCAACAACAGTGAGCTAAAAAAAGAATGGTCAAGATTACCATGGTGTCTAATTGTCTTGATGACTAATTTCACTTCTTCCCGATCAATACTCCAATTTCGATTGCAATTAACTCTGCTTAAAGCAAAAAAATTAGCAGATTCAGTTCAGGATCTGAGTCATATCAGCTCACTAAGTTTATAGTGAGATAATTTCTTCTATCTCAAATGTTTGTTGCTTCGACTTTATTTTTGTTTCAAAATTTTCACAAATAGTACTTGATATATTGTATGCATATATAAGAAACTTTAATTATAGCTTTCGATATCGACTTACCATCTTATGCAGGCTCCACCCTTTCAGAAAGAAAGACAACCACATGTGACTCACTACCAGTAACAAACCTGAACGTAACACACAAATAAGAGACAGAAATTGATGCAAAATTAATAAAGCAATAGAAACATACTAATGTTAATCATAGACCGAAACAATAGAAGTGAAAGGTAAAAACACAATATCATTCAAAATATATTCATCAGCAAGAGTTTGAATTTATAAAGTTTAAAATGTTTACATCTATAAAAGATATGAGCAACTACATTCTTTCATCTGGGAAAGTTCACTACTTGATACTTCACATTTTAGGGTTTCAATATAGCGTTTGGATTAAAAAAAAGGAAGCAATTCTAATAGAGAAAATAATGATGGATGTAGAACACATTGGTAATTTTGTGCCAGAGTTATATTTCTTCTTCATCCAAGCAAGTAGTAATTAGGTTTTGAGTTTATGGACAATGGGTTTACGAGTTGAGTTCCTGGAGGTTCAGAAGGGTTTAAAGTTGCCGGAGATGTAAAAGATCGATGGAAAACACGAAAATGATGCTAAATTACTAACCTGTGACTACCTGTCGGCTACTTGGCTGCCTCATTTTGACGACATTCTCCTCCTGCCGACTCGACTGCTTCCATCACACATATATCTGGATGAATGTGTTTAGCAAGGAAAGGGAAAATCGATTCTTCTTCTTCATCGGGAGAGATATATAGAGAGAGATGCGCAACGTGGTATGAGGCAGTTTTTTCAAGTTTTTTGCACGATCTATGGCCAACTGGCGGCAGTTATACAACATGGTTGGAGCATGCTTTAAAAGGTTATACATCAAGCTTAAGAGAAGTGTACAATTATCCGGTTGAAACTGTTAATGGATTATTGTGCATTAATTACTTGTAACATGTGCAGTAAAATAAGTCAATCAATTAACACGGCTGAGATTGAATGTTAAGAGATCCAATGGTTATTAATTACCCATGAAGAAAACCTTCTCTCTCCTTCATGGGTAATATATATGGGGAATTAATACTTTTAACTGGTGAAATTTCATATTATTAAGTTTATAAAATTATAAAGTGTTCACTAGTATTCAATAGTTTGAATTACATAAATTTTGTTAGACAACAATAAGGGCTTGTTGGTTAGTTATGGATTGATGTAACGTTAAATGATTAAGAGGTTCTATTAGTTTTGAATGAAATCAAGTTGTTTGTTTTTTTGTTGTGCTAAATCAAAAATTACGTTTATAACCTTATTTATTAATTATATATGTTAATCAATATTTTTATGATCAAATTGATTAATCTAGTGAACACATACACAAACACATACATATATATTGTAAAGTGTAGTGCATCACTCCCAATCTTATATTGTTGTTTGTATAATTAATAATATGGAAGGTGTGTAAGAGCAAACGGTGTACCTATCTTTCCAAAATCCATCTTTTTGTACACCTCAGTGTCACATCAGCTTTTTTCTCTTCACTTTTCCCCACCTTTCAAACTTGGACATACCCACCTTTCTTAATTTTTTTTTAAAATAAATTCATTTTAATTAATAAAACAATTAAAGATAAAATACTTAATTTTATAAATATTTAAAACTATTATATAACTAAAAAAAAGGTTGTTAAAAAAAAAATAAAAACTACGCAATTAAAAATACGAAACAAAAATTACAATACTAAAAAGTAAGAATACAAAACTGAAATTATGAACGTAAAATACAAAACTAAAATATTTATAAAACAATTAAAACTAATTAAAATATTTAAAATATGACAATGAAATTACAAATGAAACAATAATTACGAACATAAAATACGAAAATGTACGAACGAAACAACAATTACGAAACTAAAAATTAAAAAAAAATACAAACATTTACGAAGCTATAATAAGAAAAAACAATAAAAATAAAAAATTATAAAACTAAAACTTTATATATATATATAGAGGGATGGGTTCAATGGAAAACCTACATGCATCAGAAAACCAGGGAACCACTTTATAGCCATTGGATCAGGGAATTTGATGCATCACGCGGGAATTTGGTGCATCACGCGGGGAATTTGATGCATCACGCGGAAATTGCGATGCATTTGTGGTGGTGCATGGAGGTTTCCCAAAGTTTTCCGATGCATGTTGGTTTTCCATTGAACCCATGTATATACATGTGTGTGTGTGTGGGGTTTGAAAGTAAAAAAAAAAATAATAAGGGTGAAGAGCCGTTCGGTGTGAAGGAGCCGGGGAGGGGCTGGAAAACGTCGGGGCCGAGGTCCGGAGGTGGTGTGCCCGCCGGCCTCTTGCTGATTTGGCAAAGCCGCTGGGAATCGGCTCACCCATACCCTTCACCCTAAGAGGACACACCCTCAAACGATTGTGAGTTGAATGAAACTTGTGAACAATTTTGTGACTTGATAAATGTTATAACTTATAATGTGTGGATTCTAATATTGTGCGCGCCTCATGTAAGAATCCTATAATACAAGTTTAATCATGTGTATCTGGGATCACACAGCAGCAACAGAATAGTAGCACAATTGCGCAAAGATATGTCAGTTTAACAGATGTAAAAAAAAGAGCAACAAGCCGGTGCGTCTGAGTGTTGCATTGCACATGGAGGTGGTCGCAGATGTCTGCAAGCTGATCGATTATCATAAAAGGAGCCGATGGGCAAACTGCCTACTGTAAAGCACATGGTCGTTCATGGTCGGGGCAGCAGATCGATGCAGCCACGAGGATTGCACCCATGCTGCCCGAGGGAAATCTGGGTTGTGCATACGTCACGTGGTGGTGGAAAAAAATGCTAGATGGAGAAACGTACAATAGCAACAATGATCAGGATATGGTATCCTATAGAATTACAAAAATTACTGATTTAGAGGTAACAACCAACAGATGTTGCAACACATTTGGTGTATTCTATAGAATTACCCAAAAACAAAAACCATATATATGTTTGTAGCAACCACAATAAAGTTGCAACTTTTTTTTTGCAATTGCTTTAACTCTATGCACATGCCATTTTAGTTAACTTTTTTGTTTTATTAATTTCTGATTATTCTTTTTTTTTTTTTTCATGAAAAAGATAGTCGCTCAGCTCATAAAGTCTCACGATCAAATTTGGCCATTTTAGAGAGCTCATTGACAGCTTCAACCAAATGATCAAGCCGAGCCACAAACTCTATGAGCAACGATGTGAAAGTCGCAAGTGACAATGCTGCCGTGCTCTCCCATTCTCGTATTCGTGAAATACCATTTGTTCCCTCCTCAAACACATCTACTTCTCGCGATGGCCACGAATATTGCCTTCTTGATTGCTTTCTCGTTTTCTCGTGATAAGATTCTGACTGTATCGGCAGATTTATCTCATCTTCTATATTCTCTTTGTCAAACTCAGCCAGTTGGTTTGAGAGGCTAGAGATTGTGGACGATAAGGTATGAGATCGCTTTGTAAGCAACAAGTTCGATGAGTTAACTGGGAGTTTGTAACTGCAAGCAAGAATATACGATTGCATGTCTATTGCCCTTTGGAGTTTTTCCGTCGAGCTCTGGACACTTTTCAGTAAAGAACATTTGAGGGTTTGCTTCATATCACATATATCTTTGCCTAGGCATCTGATCAATTCTGCCGCCCTGCTGGTTGTTTCTAATATCTCGGCTTGGAATACGACCCTTAAATCGTATGGTGCCTATAAAGAATAATCAAGTTTTATGTTTTATGCAACCCCTGTGCATATAATGCTATAAAGGTAGAGAAAGCAGAAAATAAATGAATTGTGAAAATGTAAATAAATGCAAAGTTAAGCCTTTAGTGAATAGTGTTTTTTCTTTCATTTGGATTTCCATAAGAATAATGGTTTCAAGTAGGATGTTTTGAAAAATTGGACACTCGAAAAGAGAATACAATGAAGTTTGAGGGGGTGTTTGTTTACTTGTTAATGGAATCATTAAGAAGTCATTCAAAAGTAAAATGAACTCTTAATGATTCCATTAAGAGGTAAACAAACATGGCCTGAGAGAGTAAGTCGAAACCTGAATTTCTGAGTGAAGAACACCATGCAGTGCCATGACCTCGTATGCACAATATCGTAAGACTGAGCCAACTTTAACATATTCGCTCCAAGGATAGAAGAAATGCCGGAACCTGCCATGTGGCGGTTCCCATTTAGCCGAAAGAGCCTTAGTAATTTCACCACAAAAAAAAAAAGGATAATATGTTAAAGTAAGGTCTGGTCTGCCCAATTGATCTAAGTCGTAAGCATGGCGAAAAAAGAAACTTCATAAAATTAACATAAAATTAAGCATATATTACCAAGGACTCTAGTTTAGCCGATGAGTTGAGTGTGGATCGACATTTTTTGTACGCAGGCTCGTCTGGGAATTCATCCATGAGGGTATTGTTGAACTCTTGATGATCTGATCCTTCATCAGCCAGATACTTATTGACACATTCTGAAGTTAATCAAATGTAAGCTTTTAGCAGCGTGTTAAATAATGTATAGTGTAGGGGTCTTTTGTGTAAATATTTGTTCTGTATATTCTGTGAGATGAATGCATACACCCTCGACGGGTTTCCACATATTATATACCATGCTATAATATGTGGAAACCCGTCGATGGTGTATGCATCCATCTCACAGAATATATAGAACAAATATTTACACAAGAGACCCCTACACTATACATTATTTAACATCATCAAAGGGTAAACTTAAGATGTAGAGATTCTAAACTGCAAATGAAGTTACTTGCCTTCAAGTGAATCTGCCACTGAAATAAAGTTTTTGACCAATTCCTTGTGCAATTGCTCACCAGCCCATATAGGGAAAATCAGTGTATTCACTGCTAATGTTACAATTGCTCCAATTGCAATCGAGTATAGCCGATCGATCGATGTTCTAATTGGATGTCCCATTCGGTACCCCGAAACTATGATTAAACAGTAGGTAAACAGTATAACTCGAAAACCATACTCATACGACACAAGGGTTGGCCATAACTTCATGAATGATGTTACTGTCCCTGTGAATAATAAAAAAACATTTATCCATTTGCATTCTATAATACCTTATTTTGTTTATTATTAGTTACCTATCATGAAAATACTGATGCCTATTATGATAGGTTCAGCAAATCGACCCCCCACGAAAGCTAATTCAGCAACAGCAACGGCAAAGACTCCAGCAAGAAGGCTTCCAAGCGCACGATTGAATCCTTTGTGAAACGTTGCACCTTCAACAATTCACAGGTGATCAGTTGTTATACAATGTATATTCACATAAACTCATGAATCTTTTTCACTTATTTTTCGTATAGTGTAGGGTTCCTTTGTGTAAGTATTGTATCTATATATTGTGAGCTAATGCAATGCATTCCCTACGGGGTTTACACAATAAACATATACGTACGTACCAACAGTATATTCAAACATGATGGCGACTGTGAGGATGGACCAGATAATGCTGGTCCCGAACACTTGATAAGGTGCTTGGAATAGTATGAGTAAAGACACAAGGAGTACAGCCAGGCCAACTTTTAAAGGAAATGTCACTCTGTTGGTGTCTTCTTTAGCGAATTCCCAGATTTTATACATCCAGACTTTGAACTTGTTTGTGGTTTCTGGTAGTTTATCTACGCCATTTGACGAGATTTTGATGCTAACGCTGCCTTCCTTTTCGTTCATTCTTGAATTCCTGTTTTGATCTTCTGTGTTTTCGTAGGAAGATTGATTGCTCTTGATGGATTTTTTATCGGTTAAGTACATATTTCAAGAGTGAATGGCGCGGAGGAATGAGTTTCGAGATGATGGGATAGAGTCATTTAAAGACAAGTGATCGAGGATTTGATATGAAAGAAAAGAAAAAAAGAATAGTACTTGGATGAAATTCTTGTGTAGATAAAAAAAAATTAAAATATAATGTCAAACTCCACTTGAGACAAAACGTGTCGTTTGTTTTTTTGTAATAAGATCTTTTTTTAGCACTCATGTACATTTGACATGTAATAATCAAAGTTGAAGACATGAAAAGGTCTTCGCATATCAGTGAAGGGCTTTCACAAGTTGATATATGCATATGTTATATTTTCGATCTTACTCATAAGAAATATGACATTTATTCTCACTGTTTCTTAAAATACCTCGACATCTTTTTTACTTTTTTGCAGGTTTATGCTAATATTCGTTGCTCGATTCTTCTCTTAAGTTGATGATTTCTTTTGCACCATTGGCTGCTCGGATAGATGCTGTATTCGTTATTTTCGGGTCTTCACATTTCTTGCATACCTGACAATATCTTCGATCGAAATCTCTTTTTCCTCTACATTTGATCAGTTGGTGAAATAGTTTTTTGGCAGATGATGCATGACATGTACGGACAGTTTCTCAACCAGTGGAATGTATTCTTGCTTATGGGTGTTTGAGGTAGTAGTTATCGTTTCGTTTGTGTTTTCTTCGTGGTAAATTAAGCCCCACACGAAAGCGGCTTTTGACCATGAATAAGATCTTTGTAATTTAAGTTTGATAGCAAGAAACTTTCGATTTCTTTGACATGTTTTTATCTCTACATCTGATCAAAGTCGGAATATATGCATATAGCCTGGACTCAATTCATCTCGATTTCACTTGCTTTCTTAAAAGCATCGATACCTTATTAGAACGGGTACATAACCATGATAAAGGTACTTGATATAATGCAAGATCTTGTGTCGACTCTTACGTATTTAGCAACAGGAAATTAACACAATCATGAATACGAGATCGATACTGTCATGTCCATACGAGATTAGATTTTACACGAAATAGCTTGTAAATAAGTCCAATGTGATAATTGGTATAAACTCCCATAATCTTTTCATTAAGCAACAAGCATATAAATAATACAAAGAGAGTGATGGGCCTCAACCCAAAATATAAAAGACATCTATTACAAAAGTCCATTATAAAAGTCCGTTAATAGTCCCCCGCAGTTTGAGGGGGAGAACGAACACTCAAACTGGAACGAAAATCTGCAAAAAGCTGATATGGAAGTCCCTTAGTGAATATGTCTGCATACTGAAATCTGGACGGCACGTGTAATACGCGAACATGACCGGCAGCTACTTTATCCCGAACAAAGTGAATGTCAATCTCAATGTGCTTGGTTCGCTGATGTTGTACCGGATTTGCTGACATGTATACGGCACTGACATTGTCACAGTAGACTATGGAAGCCGTTTGGAGGGGAAGGTGAAGTTCGCAAAGAAGATTCCGTACCCAAGAGAGTTCAGCAACAACATTAGCAACACCTCTGTATTCTGCTTCGGCACTAGATCTGGATGTGGTGTCTTGGCGTTTAGTGGACCAAGAGAGAAGATTATCACCTAAGAACACGCAATATCCAGATGTGGATCGACGAGTGGCCGGACATCCGGCCCAGTCAGCATCAGTATAAGCGGTTAGCTGGGAGGTGGTCGAACGGAAAAGCTGAAGCCCAAGATCAATTGTGCCACGTATGTAGCGCAAGACACGTTTCATAGCATTGAGATGTGGTTCACGAGGGTCATGCATGTAGAGGCATAGTTGCTGAACTGAATAAGCAATATCCGGTCTAGTGAATGTGAGGTACTGAAGGGCCCCGGCAAGGCTACGGTAAAGAACTGGATCAGACACGGGGGGGCCTTCAGGACCTAGTTTGCTGTCAGTATCAACCGGTGTGCGACACGGATTGCAGTTAGCCATGTGAGCCCGTTCTAAAATTTCCAAAGCATACTTGGATTGAGACAAGAAAAGATCTGAAGGTGAACGAACCACTGAGATTCCAAGAAAGTAGTTAAGTGGACCGAGGTCGGTCATAGAAAACTCACGATGAAGTAAAGCAATGACTTTCTGCAAGAGAGGCGAGGAGGAAGCGGTAAGAATGATGTCATCAACATAGATGAGCAAGTATGCAATATCTGATCCCCGACGAAAAATAAATAGAGAGGTATCGGTTTTGCTGTGAGAGAATCCAATGCGAGTGGCGAAAGTCGCAAATCGTTGAAACCAAGCCCGGGGGGCCTGTTTAAGGCCGTATAAAGATTTCTGTAACAGACAGACATGATCAGGATGTGTGATGTCTTTGAATCCCGGGGGTTGATGCATGTATACCGTTTCGGATAAATGCCCGTTGAGAAAGGCATTTTTTACGTCAAGTTGGTGAATGGGCCAGTTGTGACAGACCGCAATGCTCAGAACGGTACGTATGGTGGCTGGTTTGACCACCGGACTAAATGTTTCGTGACAATCAATACCCTGTTTTTGACTTCGACCATTGGCGACCAACCGAGCCTTGTAGCGATTAAGGGAGCCATCTGCATTAAATTTATGTCGAAATAACCACATGGAGCGAACTATATTAACACCTTTTGGTCGAGGGACAAGTTTCCACGTACTGTTTTTAATTAATGCATTAAATTCATCTGTCATAGCATTGTGCCAATTGGGAATTTGAAGAGCTTGAATGTGAGAAGTGGGGAGGGGAGCAATGTGAGACGCAAGGAGGTTCAGACGTTGAACAGGTTTATGAATGCCGGATCGAGAGCGGGTGACCATGGGGTGAGAGGGGTTTGCAGGAGGTGGGGGTAGGGTGGTTTCAGGTTGAGTAGATGAAGAGGGGGAAGTGGGGTTGAGTTGAGGTTGAGTTGGAGAGTTATTGAGGGAATCGTTGGGAGGAGTTTCAGCGATAGGTGATGTAGAGGGTTGTATGACTGTAGGAGGTGGAGGTGGAGTGGTTTGAGGAGACGTGAGAATGGTGCGAGCAATAGGGGAAGGACTATCGAGAAATGAGTATGATGGGGGGATAGAAGTAAGTGAGGTGTATGGAAATTGAGATTCATCAAAGGTTACGTGACGAGATATTATGACTTTGTTGGTGGTAGGTTGAAAGCAGCGATAGCCACGATGATCAGTGGGGTATCCGAGAAAGATGCAAGGGGTGGATCGAGGTTGTAATTTATTAGTGGGGAAGGTGTGAGGGTAACATAGACAGCCAAAAATTCGAAGATGGTTGAAGGTTGGTTGTTTGTTGAATAGTTTAGTGAAAGGGATTTCATTATTGATTGCAGAAGATGGTAGAATGTTTAGTAAGTGAACAGCCATAAATAGGGCTTCGACCCAGAAATTAGGAGGCAGGGAGGCTTGGAAGAGGAGGGTGCGGATATGATTGTTAATTGTGCGAATCATGCGTTCAGATTTCCCATTTTGTTGAGAAGTTTTTGGACATGAAAAACGAAATTGAATGCCATTATTTTTGAACAAGGTGTGTTGTTGGGAGTTATCAAATTCACCGCCATGGTCACATTGGAAAGCTTTTATTTGTTTATTGAATTGGGTTTGCACATATGCTCGAAATTGAACAAATTTTGAAAACGCATCTGATTTTTGCTTAAGCGGATAAACCCAAAGAAAATGAGTATAATGGTCAAGAAAAATAACATAATAGTTAAAACCACCAAAACTCGGAATTGGAGAAGTCCATAAATCCGAATGAATAATATCAAAAGCATTATCAACCACAGTACTAGAAGAAATAAATGGAAGCTTCACATGTTTGCCAAGTTGACAAGCATGGCACAAAGTCAAAGGCTTTGTATTATTACAGCGAATTAAATTGCAAGAAACAAGACGACGTAGCACTTCCTCGCCGGGATGACCGAGTCGTTGGTGCCACGTGGAATGACTGAAGGAAAGAAAAGCAAGCTGGGTATTGGTGGTGAACGGGTACAGATCTCCATTGCTATCACAGCGGTGGAGAAGCTTCTTGGTCAGGTAATCCTTCACAGAAAAACCAAACTCATCAAATTCAACTGTACATTTATTGTCACGAGTAAATCGACGAACAGATATAAGGTTTTTGACTATTTGGGGAGTGACAAGGACATGTTTTAAGTGAAGAGGATGAGGGGAGGATGACAAGATGCTATGACCAGTATTAGTAACAGGAATGGAGGCTCCGTTGCCAACAAATATAGATGAAATTAATGCATTATTATTAAAAACAGTAGTAAGGTTACTTGTACCTGCCGAGAGATGTGAAGTAGCGCCCGTATCCATGTACCATCCAGAGTCCTCACCCGGGCAGGGTGGCTGCAATGTCATTGTGCTGAAGGCTTGTGGAAGAGAAGTGGGCTGATGAGTGTAGGGAATAAAGGTCCAGTAACCATGTTGAGAGGGTGGAGGTGTAGATGAGGGAGGCAAAGGGGGTCGTGGGGTATGTGGTGTGGGGCCAAGAAGACCGGGGTTATGAGCCGCAGGTGGTGGGGGTTGGGGTCTTGGGGTAGGTGGTCGTGGGTGGGTGTTATGTGGTGAGTATGATGGATTGGGTTTAATATGGAGAAATCGACACTTGTCACCAAAGCGGCACGGGCCACGTTGGTAGTTTCGACATATTTGTTTCGGAGCAGGGTTAGGGGAGGATGAGGCTAGTAAAACTGTTGGAGCGGAAGGGGTATCATGGTGGTTGGCTCGATTTTGTTTGCGGTTTAGGCGGGATTCTTCTAGGGTGAGCATGGAGCGGGTTTCAAGAAGCGAGGGTGGGGATTTGCTATGACGAATAATACTTGCGACATTATCGTATTTATCTCCTAAACCAGCCACAACATACATAACCAGAGTTTTTTCTTCTATGGGTTGGTCAATATTTGCAAGAAGATCAGCAGCAATTTTAATTTTCTTAAAATACTCAGCAATAGATTGATTACCCAATTCGAGAGAGCGGAGTTCTTCTTGAATTTCCATGGCACGAGCTTCCTTGTTGTCGTGGAAAAGGTTGTGAAGATCGGTCCAAACGGAATGGGAGGTTGCGTTTCTTTTCAACACCGTTTGCAGTAGGGAGGTGGAGATCGAGCCATAAATCCAGACTTTCACCAGTGAATCCAAGCGTTTCCATTCAGCAAGAGTTTCGGGGTTGCTAGTAATAGTGCCATCAAGAAAACCTAGAACCCCAAAACTATCACAATGAGAAGTAAATAGTTCACACCAAGCATCATAATTAAGTTGATCAAGATCCAAGACTAGGGGAACGTGGGTTTTGATGTTGGTAACACCAAATGCTTTGTCGGCATTGAACGCGGATGCGGGAGAATTTGTTTCTGACATCTAGGTTGGCTGGAAAGAGGTTGAAATAACCGGCGATTGGGGCTGTCGGGCGGAGGCAGAAGGCGGCGCCTGTTGGCTGCCGGCGGCTGAACGGGGAGGAGAAAGAAGGAGGAGGCGGCGCTTAGGTCACAGGAGAACAAAGGGTTGCGGTCGAAGGTTGAACAGGAGGAGAGAGGAGCAGAGGGAGGCGGCGGCTCCTAGGGTTTAGCGACGGCGGCGTCTAGGGTTTAGTGCGGCGGCGGCGCCTAGGTTTTAGTGCGGCGGCTGCGAGATGTAGAGGAAGAATATGAAGAGATGGAGTGGGTTGCGGTAGATGGCAGCCGCAGGTGAGAAGAAGGAAGGAGAAGAAGCAGTGGCGGTGGTAGGTGGCCGGCGGCGGGAGGAGGGCGGCGGCCGTTTTTAGGGTTAGGATTAGGGTTAGGAGAAAGAGAGGATAGGGATTAGGGTTAGGGTTATTGCTCTGATACCATGATAATTGGTATAAACTCCCATAATCTTTTCATTAAGCAACAAGCATATAAATAATACAAAGAGAGTGATGGGCCTCAACCCAAAATATAAAAGACATCTATTACAAAAGTCCATTATAAAAGTCCGTTAATTCAATGTACATAGAACAGTACGTAGAAAGATTGTGTTTGTATCGAGCTAGCTAAAGTCGAGTTTTTTGTATGATTTTGTGGGTTAAACGGTGGATTAGACATGGTAAATCAAGAATCCTAGAAGGTAGAAGCTTTGGGTTGAAGCTGAAGGCAGCTTTATGATTGGTAAAGAGAGAAAGAAAGAAAAAAAAAACCATTTTTAGAACTTAGAATAGGATGCTATTATGATCCATGAAGGGTTACAGTACTAAAAGGGCCTGGGGACACAATATTAGTACTGTCCAGATCAATCACGAATTTCGTCGAAAGTGATTGTGACTTTATCACAATTCTTGTGGGAGATACCATGATCATATGCATGTTTAAGACGAAAGATCGACAATGGCACCCTCCATCGGCCATCGACTTTTATGCTACTATGATCCGTTACTATCGATCTGTATGGTATGTATGTCGACTCGATCATTTTCGTATCAAAAGACGGGTCAATTAAAGCAAACATCTTTGGTAGGGATGACAACGGAGTCGGAAATGACTAGGGATCCCATTCACATTATTCCTTCCCCTCCCCAACGATGAACAAGCTTACATCGGGGAATCGGGGAACTTTCTTACGTAGGATTAATAACCGGTTACCCATTGATAAAATCTTGATTTACTGATTTTTAGTTAGTTCAGGGTTTATATAATGCAACGAAAAATAATTTATGGTTTTACTCACAAAAAACTGACAATTTTGAGATTTTTTTGTGTAATTATCCTTGTATATAATTGATATTGAGTATACCAAATAATGTATATCATAACATTAAATAAGTATATGAATTTGTATTTTAACATTATATGATTGAGATCAACTCTTTATCATTCCCTTGACATCCTCAATTTCCAAATTGGAAAGAACAAGTTTAAAAAAAAAAAGTTATTTAAATGAAATTAGATAATATTCCATATAGATTTGTTATAACGTTTTATGATTTATTTTGAACAGTTAAACAACAAGAAGCGTTTGTAGTCCAACGGTTAGGATAATTGCCTTCCAAGCAATAGACCCGGGTTCGACTCCCGGCAAACGCATATATTTTTTGTTTTTGTTTTTGTTTGGATGAATATATACCATAAATTCATAAGTTACATCACGTGTCGTAGGTGTCGAGCATAAAAAATATGATTCTCCATCTCCTTTTTAAATGATGTGGTTGTAAGTTTAGAATAGATGTAACAATCATATGTATGTAATCAATCAATTTTTTCCATCAAAAACAAACATAACATTTTGTTCTATTTCATCTTCAGTTTAAGCATCTTCTTCTGCTACGTTTGTTAAGTGAAAAGCATGATGCGTCGGAAAATTAAAAAAACAATTTTATAGCTATTGGATCAGATGATACATCACACAATCATGATTCATCACGCGTGAATTATGATTCATTTGTGTCTCTTCTTTGGTTTCCGGATGCATAATGATTATCGTTTTATCGCACTCTATCAATATTATGTAGATTAAATAAAATATGATAGTTTATTAAATAAAATATGATAGTTCATTGTCTCGACTAAACTAAAATTTAGATCGATGGTTACATAAATTAGAATTGATGTGAAGACTTTTACATATTTATGTAATAAAACGTAAAGAAAAACAACACTAACCTTCAACTCTATTTTTATTGCTTCTTTTTTTTTCCCTCTGAACTTTACTGCTACATACACATTGTTGATCGAGATGTATGTTTTTTTGCATCGTGAAAGAATGAAAGCTGCTCAAATACATACGGTTAAAAGAGGATAGAATTTGTTTGTTTTTTTAATTTCAATCTGTTTTCAAAACAGATTTGAAAAAGTGTATTTTGTCTAAATCTATTATCTAAATAGATTTTAGACTTTTTTTAACATCTTATTAAATAGACGGTTTAAAGTGTTCAGATATTTAAAATCTAAAAAAATAGACGGTTAAGGATTAAAAAGGAAGAGGTCCACCCTTGAACACATGTTAGAGATCATCGTGTATTGGTAATGATGTAGTTAATAGTACTTTATTTTGATTTACCTTGGGACCTCGGATATTAGTACATTTTTATAAGCTTTTGAAGATGAAAATATATATTGAGGTATTTTGTTATTAATGTTTTAAATATACCATATTTCGAGAATAATCTATTTGGATTTCATGTAAAGATATGTGTGTGTAAAAGATAAAAAGAGGAATAAGATCCTGTGAAAATTTTATGTTAGTGAGTAATGTGGGTATGAATATTGATCATTAGATTGAATTAATAAGCTGATTTAAACGTCTATAAAAACGTGATTGCATTTTTTATAAAGTGGTCATTTGATGTCATTAAAGTTTAGAAACAAAAAATAACATGAATGAATCCTAACACTTCGGTGAAGCTTAACAATCAACTACAATAGTTATGATCAGTTGCAATTCATGTTTAGGTTTCTACTGCAAATGGTAATTGTTAAGGTTCATCAGAAACCTTTACATCAACCTATTAGTCTTAAGCATTGTTTATTTTCTAATAAGAAACTCTTAAAAGTGTCTGAAATCTAAACTTTAGATCTAGAATAAATTAAGATTGTTTGTTTAGTTTCAGAGTTAAGAGCTTCCAACTTCTGAACCTCTTAGGGGGCATTTGGTTCACGAAATCTGATGGAATTTGATGGAATTGGAATGAAAATTCCATTCCGATGTGCTGTTTGACAGTAAAAAGAATGAAATGAAGATTCCTCTTTTTTTTAAAAAAAAAGACCACTTTTGAAGGAATCTATTTTCCTTGGGTCAGTGTCATGAAATTTAAATTCCATTCCAAAGATTTTAACAATTCTAAAGTCAAACCCTAAACTTCATCTTCACCGGCTTTCAATTTTATTCCGACAGATTCTATTCCTTGACAGATTCCATTCCAGGAATAAACATTCTATGAACCAAACGCCGCCTTAATTTTAAGTGGAAGGCTTGAGTCTGAAAAAAAAATTAAGATGTCTTTCCCTAAAACTATTTATCATATTAATTATTATAATTTAAGTTTTCTTTGAGGTGTTGATTAAAATATAATTTCAATTAATTCTAATTTAAAAATATATATCAAATTAATTATTATGATTTAAATTTGTTCATATAAATTAATTAATTATAATATATAATTAAGTAGATATAGTATTTTAAAGCAATATTATTAAGATGTTTTGTATAACGAAACAAACAATCTTAATATCGCCTCTTAATTTCAGATTTCAGATCTTAAGACCACATCTTTTAATTTCATATGTGGTTTTCAAACATCAGACATTTAACATCTTATAAACAAATATCACATTAATAGTCATAATTGAGAGTTGTGGGAGTGGTTACTATTCCCACTCTACCATATTTCTACACCACAAAGCCATATCAGCTTTTCTTTTTCATCATTTTCACAATTCTAACTTCAAAATACTCATCAATCTACTTCTTTCTTTCTTTCAATCTTTTTAAATTTTTTAAAAAATCATTTATAATTAATATATAAAGCAATTAAAACTAAAATAATTAATTTTATAAATATTAAAAACTATTACGTAACTAAAATTACATTAAAAACTATTACAAAACTAAAAATACAAACTAGCTGTCTAAACTGGGTATATGGACTACTGCAATATGTTTCACGAGGTATGATAGAAGGTTATTATGTGTTTCCCAATTACGAAGTTCCAAGAAAGTGTTGTGAGTTAAAAGTAGAATGTTGCTGGGATGGAAGCTTCATTTCTTAAAATTGACATAACGCCAAACATTCGTATTGTAAGATAATAATGTGTAATATGACGCAAACATACATGATGGATCCAATTTTTCATGGGTGTCATGATCATGTGGTGTTGTTTATTATAGAGAAACAAGATTTAAGTACATCGAAAGCTCGTTCAATGTATTTTCTTTTTGACTCTTATGCTTTCTTGAATCTATTTCGTTTATCACCGGTTCGACACGAAAAAGATTTCACAAAGTCACCTACTCGGGGTATATCCCGTCGGTGAGATAGTACTCACTAACTCGCGTCTGTATTGCGTTCCGTTGATCACAAACGAAATTTATGGTTGTTGAAACCAACTACATCAAATAATGCATGTCAGATCCATAAATCTTGTGATGTAACCGTCTCATTTAGCATCTCATATTTTATGATTCTTCACATTTCATAATTCATTCACTCCCCTAAATATTTTAAAATTTTATCATTTTAAAATCCATTATTTTAAATTTATGCAATTATAACGAGTTTTTCATCAAAAAAATGACAAGGTTACTCTTAATGTACATTATTATTTTTATTTAATTGTTATTTTTTATGTCATTTTATACATATCAGCTCCATTACGTTGCCAAACATACATATATAAACATGGAGAGATGAAAAAAAGTTTGTAAAATCATGTTGGTTTTTTTTTTTCATAATAAATCAAAAAAAAAAAAATCCCCTTAAGGCCCCAGGGAGTGGCACGGCATCCCTCTCGGTACCGAGCGTGGCATCCGGGGAACACCGCCCCGTCCCCTTGGCATCGGCATTCTTCAACTCGGCATCGGCATTCCATTGCCGAGCACTTTTCCATCCATTTTAATATTTAATATATATATATATATATATATATATATATATATATATATATAATTACTATTATTATTTATTATATAATTATTTATATTTCATTTACTCTTTATATATACAAACACTCATTCTTTCATTTATCTCATGTCTATTCTCTCGTTACTTTATTTACTCTCTCAATATACGCATATTACAAATATTTAAAAAAATGTATTCATCATTTTCATTTTCGGAGTCAATAGAATTTATTGCGGAAGTGGTTAACGTTTACTCACAAGCTGCTCGGGCCGTTCCTTTTTTGAGGGTATTATTTTCTTCGGCGTTTTGGAGACATTTGGTGTTAAAAAAAGAAGAAGAGATTATCGAGAGAAAAAAAGCTTGTGACATTAGAATTTATTTTAAAGACGTTAGTCATTTAACCGGAAAATTTGGGATTGTAGGTTTTTATTTTGAAGTATGTTTTTTTTGGAAAAAAATTTTGTTTTAGTTTGAATGTCTTAATTTTTGAGTTGAATGTTTTAATTTTTAAATTGAATTAAATTTTAATATTATGTTTGATTTTAATATTATTAATTAAATGTTATTTTTTATTTCAATATTTTTATTTTAAGTTTAAAATGAAAATAAAAGAAAATAAATGGCATCCACACCCTCGAAATGGCATCAAAATGGCAAAGGATGACAAAGCTGACGTGGCGCTGACGTGGCTGCAGATTTCCTTTGCATTCTTGCCAACCACTCCCCCTATTGCCTAAGAGTTGATCATGATGCCAAAGATACCCTTAAATAGTTGAATCAAATCGGTTGACCAAACAATCAAAGAAATTGTCGATAAGGCCCCTCACTCCTTGCACTTTCGCTCAGCTGTGGCCTGTGTGTCGCGTTTGCTTCCCTTTATAAAACCATTACACATCCAAGGGCATTTTTGTAACTTTCCATAACTCAAGTTGTTTGAGACAACCTCCACATATCTCTCTCTCCAGATGCCTTAACACATGATTTGACTCCAATCTTGACGATTTTTCACTTTCACCACAAAATGGGCAACTGTAACGGCGTCCCGGCTGCCGCCAACGGCGGAGCCACCACCACCAACTCCGACACCTCTACTGCACCACAACCTCAGCAACGATCTCCAACCAACGGACTCACCATCCTTCCTGCATCGGAGCCGGCACCTCCTCGACATCCGCTGCCGGCCACCGTCGGCCGTGTCCTCGGCCGGCCATTGGAAGACGTTCGCGACACCTACACAATCGGCCGAGAGCTAGGCCGCGGCCAATTCGGCGTCACGTACCTCGTCACTCATAAAACCACGCGCCAACAGTTCGCTTGCAAGTCGATCGCAATGCGTAAGCTGATTAACAAGGATGATATCGACGATGTCAGGCGAGAGGTCCAGATCATGCATCACCTCACCGGACACCGTAACATTGTCGAGCTTAAAGGCGCGTATGAGGATCGACACTCTGTTAACCTAATCATGGAGTTGTGCGCCGGTGGGGAGCTGTTTGATCGGATTATTGCCAAAGGGCATTATTCGGAGCGTGCAGCGGCTGGGCTATGCCGGCAAATTGTGACGGTTGTGCATAATTGTCACACGATGGGAGTGTTTCATAGAGACTTAAAACCTGAAAACTTTTTGCTCTTGAATACTGATGAAGACTCGCCGTTGAAAGCTACTGATTTTGGTCTATCGGTGTTTTTCAAACCAGGTAGTCTGTGTGAATAATCAATAATGTAACATACTCTTCGAAGTGCCAAACACATTTTCTATAACAATACAACATCCAAACTCTAGAGGCAGGGGATAACTAATTAAATACTTCACATTTTCCACCAGATGCGAACAATGGACCTCTAATTCGAATGAGTGTGTCAAGTGCACCAAATGGACACTTCCATCTGGATTAGGTCTGCGAGCACAGTGATTTTGCCCAACTATTTCTATGTGAATGTGCCGTGGCTAGGCTATAATTGGCCTTCAAAAAGATTTTTGGATTTTGCAGTTAGGGATCTGATTGGGTTTGGGTATTGTGATCCATCTAATAGTTTTACTTGAAATAAACAAATATGATCAGTATAAAGTGTGTTAATTATATGGTATAGGAGGATTTTAGAAATAGTTCTCATAGCACTTTTAAATAAATCTTTTTTGGTAAATGAACAGAAAGTACAGTTGTAATTGGATCTTGGTCATTTATCTGATGATTTCCTTAATAAGTTTGCTCAACCATATGCAGTTTGATCTGTTTTACATACAGTGGTGTTTCTAAATTGTCTTGTATCATATTAAAGTTGGAAAATAGAAACTTGTTGCTGAACAATTCAAAGGGGTCGTCTATTATGCAACTTCCTTTCCTCTGAACAAAGCCAATGGTATATTGCTGCTGTTAACTCAGTCATGATGTGTGACTACTGAGTAAATTTCATCCTTTTTATCGAGGAAATGATGGATTCATTATTAGTATGAACGTCATGAAGCATTTATTTGATTATTTCATCTGTTTGACAAACGAAAGGTACATTTCGGTACCTTTCATTTTTAAAGTGAAGTTTTCAACTTGAAAAATGATATGATATAAGAATCCACAATTTGTATATGACGGCAAAAGGTTTCGAAAGACTAGGTTATCGGACAATAGTGTATGGCCTGGGCATTAGTGTTTTCTTTTAGTAGGCATCCCTCGTTTGCATACATCACATCTACAACGATCTAATTACTCAGGTAACTACAATGTAGGAAAGCAAAAAAACTTTCAAAAGCATGTGATGGTTGTTATTTGTGTATAGTTTATGGTCATTAGTATGCTCTCATTTATTTGTCAAAATGTTATGTGTTTTAGTGAGCTCACTTGCTGTGTCTTTTTAACATAGTTACTTGTTGGTGCAGGAGATGTATTTAGAGACCTAGTTGGGAGTGCGTATTATGTGGCTCCAGAAGTGTTGCGTCGGCATTATGGTGCTGAGGCAGATATTTGGAGCGCCGGTGTGATTCTCTATATATTACTTAGTGGTGTCCCACCATTTTGGGGAGGTATGCTTTTTGGATCTAATTTTGAAGAGGTTGTCATAATAGAAAGAATCTTCCTCTCATTGATAAAACTTGTAGGTTTTATTTCTGATTGGTATAAAAAATTTCTCACTGCCAGTATGATGCATGGCAGTTTTTATTATCATTTTTACTAAATAAATTGATTTTCTAATTGGATATTATAGTCTATGTGCACACAACCACACACACATACAACAAGAAAGTGTATACAGCAAAGAGTGCTAGCTTTATGCTCATATCCCTATAGTTATGGAACCAAATTGGGAGTTCAGAAATTTATATTCGGACTTACATAGTTATATGCAGATAGATCATATTTCCAAATACAAAATGATTTCATATAAAAGTTAATACGGTTATTTAGTAATTTTGATCGTCAGGTGTACGAGAATCTTATAATTTCTCAATATCAGTTTGTGGAGGCATGATAGTGTAGTTACCAATGATAGCTGGTAATATTATATTTTAATTGGCATATCCTTTTTGTGGCTATATCAGTTTAGAAATAGATATTTGCCTTCGCTGAACAAAAAGGGGTAAGGATATTTTCGTTCCAGAGCCGAGCGAGCTCCAGAATTACGAATTAGTTAATAAATGTTCCATACGTCAAGTTCTAAAGCTGCTAAATACCATTTAGTTCTTGAAGTTCTGATTTTTTTTTCAGAAACTGAACAGAGCATCTTTGACTCGGTTTTACGAGGGAGTCTTGATTTTGTGTCTGATCCTTGGCCAAGCATATCAAGTAGCGCCAAAGATCTTGTGAAGAAAATGTTACGGTCTGATCCTAAAGAAAGGCTTACTGCTGTTGAAGTCTTAAGTAAGACATGCCCTCAAGACCCTTTTTGTAATAATTATAAAGAACAAAGCCATTAAAGTGATCAATAAGCTTTACACTTAATTGGAATATAGATCACCCATGGATGAGAGAAGATGGTGATGCATCAGATAAGCCCATTGATATTGCTGTGCTTACAAGAATGAAACAGTTCCGTGCGATGAACAAGCTAAAAAAAGTAGCTCTAAAGGTGACAATTTTTTCGTAATTCCACTCCATGTTTTTCTTTTTCCTCTCTAGTATATTTCTCTATATTTGCCTACTATTTTGATTTAGTCTTTCTTTCTCCTGAGTTAGGTAATTGCAGAAAATCTTTCTGAAGAAGAGATTATCGGCTTGAAAGAGATGTTTAAATCCATGGATACAGATAACAGTGGTACGATAACTTTCGAAGAGTTGAAAGCAGGTCTTCCCAAACTTGGAACCAAACTTTCCGAGGCAGAAGTAAGGCAGTTGATGGAAGCGGTATGGTCCAATGTTTTTTTTATGCCTAGTGTTTCCCTTTATCACCTACTTGGCTACTTGTATATGTATTGATAACATCTTTTTTTCTAGGCCGATGTTGATGGCAACGGAACAATAGATTACATTGAATTTATTTCTGCTACAATGCATTTGAATCGCGTGGAAAGGGAAGATCACTTGTATAAAGCCTTTGAATACTTTGACAAGGACAAGAGCGGGTCAGCATTTCTTACAAAACTATACTTGATGTTGAAAATTTATTAATTGGCACACAGTTTAAGATTAATTTGTTGGTTATTTTATGCTTACCTTGTTATATTATATTGCAAAATGCAGATATATAACAGTGGAAGAATTGGAGCATGCCTTGAAACAGTACAATATGGGTGATGAGAAAACAATAAAGGAGATTATTGCAGAAGTTGACACAGATCATGTACTCTCTCTCTCTCTCTCTCTCTCTCTCTCTCACACACACACACACACACACTCACTCTATCTCTCTCTTGAAAAGACCACTAGCCACATGGAAAACACCAACTACTACATCATCTTTATATCTGATAATCTGAATAGCCCAAAGGCCAAAGTGGCTGTGGAACTTCTGAGCCACTCCTTGAGATTCCAATTTATAGAAATGATAATGCTATTGTATATAATGGAATGACACTCGTTGAGTTAAAAAGTTGGTAGAATAGATATAGTGGTCGCTGATCTCATATAGTCTTTATAATTGCATACTTCAGAAAAAGATTTATGAATGGCATACATAATTCCTATCCGATTATCATCAAATTAACTAAAATATTTCTCTTTACACCGTCATCTCCTCGTGCTTTGACCATTTATGCTACTTAATTTGATTGAAAGAAAATCACATACTTGATGAGATTTAGAGGGTGTTTGGATTTGCGTTTGAAAAAGTGCTGTAGCGTTTTGGAAACTAATAATCAGATAAAGGCTGTAACAAAAAGTGTTGTTGGAAATGTAGTGTTTGGTTTAGCTTCTGTTGTTTGCTATCATAATTATCAAATAATCAGTTTTTAAAGTGTTTGGATTTGTGTTTTTTACTTGTAAAATGACCAAATAATCACTTAATTAGCAAATAAGCTACATATTTTAACTTATGAAAAAGTGTGGTAGGATTAACTCTAAACGGAAATAATCACTTATTAATGTATGCAATCCAAACACTTTAAACCAATTATTTGTGTTATTGTAACGTAATATGCTAATAATCACGTTCATAACGCAAAACCAAACACCCTCTTACAAAGGGTAGTAGTTACTTTTCCCTTCCCTTTTGTGTCTCTACAGACAGTTTGTTTGTTGTGTATGTACATCATTTCACCAACGGAAGCTGGTTTTTACTTTTTACTTTTTATAAATCCTATTTACATCTCCAAGAACATTGTGTTGCAGGATGGGAGAATAAATTATGATGAATTTGCAGCCATGATGAGGAAAGGCAACCCAGAGATGGTCACAAATAGACGTCGTAAATGAAACTAAAACACTCATATTAGTTTTCCATCTTCCTTCATTCCCAATGGTTTTTTCACGAGCTTATGAATTGTATACTAGTCTGTTAGTCAAACCTTTATTCATATACAATATAGATATAGTCTTTGCGGGTGGGTATTTGCCATTAAGTCTGATATGATTATTACCAGGATATTATATTTTTTCCTGTGGTACATTGATTTGTTAAAACCTTTTAAACGTTCAATCAATTGATTCCAAAAGCAGCAGCAGCAGCAGTCAGTCCATATGACGCTAATACTTTGCGGCCATATGCTAAAACTTGTCATCCATTCTAAGAGGTAGTTAGTTTACATCTTAATGGAATCATTAAGCAGTCATTCAAATGTAAAATGACCTCTTAATGATTCCATTAAGAGGTAAATAAACGGTGCCTAAATTGAGATGGATGGTTAACTCTAGAGTAGTGCTCATTTTCTGGTTTGATTTTGTTTTTAACTTTCGATGGGACTGGAGTCGGTTGGTTTTTAGAACTGATTTTTGATTCAGATTGTTCTAGAGTTGTCAGTTATTTATGTTTTCTGATATGATTTTGGAACTGATTTATGGTGCGATTTTGTTTTCCTAGTTCAGTCTATCACGATTGAAACTGTTTTGTATTTGGAACTGAATTCTGATTGAAATGGGTTTCACCGGTTGATTAATATGGCCGATTTTTAGTTTTGGTTTTTGATCTCTAGTTCAGATTGTTCAAGAGTTGTTGGTTATTTTTGTTATTCTGATTTTGGAACTGATTTATGGTTCGTTTTTGTTTATATGGTTCATCGATCATGATAGATCGAAATTATTTTGAATTTAGAACTAAATCTGGTTGGATGGAAAGGGTTTCATCGGTGGATTTATGATGGTAACCGGTAACAAAGAACGATATTATATCGAAATTCAAAAGCCTTAAAGTGACCAAAATACTTTCTGGACTTATGGTATGTGTGGAATAACGATGACAAATCATCAAAATTTCCAATACAATAATTCATGTGGGTCTATTTTTACACATAAACAAGCCTTGATTAGTGATCACATGTCGACAGTCTTGTTCTCACCATGTTTATTTTTAGGTATCCATTTAATATATGTATTATATACTTAAGAAGATAATTTTGTACGTACACTTTTTACTTTGCTAATCATATATTTCCTTTTAATATGAGGAGGCCCAGTGCTTAAAGGGCAATTTCAGCCCTTTAAGCAAACGGGTTGACGACCAAAAGTCATAAATTTTACATAATATTGAAATTTTTTCAACGAATAATATTTCTAATACATCATTTTATAAATTGTTATTTTTTAAATAAATTATGTTCTGTCTTACTTTTTTACAATGATGTCATTTAATTGTTCAGTCTGTTTGGCCCGTTAAGTCAAAATTGTCACCCTAGAGGAAGGAATAAGATTAAATATTGGGTTCTACGTCATTGATAAAATTGAACTTATAAGTAAAAAATTGTATGATTGGTAAAAATTAAGGGAGGTATCACAAAAGCTTGAATCTCACCATGAAAACGCCGAAGTATTGACTGGACTGACAAAAACCAACAAAAACCAACCCATCTGTTTTGTGATACCAGTATTCTGAAAGTTTGCAAGCAATTGTAGCCGCTCTATCGGTCTCACACTGTGAAAGATGGAGTCTCAGATCAAGCACGCAGTGGTGGTGAAAGTGATGGGGAGAACTGGATCGAGAGGACAGGTGACACAAGTGCGAGTGAAGATTCTAGATGATTAGAACTTTCATCATGAGAAACGTTAAGGGACCCGTCAGAGAAGGTGATGTTCTTACCTTGCTCGAGTCTGAGAGAGAGGCCAGAAGATTGCGAAAAATCTGGTTTGTGATCAGTCAAGCTTAATCAAGTGATAACTCAAGCATCCTCAAAATCAAGTGATAATGCAAGCATCCTAGATTGGCCTCTCATAATCAATGTTTGTCCCTCTGATTAAATGGAAAATGTTTTTGGAGAAGACAGGGTATAAAAGTCATTAACAAAAAATTAATAATATTCTGGATTTATTTTTTTTTATTGATTGGATCCTTAATTAAAAAATAATAAGTAAATAATTTAGATATATTTGATATATTTAAATGTTTTAAAGGGTATATATGATATAAAAGTTTTAAATTGGGTAAATATGATATTATGAAGTTTTAGAATATGAAATTCTTTTTTTGAGTCGGGTATATATGATATTACTGATTTTTAGAGGGACATATATGAAATTCTCCCTGTAACAAATTAACAATGTCCGCTTGAAAACTATTTCTCAAAGGTTTGGGAGGTCTTGGGATTCAGTGAGATTTTGCCGCAACAATCTACTTCTGGACCCCACAAAAATAATGTGCTTTATATATATATATATATATATATATATATATATATATATATATATATATATATATATATATATATATATATATATATATATATATATATATATATAGAGATGGGATCGTTGCAGAACCTAAATTTAGTGTAGAACCAATATCGTCCATAGATTATAATAATATAATGGTCTTGATTAAAAGAGTTAAGTTTGGAATTAGTGAAAAAAAGATTGGTAATAGTGATATTTTAATTCTTGGAGGGGTAAAAAAGAAAAAGATTGGAAATAGCAAAAAGATTGACATTAACAAAATAAATATCTTTTTTCTCTAAATTAAAATAACATTAATATTATTAATTTTTAAATCAAAAAAATTATACCATAAAAACGAGAATTTTATACTCTTTAAAACGAGACCGGTCATGATATATTTTTTTCGAAAAAATTTTACGTGTTTATTTTTCGTAAAAAAAAATTACCCAGACCACGATGCAATATATCATGGTGAGATAATGAGATCATTCGATATCGAATAAACACTTTGATATCGTATATTTAACGTCAATGCAACACTGCATATACGCTCATTATTAACAGAGCTAAAATAATAGTCACAATTAGTAGTCAAAGTTGGTGGATTTAACGAGAACGGTTATGATATATATTTTTTATTTTTCGTAAAAAAAATTTTACCCAGACCACGATGCAATATATCATGGTGAGATCATGAGATCATTCGATATCGAATGAACACTTTGATATCGTATATTTAACGTCAATGCAACATTGCATATACGTTCATTACTAACAGAGCCAAAATAATAGTCACAATTAGTAGTCAAAGTTGGTGGATTTAACGAGAACGGTTATGATATATATTTTTTTATTTTTCGTAAAAAAATTTTACCCAGACCACGATGCAATATATCATGGTGAGATCATGAGATCATTCGATATCGAATGAACACTTTGATACCGTATATTTAACGTCGATGCAACACTGCATATACGTTCATTATTAACAGAGATAAATAATAGTCAAAATTAGTAGTCAAAGTTGGTGGATTTAACGAGAACGGTCATGAATATATTTTTTTGAAAAAAAATTTACGTGTTTATTTTTCGTAAATTTTTTTTACCCATACGACCATTCGATGTCGAATGAACACTTTGATATCGTATATTTAACGTCGATGCAACACTGCATGTCCATTATATATTAAAAGAGTAAAAAAAAAGTCAAAGTGGACAGTCAAACTTGGTAGGCTGCTATTAATTCAATGTTAGTTGTATAATTACCATCTTATCCCTGGTGTTATATTATAATCTAATGGTTTAGATTGGTTCTATGGTTCTGCACTAAATTAAGGTTCTGCAATGATCCCAACCCTATATATATATATATATATATATATATATATATATATATATATATATATATATATATATATATATATATATATATATATATATATATATATATATATATATATATATATATAGGGGAGGGTTCTTCTAAGAACCTTAAATAATGTGGGAACCTAAGAACTAATCTCATCCATTGATTTCATGAAATCAATGGCTTAGATGTAAGATGGCATTTTTGAAATTAAGAAGGCTTTAGGGGTTTTTTTTGTTGGAAAAATGGGTGGGTAAGGGGTATATTGGGGATAACATTGAAAAAGGAACTGCACGTTTTTTCACACACAATTAATTCCCTCCTCTTTTTTCTCTTCATCCTTTTTTTTTCTCCCAAAAAAAAACCACCAGAGTTTTTCTCTTCATCTTTTTTTTTCCTATGAATAATATACAACTTTATATGTAGATTAAGATATATTCTATGGAGTCAACATAATATTCTATGGTGAATATACAACATTCTATGACGGAGATACAAAGCAACACAATCCGATCGAACATTCGACAATCACAATCAATGGTGTCCATGGTAGAATCTTTTACAACCTGCATTAAAACAATGGATTCAAAACTATGATGCAAAAAAAAATGTATAACATTTCTAGTAACATAGAATAGCAATATTCTATGTAGAATATGTGAACTATCTACGTAGAATATGTGAACAATCTACGTAGATTAGTGGTATTCTATGAAAGATATGTGAACATTCTGCGTAGAATTGTGGTATTCTATATAGAATATATGACGCTTACCTAAGATCTATATAAATTTGCAAACAATTCTACATAGAATGCAAGATATTCTACGTAGAATGCAACATATTCTACGTAGAAGAAACGTTAATAAATTTGCAAACAATCTGTAAAAAACTATAAATGTGAGAAGATCTATATAGATTTACACTGACATAGAAAATATGAACATCATAAGATAACATAAAATCTGAGAAGAATACAAATTATAAAATCCAAAATCTATAAATGTTTATTGAAGATCTATTCAAACAACATAGAATACAAAACTCCATATAGATTTACAGACAATCTATAAAAAACTACGAAGAATACAAAATAATCTACGAACAATATATCTTTTTTGTCGTGTCTTTCCTATTGTCTTGCTCAGAGCCATCGTCGTTTAGCAAGGTCTTGAGCGTTTCATATTTACCCGATTCTGCGATTTTAAAATATAAAATAGACTAGAAAATATGAACATCATAATATAACATAAAATATGAGTAGAATACAGATTAAAAAAATTCAAAATCTATAAATGTTTATAGAAGTTCTATTCAGACAACATAGAATACAAAAATATATATAGATTTACAGACAACATAGAATGCAAGATATTCTACGTAGAATGCAACATATTCTACGTAGAATGCAACATATTCTACGTAGAAGAAACGTTAAATAAAGCAACGAATACTCGAATAAAATATAAACATGACCTGGATTAGGTAAAAAACAATCGTCGACCTCCTCATCGGCTGCAAAACCATTTGGAAAAATATTATACGGTGTCTGTTGAAATGTGTCGGTCGACTCCATGGATTCAGATGAAATAAAAAAAACGGAATGGAATTCCGGCGACGGAACTGAGCTTCTTCTTGCCGGAAAAAATGGAAGAAAAAGAAAAAATTAATGACAAACTCATTGATGATTGTATAGTTTAATTAAAGGACAGGTTGTTGGAAACTTATCTGAAAAGTTGCATTAAATGAAGGAGGAAAAATGACTGATTTGCCCTTAGTGGACCCAACCATACTTGAAAATATTTACAACAATGCCATTGATTATCCACCATTGATCCCATTAATCCAAGGGTTGAAATTGGTTCTTATGTTCCCACATTATTTAAGGTTCTTAAAAGAACCCAATCATATATATATATATATATATATATATATATATATATATATATATATATATATATATAGAGAGAGAGAGAGAGATGGGATCATTGCAGAACCTAAATTTAGTGTAGAACTGTAGAACCAATATCGTCCATAGATTAGAATAATCTAATGGTCTTGTTTAAAAAAGTTAAGTTTGGAATTAGTGAAAAAAAGATTGGTAATAGTGATATTTTAATTCATGGAGGGGTAAAAAAGGAAAAGATTGGAAATAGCAAAAAGATTGACATTATCAAAATAAATATCTTTTTTCTTTAAATTAAAATAACATTAATATTATTAATTTTTAAATCAAAAAAATTATACCATAAAAACGAAAATTTTATACTCTTTAAAACGAGACCGGTCATGATATATTTTTTTCAAAAAAAAATTTACGTGATTATTTTTCGTAAAAAAAAAAATTACCCAGACCACGATGCAATATATCATGGTGAGATAATGAGATCATTCGATATCGAATGAACACTTTGATATCGTATATTTAACGTCAATGCAACACTGCATATACGCTCATTATTAACAGAGCTAAAATAATAGTCACAATTAGTAGTCAAAGTTGGTGGATTTAACAAGAACGGTTATGATATATATTTTTTATTTTTTGTAAAAAAAATTTTACCCAGACCACGATGCAATATATCATGGTGAGATCATGAGATCATTCGATATCGAATGAACACTTTGATATCGTATATTTAACGTCAATGCAACAATGCATATACGTTCATTACTAACAGACCCAAAATAATAGTCACAATTAGTAGTCAAAGTTGGTGGATTTAACAAGAACGATTATGATATATACTTTTTTATTTTTCGTAAAAAAATTTTTACCCAGACCACGATGCAATATATTATGGTGAGATCATGAGATCATTCGATATCGAATGAACACTTTGATACCGTATATTTAACGTCGATGCAACACTACATATACGTTCATTATTAACAGAGATAAATAATAGTCAAAATTAGTAGTCAAAGTTGGTGGATTTAACGAGAACGGTCATGAATATATTTTTTTGAAAAAAAATTTACGTGTTTATTTTTCGTAAATTTTTTTTACCCATACGACCATTCGATGTCGAATGAACACTTTGATATCGTATATTTAACGTCGATGCAACACTGCATGTCCATTATATATTAAAAGAGTAAAAAAAAAAGTCAAAGTGGACAGTCAAACTTGGTAGGCTGCTATTAATTCAATGTTAATTGTATAATTATCATCTTATCCCTAGTGTTATATTATAATCTAATGGTGTAGATTGGTTCTATGATTCTGCACTAAATTAAGGTTCTGCAATGATCCCAACCCTCTATATATATATATATATATATATATATATATATATATATATATATATATATATATATATATATATATATATATATATATATATATATGTATTCAAATTTGTTTGTTGCCTTTACAAGGAGAATAAAATAAAACATTTTGCGATGCAAGTAAGACAAAAAAAAACATGTTTACTTTATATCAATTGTTACTCTATAATTTAGGCTTTCGTTATTAAACTATTTATATGTAATGTTTTATAAATTTAATATTAAATGTAACATACTACATTTTTTTAGCTAGAATCAATTATGTACACAGGCCTTATTATTTAAGTGAAAAAACTCATTAATGCTATTATATAAAGTTTTCTTTAGAAAATAAGGGCATTGTTTTATTTTTTTGAAGTTTTTGATAAATAATTAAGTTAATTAATCATAAAAGATCAAATCAAGTGATAAAAGAAAGTTAAGCAAGTAGTAGGAAAAGAGGGTAATTGTGCTCAGCTTTGGGGACATCCCTATGTCCCTAAAAACACCCTTTGACTAACTTTGTTTTTCTCTTTTTTTAGGCATGCATGATTTACATAATCATATCTTTCTTTTTTAGTTTTAGTTTTTTTATGTTTCATACAATTAGTTGAATTTTTCGGTGGCTGAACCTTTTAAAATGTAAAATTTTTAGTTTTTTTAAAGGTGTTTAATAAAAGTAGATATAATTGTAGCTTTTATTATTTAATGACGTAAGACAACATTAATATTAATTAAAAGTTGTACTTTATGGTGAGGGAAGCACTCCTCTTTTCTTTTTTTCTTTCTTTCTGTACACATCAATGCTAAAATCAGACTTTCGCTTTTCGGGTTTCGTTTTAATGAAAACAAGGGTTTTATGAAAGCATGTTCATATGTAGGGGTGTTCGTTTTTGGATTATCCGATTTTGGATATTCCGAAAAGTGGATACATGAATTTTACTGTCAGAATCCGTATCCGATTTTCGGGTAATCCGAAAATTAAAATTTTTAATTAAAATTAAAATTAATATTATAAAATAAATTCAAATATACAAAATACAAATTTATATACCTTTTAATATATAAAAAAGTATTTGTGTCGTAAACAAAGTTATATCATACTTTTTAAACTTAAAACAACAAAAAAAAAACATGTCAAAAGATAGTAAAATACATTTAAACGAGTTACAATTAAGTTAAGCTACATTATACATTTAAATTTAAAGAATATAATTTTTATTAGTCAAATAGTGTATGGCAAAAATTTGTTTAAAATAATTGGATTTCGGATAATTCAAAATCCAAAATTATGCAAAATCCGTATCCGAAATTTCTAATAATTTCAATTCGGATTTTCGGATCGGACTCTCTCGGATTCGGATATAATTTAACACCCCTATTCATTTGCATATTTTTTAAAAAAAAATCATTTTCAAAATTTACAACTAAACCATTGAAAACAACTTTAACTTACTTTCAACAATTTTCAAAATTTAGATGAAATAAGAAGTTTTTAAAATTCCATATAAACTTTTTGTTCTTGTTTTTCATCCAACGTTGTCACTAGTGAAGACCATTTCACTTGTATCACATTGGAATAACTAATATCTGAAGTAAAAATCAAATCGACACCAACATTAGAAATAAACATTAATTCCAACATCATGATCTAAGTCTTAAATAGAAATCAAATATATAAATATTTAGAAAAAAAAATAAATATTTACTTTTAATTAATATACAAAGAGAGAGATTTATAATAGAGAATAATGTAAACAAATTGATATGGACAAATAATGGATAAAAATTAAAAATATTATAACCCATGTGGACATGGGTTATTGTCATCTATGGAACATGTACAGAATGAAGAGGGGAAAAAATATGACTAGGGCCGGGCCTTTCCTATGGGCCCACATGAGACATCAATAAGTTATATACCAAGTTTATACTTGTTAAAAATACACAATGTATGCTTAGAAGAAACGATAAAAAAATTGTTTGGTTTCTCGATTAGATAATCTTGGTCTAATATTTTAATCACACAACATTATAATTGTTAACTTTTTCAAAAATAATATGTTATATTTTTAAATATTTAAAAAAACATTATTTTCTATTTCGTCTTGGAAATGCTCAGGATCGATCTTGAATATGACTTCGCATTATAAAAAAACATACAAAAAAGAAACGAAAGCCAATGATATGTTTGAACAAACTAAATAATGCAAAATAAATAAGGTCGTCTCCAAGTGAAATGTTTTTTAGCAGGATCATCTCATAAATTTTTGTGGACCTATATGGTAATTATATAGTAGGCTCTTGACTAGGGTTTTATCCTCCTCCACTATTCTCATTTTTATAGATATAGAATTTGTATAGGTTCTTTATTCAGACCTTCTCCTCATCGTACAACAACCATTATTGTATATAGATTTTCACCATTTTTTCCGGTCGTCGTGTATAACAGTCGATTTTCCGATGAGACCCTATCAATTTCGGGGCCCTGAGCAGTCGCACCTCCTGCACACCCTTAGGGTTGACCCTGTTTTTTAGAATTAATTTATTTAGATGGCAAAAAGGTTAGGTTTGTAGTTTGTTCATGTGTACAAATTTTAGACAAAAAAGCTTTGAAATCAAAACGATTTGCGATCTATTTTATTCTTTTTTATATCTCTCTCATTATTTTCCACAAAGATTTTTTCTCGATACAAAAAAAAAATTAAATAAAAAAACAAATGAAAGAAATAGCCTAAAAGAAATTGGCATTGGGAGGTGGGCGAAGTGTTGCAACACAAGAATGTACCAAAATGCCATCCAAGCTGAGTCTTCGATTCAAATGCATTTGACATTATCGATGATATGCAAAAGCATTTCAAGATGTTGAATGAATAGACCATAATTATATTATGTTGGTTTTAACCAAATATCATTTGCCCATTTGATTTTTTTTTTTTTTTTTGAACGGCAAACTATCCTAATCCTACTCCTAAACTCTCTTTTACTCCAAGACTTGTTTTCACCACTTAAATTTTAACTTGTCTCCGACGGGAGTCGAACCCGTGACATTTCACTTACATAACACATTGGTACCGCTAGACCAAATACCCTTTGGAATACCTATGCATGAAGACTATAATACTAAAAATAACGTTGACAAACTAAACTGTTTAAATTAACAAGGCATGTTGTTTTTTTTCTAATATAAACCCTAATAATTAAAATAATAATAAATTACTGGAATATACTTAAAAGTTGTCTACTTTTTATTATTCATAATTATATTTAATCTTTAAAATCAAAAAATATTAATGATGATGATGACGACGACGACAACAAACGCCGCTAAAAATAAATTATTGCTATGATTATAAAAATGACAATTAGTTGTTATTTATGCATGTAACTTGTGATAACATGTCAGTTGTTATAAACGGTTAAAAATGAATATTAATATTGTGAATGTTAAAGAAAATAGATTGTTGCAAAGATTATTTATGAATAATTATTATTTTTTACGTTTAAGCCTTGTAAGTGTTAATTAAGTAATAGTAAAGATAAAAACAATTAAATATAAAGACAATTAATTAATTAATTTACCAAAGTGAAACTAATTCAAATATTAAAGCACAAATCAAAATTTCTTTAAGAAAATAGCCAAGTCAAACATGATTAAATGTTAAGGGAGTACCCATAGACAAATTCAGGGGGCAACATGAGATCGTACTAGATGGGAACACCATCCCGCCTAATGCAGCCCCGAAACAAGCTTCCTTTTTGACCTCTCCACCCTGAAGCGCCCCTCCTTCTTAGTGTGTGTGTGTGTGTCTGTCTTCCTCTTCTCTTTCTAAAATTAACTGAAATTTAATGAGTAATGAAATATTGAATAGAATTATGAATGAGAGAGAGAGAATCTAATGTGGTCAGAAAGATAAGATTTGAGAATGGTAGGTACTCCCATCACCCTAAGAGCGTATTTGGATTTGCGTTTTTACATGTGTTGTAGCGTTTTGGTAACTAAGAATCAGATAATAGTTGTAACAAAAAATGCTGTCGGAAATGTAGTGTTTAGTTTAGCTTCTGTTGTTTAATATTATAATTATCAAATAGTCAAATTTTAAAGTGTTTGGATTTGCGTTTTAACTTGTAAAATGATAAAGTAATCACTTATTAAGCAAAGAAGCTACATTTTTTAACTTATGAAAAGTGTGGTTGGATTAACTTTAATAGCAAATAATAACTTATTAATGTATTCAATTCAAATACTTTAAACTAATTATTTACGTTATTGTAACTTAATAATCTTTATCATAATGTAAAACCAAATAGGAGAAACATAACATTGTTTTAAAGTAGGGACTTACCTTTATAATAATATTTATTAATTAGGGAGAAACATGGACTAAATTACTCTTAAAATTTTGGATCGAGTATGATTAAAATTATATTTAATTTAATATAAACTTTAATATTTAAAAATAACTAAAAAATATAGATCCATCAACACCGACACCTGCCAATAAAATTGAAAAAAATAATAAGAATTAAATAATAAATTCCTGTTAATCCAAGCACATTACCAGCCTAATATTTTCACCCATCGTTGAAACTATATTACCTTATTGTGCAGTTTGTTCTACAAAACAATAAAAAGATATAGCCGTTGATCCCGCTTCAGTACTTTCAAATTCAAACCCATTTATCTATCTGGTCATTCTTTCCTTTTTCTTCCTATTTTTTCACACGGAAACACACTCTCAGATTCACACATACCCCCGAATAATGTTAACAGCTCAATCTCCGGTCGCCGATAACCATCTCATCCGGCCAAAAACAGGCCGCCAGCCTCTTCAACCAATCAGATCCCTCAGCAATCTACCACCTCCATCAATTAACAACAACCATCAAACGCCAAATCTTAAGGTTGACATCTTTCAAAACTCTAACAAGGAGAATCCAAATCCAAATCAAAATGAGAAACGAAACCTTACTTCTAATCTGGATCTGCCTCTTTCTTCAACCGGTGCTGTTCCGGTACAAATCGAGCAATTTGAAGTCTCGTTAGCTGAGGAGCTAAACGCCATGCGTGAAAAGATGGAGAGGTTGAGAGCAGACAGAGAGAAGACGGAGAAGATGCTGAGAGAAAGGGAATTGATGATGGAGATGAAGATGAAGGAACTCGATCAAAGAGGTCAGATTCAGAAGGTGCTTGAGATCGAAGTTGATCGACTTTACCGATTAAACGAACTCAGATCCTTATGCAACGTAAGTTTAATACCAAATCGATATTTCAGTTTCGTAACTCCAAAACCTGGAATATTGCTTCTTTTGATTTTCTTCCTTTTGATGTGTTTTAATCTTCAATTTTTCACAAACACAAAAAAAAAAAAACCTAATTTTACTTTCAGCCACCTGATGCCATCGTCCCTTACCTTGTTGAGCAGCAGCAACTTCCATTATTACTCAGCTGATTTTTGGGAGAAACTCAGAGGAAGTTTAATGGATTTTTTTTTCCTTTTTTAATGTTTGGACATATTTATCAGACTCTAACTTGGTAAATAATAACCCTAATTAATAAAATAGTGCATTCCTAAATCCATGCCACTGTTTAAAAGATACTTCCAATTTTAAATCAGATCGAAATTTCAGTTTGTTAATTCTCTTTGTTTGTTTACTGTGTGTGATTCAGACGATACTTCCAATGTCAAATCGAAAATTTCAATTTGATAACTTTGTTCTTTTTCTTGTTATTCAGAGGATAGTTCCAATTTAACAATCAAATCGAGATTTCATTTTGATAAACTTGTGATTCTGAAGATTCTTCAATCAAAATTTCAGTTTGATAAACTTGTGATTTTCTTCCAATTTAAAATCACTGTGTTCCTTTAATGTGTGATCAATAGGATACTTCCAATATCTAATAGAAAATTTTAGCTTGATGATTGTGTTTTTCACTATGTGTGATTCAGAGGATACTTCCCATCAGATCGTTGAGAGAGAAGGAACAGGAGAAGATCAAACCAGATAAATCACAGGTAACTGATTTTATAAATTAAATTCTTATAATAGCAACTATGTTCATCTTTCTATGATCTATAACAAAATACTTTTATAATTTTACGTTTATTTTCAATCATTTGAATTAAAATAACACTAGTTTAGCAAACCCATGTATTTCATGGGTATATTTAATAAAAGATTGTTTTTTATTAAAAAACTATATAATATTAATATATAATTATAAATAAAATGCTGATATAAAATAATAAAAAAATTTATTATATTTATATCAAATATGAATTCAATTTTTATGAGCTAATTATATTAAACAAATAGTCAAGATAAAAAATGATTGCATTCAAATTTAAAAATATTATTTTTTTTAATATGATAACATTATAATATATCAATTATATGATCCACCAGTATATAGCATGTTATATCAAAATTTAGATTTATTTTTATTTTTCAGTAATAAATAGTTTAAAATCATGTTATTATATATGAGAAAAATTTTAAATTAAAGGATTATAATTGGATTGACTTCCATTAATAGTGACTAAATTATATAGTAATTATCAAATTTTTAAAAAATTAAATGAATAAATTGAAAGAGTTATATTAGGAAAATTGAGAGGTAAAATAAAATTTTGATTAGTTGTGGAAGTGACATGTGTCAATAAACATTTTGTTTTATTAATAGATAGAGAAGATGTTTAATTACATTAAATTTCAGAAAACAAACAACCCTAGTTTAAACTTTTACTATCTAATTTACATATCATATTTTTACAACCATGAATTTTTAAGCTTCATTGTTATATATGATTGAAAAAAAGTATATTGCTATATAAGATTTAATTATGAAGGTAAATCGTTATATTATGTATTTTTTTAATAATTTCTAAATGAAGAAATTCGAATTTGCTAGGGGGGAAAGGCTGAAGAAACGGGAGAACAAAGTCCTTGTGAGGTAATCAATTTGGAGAAAGAAAATAATTAATTTGAAATTTTGCTTTTTGATTTTTTGGTTTGCTGCTGGGAGTGGAAAAGAAAAAAGGAAAAGAAAGTTTGGGTATAATATCTTGTTGTATTCATGAATTGAAATGTTAAAATATAGTTGAATTTTGTGTTGTGATTATCACATAAATTTTTAATATATATTTTTTTAAAATTTGATTAATTATATCTATTGTTTTTGAAAATAAAATCTCAATTATATTTGTAACCATTGAATGATGTTTTTCCTTATGAGTGTGAATGAAGTATTAATGTTGAGAGGCCAACGGTTTGGCTACATTGGATCAAGGTCGACAGACATACCATCCCGCCTTAAAGGATCCACCCAATTTTGTCCCGCATCGGCACTCCCACCTCCCCCCCAAACGAGTATTAAGGACATAAGCAATCAACAAAACACACATGAAAAGTATAAAATAATATAATTACGACAAATAAAAAGGCTTTTAACATAAATATGTCAAACAAAAATGTTCACGTTATAAATGTGCATCCTTATGTCATGTTTCATAGAATAACTTTTACCGTTCAAACTTTAATTTTTGATAACCACATTCGCCAATCATCATATTCGTTAATATTTCGTAATTTTCTTGATCTAATTCAAACGAATTATCTTAAAACATGACTCCTTTGTGTTTGATAACATATTCTTCGATATCAACATGTTGTATTGATATTATTATAATTTTACAATCGTAATATTACTTCAAGCAAATAAATAATTCCATCCTATCACTTAATGAAAAACTAGATTTCAAATATAATGTACAAACAAGATGATCTTAGGCCTAAAGGTTAAAGGTAAAACGATTGGATTAAGGATTTGGGACTAAAAAAGGGCCCTAGAACAATGTTTTGCCCTATCTTCTCAAATTTTTTGTAACTTTTTAGCTTAATAAGATTGATCCGACTGCTGGTATGAACTATATAAAAAACGACAAGAGGCTTGTTTGAGTCTTTTAACAAAAAATAAGGGATGACTAAAGAGTTCAACTTATTGGATCTCTTCCTAACGACAAGTACTTTTGTGTCATGGTACCTTATTCCTAAATACGTACTTGTAATTATTCTATTTAGTTTTAGTTCTCTTGGCTTTTATTTTAATTTATACATTTGCATCTTCAATTTCTAAAATTTTCTACTACAATTACTTGTTTGTGTACATGAATATAGAAGGTAAAATTTTGAATTCCATATTACATTGATTACCTTTTTTATACCACATATAGAACTTCTCAATTCAAGATTGCTTAAACTACACCGCATTGCTTTAACAAGAAGAATGAAAATAAGGAGTAATCAACTCATTAATCATAATACAAATCTTTAACGTGGTTCATCATATTTGGACTAAGATGCGATGTAACTTACACAAGACACAATATAAGGAATTCAAAAAACCAAATCGCCCAACTTGCATCATGTGATTAAAATCCAATACAGGATGTCAGGATCCTTGATAAAATATGATATGACATAGCTCATCAGGTATAATTCAAGTTATCTTACCAATTTTAACATTGTTGTATGACCCGAAATTGAATATGAGTGTCATGATTTCTACTACGTCTTAACCAATAACTAGCTTCATTCAAAACATGAGATTGTGAATTTAGATGCTCTTTTCATTAAGTTATGCACATCTCCACAAGTCAAAATCAACTTTGAATGTCAAGAGAATCACATATTTGTATGTTAGCAAGTCAACTAATATAAGCAACTATAACATTAATGCAACTGCTAGAAAAACTAATTAGCATACTTACACATAGATTAAAATAAATGAAATTCATAAGTACCTATTAATCCAAATACCAACAAAATATATATTATATACATTGAACTGTATATGTGTTTACTATGTGTAAGCAATGGAAAAAAAATCAAATTTATAAGCAATCATTATGGTTGTAAATGATGTTGCTACTTCTAAAAGCTATTTAAAGTATTTTATGGATTTGATAAACTCTTGAAATAAAAGTCATAAAAATACAACTTATAGATAAAAAGTAACCGGGAATTTTCAAAACCATAAGTATTCCTATAAGCCCTTAGAGGATGTGCATATTCAACTTCATTCAATGAATGCATAAAAGCCCATTTTTAAGAAATGTGATAAAAAAAAATCAATCCACATGTATTATTTAATAACGAAAATAAAATGTGAGTAATTGTTTATTGGATAGATATAAGTATATAACACTTGTTAACACATTTGAGATTTTGAGTGTACACATAAAAACTAATGAAAAAGATTATAAATAATATGATATAAGAGTTAAATACTAGGGTGATTAAATGGTTAACTAAAGAATAAAGAGGGCCTAATTAATTAAATCCGAATAAAAACTCTATTTTATGAAAGATCCTCGTTATGGAAGAGATTTGATCTTGTTCTTCTAAACTTGGAATATATAACAAACACGAGAAATAAATTGAGGTGATGTTTGGTAGAATAGAATGTAATATAATCATATAAGTTCATAAGTTTTTTTATTCAATAATAATTACACATAAATAAATGTTAACAAAGAAAATCAATATAAAAAACTCTTACAATTCATTCTCTTTCATGTTTTTGATTTTCTTCCTTTTGATATGAACATAAGAGAAACGATTATAAACTCAATTCCCTACCAGATACACACTATTGACATTTTAGTCTTAGGTTCAACTTTTAAATAACCACAATTGAAAAATCTTTAACCAAAAGTAATATAAAAGAATATAAATAGACCGTTTTCGCATTCAACGAGATGGTAAAATAAATGATATAATTTCCTTTGAATTTTGTTTTTAAGTGTATATAGAACAAAATATTTTCTAGGGTTAATATTGAAAAAATCCTACGATCTTTCATGAATTAATCGATTAAGTCACTTATTTTTTTTTTCCGAGTGCTTAAGTCCCTAGATAATTTTTGTCTTATTCAAAACTATATATTTGACCTGTTTAGCAGGTCACTAACCGATAAACGACACAGTGACCCAAACAAGAAAAAAGAAAGTCCAGTGACTTAATCGTGAAAATTGGAAAAAAGAGTTGGTTTTTTTAACAATAAATTATTCGATGAACTGATTGGTTTACATGTTAAGCAGGTAGCAGGTCAAAAATATAAAGTTTTGAATAAGACAAGCATTGTTCAGGGACTTAAATACTCGGAAAAAAAGTTCAGTGACTTAATCGATAATTACATGAAAGTCCGTGAGATTTTTTTAGATATTAACCCAATTTTCTATGTATATTTATTTAGCTCTAACGATAGTAGCTTTGTAGTTAGAGATGTGAAATCCACATTAAGGATTCAATGTTTAAATCCGGTATATATTTTAATTATGAATTATACGATTTACTTTCTTTAATTTGATTGTCAGACAGAGTCGGTAGATCCAGAAAAAGGGTTATTCGTTATCCCTTTATGTATATGTATAATGTATGTAAAATTCAGGTTCAAAAAGGTACCTCTCGAAATCAAGTGTACCTGAAGGTACCAACCTTAAAAAACTTTTTTAAAATTTTTTTTCTCATAACCATGTTTAATTTAATGTTATACACATGATATATAAATTTCACATACATTCACACTTTCTGTGTCCTTAAAAATTATGTGAATGCTCAACGCATATTTATGTGAATGGTCATCCATGTGAATGGTCAATTCACACCATGTGAATGGTGTGAATGACCATTCACATGATCTTTTTTTACCATTCACAAGATTTATGATGTTACTTCTTTTAAAAAAAAGTCTTATAATGTTGTCTTATATATTTCTATTCAAAAAATATATGTGAATGATCATTCACATTAAGATACGCTGGGTACGCTGGAATTTTATAGGTACGCTGATGAACCTGATTCATGTATGTAATAATAATAATAATAATAAAGTGTGAAAATGAAAGGAAATAAAAGGACCTTAGGATAGAAGATGTGAAAGTGAAAATGAAAATGAAAAGAGAAGGGGGTGAAAGTGTGAAATTCATTCTTCTGATCTGACACACACGCTTACACATACTACTGCAATCACATGACTCCTCTGTTTCCTTCCTTCAACCACATATACCAAACAACCAGACAAACCCTGTATCTATATCTATATCTATATCTCCCCCTTTTCTTCTTCCTTTATATACATCTTCTAAATAATAGTACTTCTGTTTTCTGTTCAATAAAATTTATATATATAAATAATAGTACTATAGTACATGGTAAAAACATCTTTCTAAATAATTCCCACAATACAATACATGGTAAAACATCTTTCCAAAATTTTATATATAAATGATAGTACTATGTAAATAATTGTGTGTTTCGTAAAAAGTTTTAGAGTTTTTTTGAATTTCAGTTTTTAATTTTTAAAAGTTCAAGCTTAAAAACTTCTAATAAGAGCTTAAGTTTTCTTTGAATATAAAAATTCTCAAAAGTTTTAGTTACAAAAAGTTATTTGAAGTAGCTTTCAAAAGAACTTGAACTTTTGGTGGAACAAATTGTTATTTGTTACAAAAAGAGTTGTCTATGTAAATGGTGTAGTAAACAATTGTTATTTGAAAAAAGTTTTAAAATTATGTGAGTTCAACCCGTTTATTTGAATTGGTCGAAATTGTCAGCCCTAATGTTTTTCTTCCGTAAAAAACTAGGGTTCATACTTTCTTGGTTCATCTTCCTACAAGAATCGAAGAACGTATCTCATTACTGACATCTTTTCTTTTATCATCATCATCCTCATTTATATATTTTTGAAGACCACAATGTTAATTCTAAAATAACCATTAAATGACTTATTTACGAAAAATGAATGAAAATAAACATGGATTTTGTGACAATACCATTTTTATATTTTCTAAATGACTTTAAAAAGAAAGCCTAATGAACTAATGATTAATAATTTCAAAACACCAGATGTGAGATATAACAATTAATACAAAGAGAACACACATAGAATTCTTATAATTAATCATGATTTATTTTAGAATAATTCAAAACACATAATTTTTACGATTATGTTTTTATATTATCTAGATTACATTTTAACAACACTATAAAATTTATCATAATTGGTTTCAGATTTCTTACAAACTTTCATCATTTATATGCTATTTTTTTTTTGTCCCAAATGTGCAAAACTATTTTATATCCTGGTAAAACTTCAATATTACAAATAATCATAAACTCATCTTTCTTTTTCCCTTTAAACCATATTTTGTACATCATATACATAGAACATACATTAATGCCCTGTTAGTCGTATACGGATGAAAGGTAAAGAAAAGAAAATAGGATAAAGGAAAGAGGAATGAAAAAAATAATTTTGTTAAAAAAACACAATCTAGGGTTTCTTTATTTCTTTTAATTTTGATAAAGGAGAGAAATTTTTCATCCTTTCTTTCTAGTTTTTTTCTCCTAATATTTTAAAATGTAAAATAAACGTATTAGAAAAACACAATATAAGCATTTAATATAACTAGAATATGACTCAGGTATGACATGAATATTTTTAATAAAAATTATTTATATAAAATGTATATTAGTAAAAAATAAAAACACATAATTATTATTTATTTGAAATAATATAAAAAAATTATTATTATTTAACATAACTATCATTATCATTTTTATATATAGATACAAATAATACCTTTTTTATTGGCTTTTTTAATTTTTAGTTTAATTCATTTTAATCGATATAAATTGATTTTACTTTATAAATAATATAATATTTATATAGTTTATTATACATTAGTACTTACAAATTAAAAAATAATATAATGTATTTATCTATTCTGATGAAAAAAATAAATGTGACATGTAACATTTAATATTTTAATATATAGATAGATATAGATATAAATTCTGTGTACCTTTTAAATTCTTTTAAAAAACATCTTCTACGGTAATAAAATATATTGAGTATATTATAAATAAATATGTGTCACATTATCAACCGATTATAAACGCTCAAACACTTGTCTATTTTGTTGCCTATTTCGTCACTGTCCTCTCGTGTCGTCTCTCCATCCTTTTAAAGTCGTTTTATAGTTTTGGCTTACCAAAGATTGGGTAAAGTTTTTATTTTCTCAGTAAAAAAAGGGTTTATTATGAAAAAAAAAAATGTTTTCACGTTTTTTGTGTTTTCGTCCATCCATGTTATTTTTTGCCATAAAAAACCTCAAGTTATTCTTTTCTTATTGGTTTAGTGAAATTTTAGACATTAGACCCCGGTTATAATTTGTGAACCGGGTTTTAAAAACTTGAAAAACCGGGTTCTAATGTCCAAATTTCACTAAACCAATAAGAAAATAATAACTTGAGGTTTTTTATGGCAAAAAATAACATGAAGGGACGAAAACGCAAAAAACGTGAAAACATGTTGGTTTTTTTTCATAATAAACCCTTAAAAAAATAAAATAAAATTCTATTTAAGAATAAAAGACTCCTCCCCCTCACACAGTGAATAGTAAAAAGAGAAAAAAGGGTTTCTTTTTCACTTGTCTGAAATTGTACTTCATCGCCATTAAACAAACACCATACCACCTACTCACTCTCTTCTTCTTTAACCCCTCTTTTTCCTACAATAGTTTCTTACCTTGTATTCTGGCTCTCCCAACTATGGAAGCTTTTAGCTTGTTAAGGTACTGGAGGAGTAATGGCGCTGACGCAACCACCAATGCTAACGTAAGGACTTCCACCGCTTCCGCCACCACCATTGTCACCGCTGTCACCACTCACTCCGACGACGACGACGACGACAATGATCACGGGCCGTTTTTTGATTTGGAGTTCAGTTTACCGCCAGATGAAGAGGAAGGAGGAGATGACGAGGAGCATGTGAAGAATGGTGAAAATCAAAATGGTGAGGAAGAAGATTCTGAGGCATCTGAAGAAGATGATGATGAGGAGGAGGAGGATGATGACAGGGAGTTGAAATTCACGCTCATGTCTAGTTCCAGCGGTGATAGTACGACTGATGCCAATGTGTCCGTCTCTCCTTCCGATGACTTGTTCTTCAAAGGCAGTTTTGTTCCTGTTGACCAAACCACCGAAACTAATTCAAAGCCACCGCAGCTTCGTGTTTCCTTGATGAAGTCGGCGACAAAGTTTCGAGTCATGATGTTGAAGTTTAAGAAGTCAAAATTGAATGCGGAATCGAGTGAAGGTACGGAGTCAAACGCATCTGGTTCTTCGAATTCCAAGGAAGAGCAGAAGAAAGAGGTTGAAGAAAGTGAAGATTCCGGTAGGTCTATGACGCTGAATTTCAAAGTGGAAGAAGTTCCGATTGTGTCTTTGTTTACAAGGCATAACAGTTCAAAAGCTCCAAAGAAGCGACAAAACGACGACGGAACGGTTTCACCTTCCTCAGAGGAGAAGAAATTTTCCAAGGAGGCGATGCAGAGGTATCTGAGAAAAGTTAAGCCTCTATACGTTCGCGTTTCGAAGAGATACGGCGACAAGTTAAAATTCTCCGGCCAGCTAAGCTTACCAGGAGCTTCCAAGCCAAACATAGTACCATCGCCGGCGACGGAAGAACAAAAGCAGTCTCCGGCAGCAAATACTAAAAGAGAAAACGAATCAAGTCCTGAAGTTTCAGAACCGCCGCTACTGCCGAGTAGCGCCAAGGGACTGAAACAAGGTAACTTGCCGGCGGGACTTCGTGTTGTTTGCAAGCATTTAGGAAAAAGCCGGTCGGCATCTACAGCGGTGGCCGCCTCTCCTCCAGGTACAGTATCGTCAAAACGTCGTGACGATTCGTTACTACAACAACAGGACGGGATACAGAGCGCAATTTTACACTGCAAGAGATCATTCAAAGCTTCAAGAGGTAAAACAAAACCTATTGAATTGAATTTAATTTAATAACAATATTTCTGTGTATAAGTATAAGGATGATGAAATTCCTTTCGAAACATCTCAAATTCATTGTGAAAACATTGTAGAATTGCATAGTTCGTCAAGTTTAACAAGCGTTCCGGCGGCGGCGTACGAAACAAGCGTGATAAAATCGTCGATGGAAGCGGTGGGAATTGAAGAAGAAAGGTTTTAATAATCGAATCGTAGTCAAAAAGCGGGAAAATGAGAGGTAGATTTATCGGGTTTTGATGTTGATTGTGATAGAAACGAGGAAGAAATCAGTTCTAAATAAAAAATGGGTGCTACTTCATGCACCACACCTATGTCTCTACAATTGGCTAAAATATCTTTTTTTTTATAACTCATCATTATGTTTTATTTATTCACACATCTTTGTCCAATCATAAGGTGAAAATTTGTAGGTCAAAGGCATATAGGTGGTGTTTGAGAAAGTAGATATGGTGCAAGAAGAAATAACCATAAAAAATAATGAATGGAGTAGGAAAGGAAACTATGTATGTAAATGTATGTAGTGACCCCACAGTGGTAAATTAGACATTAATGGGGTTCTGTAAAGCTTCTGTATCAACGTAAACCTACCATTATCCCTCATATTTTATTCTCATCATCTCTCCCTCTCTCCCTCCACATATTTGTTGTTGCTTATCTTTGTTACTCTCTTTCGTCAGGACATTCAAGTGAGCGGTTACGGGTTTGACTCCGTTAGAGGCAAGTTGAAATTTAGGCGGAAAACGTAAGTATTGGGGTAATGGGTAGTTTAGGAATATGATAGTTTGTCATTCAAAAAAAATGAAAAAATGAGTAGCAATTAGGTTTTGTTTGGTAAACTTATCTGTAGTTTTAGGTATGTTTGACAAAACTAGCTGTAGCTTTATGTTTTTAAAAATGGGCAGAGTTTTCTGCAGCTGAAGCTTTTTAAAAGAGCTGAAGTTTTTAGTTTTATAGATGTGTTTGGTAAAAATAGTTGTAGCTATAGTTTTTAGTATTAAATTACGTAAAAGGACATTAATATTAATTAAAAGTGGTAGTTTATGATTAATAGAATGGTAAAAGTAAAGATGTTTGACTAAAAGCTACAGAGCTTTTCAAACGTTACTTATACTAGCGTTTTATAAAAAAACTTATTTTTAAGAAATTGAAAGCTCTATCTTTCCTTCCCAACAAAACTTTTATTTTGTAGCAGAGGTTATTAAAAACAAAAGATCCTAAAAGCTCTATCAAACATACTCTTTGTGTTTTTTTAAAAGAGGTGGAACTTTTAGTAGCGGGAGCTTTTGAGAGTTAAAACTTTTTAAAAACGGTCTGAGTTTTTAGTTTTATAAATGCGTTTGGTAAAAGTAGTTGTAGATTTAGTTTTTTAGTATTAAATTACGTAAAAGGGTATTGATGTCAATTAATGTGGTAGTTTATGATTAATAGGTGAGTACAAAATATTTGTGTTTGACCAAAAACTCCAGAGTTTTTCAAATGCTACTTTTACAAAGAGGTGTTTTTGAGGGAATGAAAGCTCTTTCTTTTCAATCCAACTAGTCTTTTAGATTTTAATAGAGTTTTTAAAATAAAAAACTCTTTAAAAGCTCTCTAATAAACATAGCGAAATCAACATTTTTGTCTATCATATTGCTTGAGATGGCTAAAAATTCAGTTCTGCAAGTCATAAAAAAAATATTTTTAGTATTATTTGGGGTTTTTTCAGCTTTAATATTTGTGATTTTTTTAATTCTTTAATTTTGGTTAATTTTAACTTAAACTTAAATGTAAAGCAAAAACAATGAAATTGAAAATCAAAATAAGCTAGACAAGAATCGGTACCATATCACATATGGTTTTGTTTTGATTTGATTATCGGATAGCAATTTTGACACAACGAGTCAAACGATCAAAATCACTCGTACTAAATAACTCAGGTAGAACATATTTTTTCTTTAAAAAATGAAATTCTAAAAAAATAATTATTAAATTGTCTTTAAAATTTCTTTTAACATTGTGTAAAATCTGTCTTTTGATCGTTGATTCGTTTGATCTGTTTGTTTGAATAAACCGATTGTCACTTCCTTTATGTGACACGCTAAATATCCGCTGACACACAAATTAAGTTCGTTATAAGTTTATAATAAAATTTTACAACATATTTGGAATCACAAATTTCATGGTTTTAACAAGTATAAATATAATATGATTGGCAACATTAGTACTATGAGTGTTGGTTAAACATTAATGTTAAAGAAAGACGTATAAATATTAAAAATTAAAATGTGATGAGGTTTTATATTTGAAGAGTAATTGGAGATGTTTTGATTGATTAAAAGACAGGTAATGAAAGAAAGTAGTACATTTTTTATAGGACAAATTACAAAAAAAAAATAATATAAAATTCAAAAATTGATGATAAAGGTAATATAAAATTTTTTAGGTCAAGATAGATTATATAAAATTCAAATTTGACAAAATAAAAATATTGATAACCAATTAAGAATTTAGAGTTTCAATTTTATGATTCTTTTTTGGTAAAAGAATAATATTTGATTATCTTTCTTGGTCTAAAATTTGAACTTCATGTCCTTTTTTGGCCAAAATAGAATTTTACATTACCTTTCTCGACAAAAAATGTTTTGCAATACCTTTATTGTTAAATTTTGTATTTTATGTTATATTTTCTTGGTAATTTTTCTTTTTTTTTATTAGACAGGATAAAGGGTCTTTGGGGGAGGGAGAAAGAGGTCAAAGATGGGGAAAGTTTGCGGAAAGTAGTCAACTCAGCTTAACCTTGTGAATATTAACATCCATCGTGTGGGGCTTAATTCCACTGCTACACAAGAAATGTTTTGCCCTTTTTTTTGTATGTGTGTGTTAATTGAAAAACAATAGGAAATTTGTTGTTTTTCTTTTTTTTTTTTTATTTTCTTTGGAATTAACATAAACATATTTTAATTAATTTTGATCTTACAAAAAGGTAAATTGCAAGCAATTTAAATAATGTTACATGTCCCCACGATGGTAGCTTAGTGGTTGGAGACATGGAATCTATAATGAAGGTTCATGGTTTAAAACTTGCACGTGTCCTTTAACCACGAGTTACGCGATTTACATACTACACGTTGGCCGTGAGACCGGTCGGTGGAGCCCCCCAGAGGGTGAGTTGCCCTTTTTTTTTAATAATTTTATTTAGAAAAAACAGCACATACATACATACATATTCTTTTTATTAAAACCGTGATAATATATATGTATAATTTTAATCTTATATTAAAAATCTCTATGATATATTTATAATAATATATATTTTTATGTGATATAATTTTTTTTATTTGCATTATATATTCAATAAGTTGTATCACACCCATTTATATTGATTTGATACATAACTTATGTAATAATATATATTATTAATGTAATATATTTTTCTTGATTTCTTCCGCTAACCATTATCCATATCTTATATGTCTCTCTCTTCACTTCATTTGTTGTAGAATAAAGTAGGAGTGTTCAACGAATTGGTTTCTTCGAATTTTAAATTTGAAAACGAATTTAAGACCGAACTGAATTTGATTTAATAATCATTCAATGAAAGACTTATTAATTCATTATCATTTAAATCAATGATCAACCAGAATATTAAAAAGGGATGACTTTACATTATATATATAGATTTAGGTTCAAGTGAGTACCATCCATTATGTAGCGCACCAGAAGGTATCACCCTTAAAAGTAATTTTTTTGAAATTTTTTTAATAAACATGTTTTAATTAACATTACACAGATCATATGTGAATTTCACGCAAATCTGAACACTTTAAGTGCATGAAAACACGCATCACATAAATGTGTGTTCACATATATTCAAAATTATATAAGTGTGTATTCACATCATTTTTTTTAGGGGCTAGAAGATGTGAATGTGTGTGAAATTTACATATGATCTTCATAATGATAATTAAAACATGTTTATGAAAAAAAAAAATTTAAAAAGTTTTTTTAAAGGTGGTACCTTCTGGTGCGCTGTATAACGGTGGTACTTTCTCGAACCATATTATATATATATATATATATATATATATATATATATAATTTAAAAAAGAAAAAAAAAGATTTAGGTAAGTGTTTAGGAGCACATAAAAAACAAAATTTAATTATGAGCAGAAGAAGAGAAATGGAGAATTAATTAATGAGGGAAGTGAATCGGGCTGTACGTGGGAGAGACAGACACATTGATTCAACCTTGGAGATTAAATGTGTCTTATTACCCCTCCATAATATCCTTGCCACCTACTCCCCATCCTGCTACGGGAGTGTTAAAAAAATTCTGAAACTAAAAAATTGATTTTAAAAAAAAAAACTATTGAATCGTTTTGATTTTAAGGTTAGATTTTCGATTTGGTTAACCGGACTGAAAAAATCTTTCGGTTTCAATTTCGGTTCATGATGTTTATTACGAACGGTTAACCGAAAAACCAAAAGATAAATAAACCTTATAAATTTTAGTTTTTAGGCCTATAATATTAACATTTACACCAAACTTACTATAAATTTTTTAACCATTAAGTTCTTTAACTCAAAAGAACTAAAACTATATTGTTACAATTCAATTAGGTAAAACTAAAATTCTTTTTATTTTTATTATATTTTTTAATCATAATATATAATTTATTAACGATATCTTATCAAAACATTATAATTCAATGATAACTTTCTCATCTTGATTTTTAAAAAGTACTTAAAAAATAATTTTTTTAATTTGAAATACGGTTAATTGGTTAACCGAATAACCGAACCGAAAAAACCAATTAATCGATTATCGGCTAACCGTCTATTTCGATTTAGGTTTAAGTTCACAAAATCTTTGAACCAATGTATTCGGTTAACCATCCGAAAGTCATTCTCGGTACCCCTATTTATCTATATATTTTAGTAAATATATGCATTCCTATACACAAACATATAATTCATTCATGGATTAAAATGTCTCAAAAAACTTCAGTATGTATTACAAGATAGTGTTATTTAATTAAATCAGATATCACATACTAGAATAGAACGATTATGCATTCGAGCGAATGTCGATCTAGAGTGTTATTGTGGATGAGTTAGATGATTGACCTACAAAACTTTAACAATTGTTAGTCCGATTACACAAGAACGTGGCCTTTATTAACACTTCGATGATCAAATCAGTAATTTGTTAGGGAATGTAGTCAATTAATTTTGTGAAGTTACTTATGAAAAATGCATATGAATAAACATTTTAATCGTAAATATCCCTTCTTACAAGTATATTTATCCAATAATCATTCCATCTTACAACTTACCAGCCATCTCCGATCACCACCATTCTACCTCAGGTTCAACTGCACGAAAGATTGGTATCTTGATTTTTATGTTGTTCTTGTTGAGATTGGATTTGTTATTCTTCAACATATATGATGCATTAGAGATATGAGTTTTGATCTCACTTTATATATAGATCTCTTAGCAAATTTAGTTTTGCAATCACTATCCAAAATTTTCATCTGATATGATATTTTGATTTTTAAAATTGTATAAATTTGGTTTATATTCATATACATTAGATTTGTTTAAGTTTTGTTTAGAATAGATTTGATAAAGGATTTGTTTTTGTGTTAGATTTGATGGTGACGATGACGGCAAGAACAACAATAACAATGGTGGATGGTGACTTTACTAACCACAACAGTGTGATGGTAGCACTAGAAAACAAAAATTAAAGAATAGATATTATGATAATGTTAATTAAGTTAATTATAATTATAATATAAATAATTATTTGAATTTTTAAAAGAGTCTTATACCACGTCATAAGTTAACCACATATACATAAACTTGACAAATAAGCTGTCATGTAAGCATTTTTGACATCTCATCAAGAATAAAATAGTCATTTGAAATATTTAACAAGAATGATGTTAAATTTAACAAAGGAATGACTCAAAATCGAAGCGAACAGCAAAAGTACGGACTAAAATTGTTATAAATCAATTGTAGGAACCAATTTCATAATTTTTGATCAAGCCACAAAGACCATTTCTATAATTCACTTTGAAATTTAAATATATGAAAATTCAAACATTGTATACACATGAAATATTATTTATAACTATAATACAATAAATAAAAGCAATAACAATTATTTATTATTACGAACCATAAGTTAAAAATAATTTTTCAATTAACCCATTTAATGGAATACAGATGCATGTCGGATTGTCGGGGAATAATCTTTTAACCGTGGTCCAAATAGTTCGTATCTTATCTATGTTTTATAGCCCAACCCCAGCCTGGCCCAAAATAAACCTTAAAGTTACAAGTTACAAACCCATAAAACCGAAGCAAAGACCCAAACCATCATCCGATTTTAAAATAAAAAATTAAAATATAATGAAATGTGAATTATTAAACATAGTTTATTGAATAAAAACGATTGTCTATTTTGTAATTAGGCAGCGGTATGCATTTCAAAATTATACAGTTGATCGAATATACTATGGTTAATATTAAATTAAATGATTTATGATAATTCAAAACAAAAGAAAAGGCTGAAAAGCAACTAAAATAATTTAGGAATGGCAAATAAATACAAAACCGAACTTTTTGAGCCAAGTTTGAAGAACTGTCGTGAGGTTTTTGTCCGGGCCCGGAACTGGGGCTATTCTCAGGGATTTTAACGATTTCGTTTTTGGGAAAGGAGGGACCAATCCCCGCCCCATAACAACTCGATAGCATTTACATTGTTTTTTAAATACACACACATATAGAATCAGGTTCATTTGCGTACTTATGAGATTCTAGCGTACCCAACGTACCTTATTGTAAATGATCATTCACATATATTTTTTTGCCATAGACATATATAAGACTAGAGAAAAAGTCTTATTATAATCCCTTCCTTTTGAGTATACCCTTTTGCAACCAAACATGTTTTACATTCTTTGATGTTTCCTTTCAGGTCTAATATTGTTTTGTAAACACACTTACACCCTACAGGTTCTACACATTTGGGTAATTCTATAAGTTTCCAAACATCATTGATTTCCATTGAATTTAACTCATCTTTCATGGCTTCAAGCCACTGAGTTGATTGACTACTCATGATGGTATTATTATAGGACATGTGATCTTCAGTGTTACATAAATCAAAGTCAACCTTATTTAAACATTCTCATGTGTAACAAGAATAATCATCAATAAAAGTGATAAAGATTTATGATCACCAATACCCGTGATGAAATGTATATACTCCACCCACCCACCTATCACATCCTACCACCACCCCACCCCACCCCAAACCTTACCTACCTAACCATACCCCATCCCACCCAACCCTTTAACCCTATCCCAACTTACCTCAGCCACCCTAACTAACCATATTCCCCCCACCCAACCCTTTAACCCTACTCCACCAAATCTTACCCTACCTACCGTACACCCATCAATTCCATCTCACTTTACCAACTAAATATAAAAATAACAAGAAATATAGTTTAATTTCATTCGATTCCATTCCTGTTTACCAAACATCAATATATCAAATTTAATTACATTCCATTCATTTGACAGATTTCATTTCTTTTGAAAACATTCTGCGAACCATACGGCCCTAAGTTTTATGAAATTTAATGCTTTTATTTTTTTAAATTATGCGACAACGCACATATTAAAGTAACTATTTTATTTTGTTTTTCAATCACATGTCATGTTAGCTTTAGTGACATAATAATACGCCCGATCCAGCAATATCGCGTGAGTGAAGAAGGGCAATGCCGCTTGTAAAGCTCTTTCGTCCAGTGCGTGATCATGAAAAATATCATATTGCTTTTATCATACATTAGAATGGTGTAAAGAATTTGATGGATCGGACCAAGATTATTTAACATGGATCATGCCTCTAAAATTGGACATGTGCATGACTTGATTTAACAAAGAGCATATGTCATCTTCGAAAGGACAAATGGGATGTTAAAGCATATATTATTAAACAATAACTTTTGATGGACCATATATTGATATATGTAATCAAGACCGTAATTTTAGAAACATCCTCAATGCCCTGGAGTATGTAATAAGCAACTCCTTTTACATCAATGACCCGACCCACTTTTTTATGAATTCTTATTGGTTTCTTGGGACTAGGGTTGCATGTGTTCTAGTAATATATATAATAATTATTAATGTTTTTTTAATTTTAAAATGGAAGTGCATGTTTGTTAGTTATTATAATATAATACAAGTATTGAAATCTTTGATTCTTATTACGTGGTTGATTATTAACATCACCAGATTAATCAATCATTTCTAGTCATCAAAGATGATATTAAACTATAGAATACTAAACATATTGATACTGTAGAGTCGTATCATACTATAGCTTCAAGTAAAAATCTTGTTTTATTAACTACAGGAACGAAAAATGAACCAAGATATTAATATATAATTATGTATTAAATTGTCACCACTATATATCTAACGAATCTAGATTAATCAACACAAATCAAATATCTCAAAGTTTAAGTTAAACATCATTAAAATCAGAAGATGGACAAGTATAAAATCGAAAACCCTAATTGATGAATCAATTATAATATCTTGAAATCTTCATGTTCCCTAACATTTTCTAGGATTAGTGATGGAAATCACACAAATCACATTAAAAATCAAACTAAAATTGTGTGTAAAAGCAAAGTATGTAAAAGTATGGAGTGTCCCGAAGTTACTGCTAGAATGATACTATTTCATAAACAAACAAGTCTAATATGCTAAACTTGCGGTTGCAGAGGATAAGTAACAACATAGACACAGTTAGACCAATCTTCATTGCCACCTTCAATGTCGTGGGAAGCGGCTCACATGTGGCCATGGAAATTAACTTCATGTGACCATGTAGACCAACTTTGTGTTGGGCCTTGCCGACTTGACAAACTTCAAGAGAAAGATGCTAAGTTCACAAATATGTCACTTATTCCTCGTTTTTGGTATCTTTGTAAATTTAATGACTATAATTTTGTGAAAAAATATTCATGGAATTGGTAACATTTAATTGTATCTCGAAAGTAAGACGCAAACTTTCAAGGTAAACAAATAAGAAATATAGGTATATAATGTCTGTGCCATGCGAAAATACCATACACATGTAACACCCATGGATTTTAACTAAATGTCACGTCAGAATAATATCATAAGTGACAATATCACATAAAACTCATATTATATCATGTTAAGGGATTACACAAATCGCTGATAATTAAAACTTTATATAAAACCTTACTGATTACATAATGCTACGAATACATACAACTGAACTGTACACATGTAGGCAGAAAGTTGTTATTCATCTAACATGTTTAACTAAATTAACTAATATAAGTCTGATACATATCCTGAGCGAAGATATAAATCACAGGTACACAATGTCCCAAAAGATGATATCCACATACAATAATGATAATGCAGTGATCCTCAAATCAATTCTCATTTCCTACTTCTGTTACGTCTGCTCTACTTTCTGACTCACTGAGACACTTAGACTCGAACGTAAGCTGAGAAGCTCGTGAGTACGTGAGTTTTAGAATCTGCAAAAATAACATAACACATAATAAGGTGCAACTCAATATCAATATCTCTGATGCGCCTTGCAGTCTCTGTTGTAATCACAAAGTAGCATGAGATTAAAAAGTTTGGTATAAAAATCTCAACTCTATGGGGACGCCGTTCCCCGAATAATAGATTGCACATAGCAGTGGTTAGCCACTTAATAAAACATATAAGCGACCTGACAATAAACTTTGTCGTATATATGGTCTCAAACTCTTAAATGGTTAGGGACAGTCAGCATTCGCAATTGCCCATCACGAATAGCTCTGGAGTGAATCTCAACTCATGCACAAATAAAACTAACATTAAATTTTCACATAATAGAAAACAATGATGTGATTAGTGAAGTTATAAAATGAATTGAATCTTTATTTGACAAAAAGATGAAAATTTCAACGTACACGAACAATAATAATAATTGAAAATTTTAAATATAAGTTTTCAACGATCATTGCAACCAATAATCACTAACTTGTCATTCCATCCAAAAGTTGATATAAATGTTAGAAAAATAAAATATTAATATTATAAACGTTTAAAGAAATCAATTGTTCCAATTACAATTCAAAAGATACAAATTTTTTTAAGTTCAACCCGATATTTTAAATAAATAATATAGTTTATAAATCAAATATTATTTAAGGAACATAATAATAATAATATTATGAAATAAAAAAACATTTGATTTGAATTGATTTCTCATCGTCGTCGACAGTCGACATGCACACTGTCTCTGTAAACAAAGAAAAAAAACCAGATCACAATCACATCGGTTCCCGCCTGCAACAACCCTAAATTTTCAATCAATTCTTCACATTTTCTATAAAACCCTACAACTCCATTTCTGGGTTTCGTTTTTCCATCAAAAAGATGACCCCATTGAAGCCCATTCTTTCTCACATCGATTCCACCGCCGGAAAGTTTAAACCGGACAAATCATCCCTCTACTACATCCACCACCGTCTTCGGTTCCCCAAATTTACAATCTGGTCCATCATCTTTCTCTCTTTTATCTCTTTCTTCTTCTTCTTTTCTCCTCCTTCCACCACCGCCCCTCGCCGTGGCCTCCGTACCACCGGATCAGGTTGGCAGACCCGACTTAAATTATCTGCTAAACCTCGTTATCGCACCGGTCACACTGTCCTCGTTACGGGTGCAGCGGGATTCGTCGGCGCACATGCTTCGGTGGCCCTTAAACTCCGTGGAGACGGCGTCGTCGGACTCGATAACTTCAATAATTACTACGACGTAACCCTAAAAAAGTCACGGAAATCGAAACTTCTAGACCGCGCCGGCGTGTTCGTAGTCGATGGTGACATCAACGACACCGTTTTGCTCCGGAAACTCTTCGGCTTGGTACAGTTCACTCACGTCCTCCACCTCGCGGCTCAAGCCGGCGTCAGGTATGCAATGGTAAACCCCAATTCATACATCAAATCCAACATAGATGGATTCGTTAACCTTCTAGAAGTTGTGAAATCGACGATCGCACAACCGGCGATCGTCTGGGCATCTTCTAGTTCCGTGTACGGCCTCAATTCCAAAACACCCTTCTCGGAAATGGACCGAACCGATCAACCGGCGAGCCTTTACGCCGCCACAAAGAAAGCCGGTGAGGAAATCTCCCATGCTTACAATCATATCTACGGTCTGTCCATTACTGGTTTGCGGTTTTTTACTGTTTACGGACCTTGGGGTAGGCCAGATATGGCTTATTTCTTTTTCACCAAAGACATATTAAATCGAAAGCAGATTTCGATCTTTGAAGGGCCTAATCATGGGACAATTGCAAGGGACTTCACCTACATTGATGACATTGTTAAGGGTTGTTTATCGGCAATCGATACAGCGAAAAAGAGCACCGGAAATGGAGGGAAGAAGAAGGGTGAAGCTCAATTTAGGATAATTAATCTTGGAAATACTTCCCCTGTTTCTGTTCATAAGTTGGTGAGTGTATTGGAGAAACTGTTGAAGATTAAGGCAAGGAAGAAGGTGGTGTTGATGCCTAGAAATGGGGATGTGCCGTTAACACATGCAAATATAAGCTTGGCGAAGATGGAGCTCGGTTATAAACCTAGTGTGGATTTGGAAATGGGGTTGAAGAAGTTTGTTAAGTGGTATCTTGATTATTATGATGTTAAAAAGAAGAGTTCTTGGTGAAGAATCTTGGAAGAAAAACAGGTTTTTGTACCGACTCTTTTCTCAATTATATAATAATCTTTATGATCAATGCTAAGGTATCAGTATTTCTATCAAGATGATGATGACGACGACTAATATTTGTTTATTGACTTGTATGCATTTTTTCTCATTGTAAATATCGGTGGTTTGGTTAATGGTTAGTTGATACCTTTCTTGAGTTGGTTGTAGGCTTCAGACTAAGTTCTTGTTGTTTACCTTTTAATGGAATCATTAAGAGGTCATTTAACCTTTGAATGACTTCTTAATGATTCCGTAAGTTCTTTGTTTCTTTATAGTTGCCTTTGGGGACAACATAACAGTTGAAGAATGTTGATTGATTTGTAAGATTTAGATAGAGGATTGTACATTTGTACATAGTTACAGTGAATGTGATTTTGCATTTGCTTAAGATACCTAAAACTATATTACTAAAATCATGATATATTTCATAGAAAGTGGATCCGTCTGCTTTAGGTACGTGTTGTTTATATGGTTCAAGAAGAACTGAAAACACGATGGTAGGAAAGAATAGCGCGTTATACATTCTTGAGGTTCACGTCTTACATTTGCGAAAGTCGCTATGTACTTACATGTATCCTATCATGTTGTATTGTAGGGAGGCCCGAAAGTGTTTTGAGATGATAATAACTTGAGGATTGCGACCAACCGACATACATGATTGGGTAGAGCTGTGGCTCTCATGGAGACTGTTTATCCGATGATCGATTGGGAAGGAAATACAAAGCTCTGGGCATCTAGCATTGGCTAGGAAAGAGTGCATCAAATGATCCACACATGAATTTCTAAACAAATGTGAACTTTGAAAGCATCAAAATTAAGTTCAGAAATTATACTTTTGGCTTAGATGGACTGTTGGTTTACTTGTGAATGGATCCATCAGATTGCTTATTTCAAATTGTTAGATATGTAAACATTTAAAAAAAGGTAGAACTGATTTAATAGTGGAGTTCTGTTTGCAAATTGTTTTTTGAGTGGTTTGAAATATGTCTATTTGAAATTGAAAGTATTTAGAAATGGTAAAGAACTAAGAAGGTGTTTGGATTTGCGTTTGAAAATGTGTTGTAGCGTTTTGGAAACTAATAATCAGATAATAGTTGTAAGGAAACGTAGTGTTTGGTTTAGCTTCTTCTGTTTGCTATCATTATTATCAAATAATCAGTTTTTAAAGTGTTTGGATTTGCGTTTTCACTTGTAAAATGACTAAATAATCACTTATTAAGCAAATAAGCTACATTTTTTAACTTCTGAAAAAGTGTGGTAACTCTAAACGCAAATAATCACTTATTAACGTATACAATCCAAACACTTTAAACCAATTATTTACGTTATTCTAACGTAATAAGCTAATAATCTCATTTATAACGCAAAACCAAACACCCTCTAAACTTAAATAGGTATATTAAATTATTAATACACAACATAAGAAGAAAGAAATACGATCAATATTTTGTTGTAATTAGTAAATAACTAAACTTACATAGGTAAATTGTTACAAATTAAATTAATGTTGCATTTCATTGACATTTGTTTTCAATTCGGTTTTCGGAAAAGTTTTGTTTTTTTTCATAATCAACTCTGTCTTTTTTCACAAAAAAATCAACATGTTTTCACTATTTTTCTCCAAAAAGTCCACAAACTTGAAGATATTTTTTTGAAAAAATAAAGAAAAATTCAAAAAATCACAAACAAATATATTATTTAAGGATTTTATTGGTAAAAAAATAACGTAGAGGGACTAAACCGTAAAAACGTGAAAAAATGTTGGCTCTTTTCTTATAAAACTCATTTAACAATTATAAGTATGTTTAAAGAAAATGCATTTGTATCGTATTTGTTTAATTGATTCTATAATTTAGTATCTTTACATATTAAAATCAATATGTAAAGAATTACAAACATTTATTTTAATATTTTAAATATTTTAATATTGATGAAAAAACACAACAAACTTATATATATAATCTAACTTGGTTGGTTCAGCCGAAGCGGCCGGTTTGACGTTGCAAACAATCAGTCGGCCAGTAAACTCGGTTTGAAAACTTTTTCTACCGGTCGGTCGAAAAATACTCTTCCAACACGGCTAAACCGACCGAATTACTTCGGTTTGGCCGGTTTAATCGGTTTCAGCCTAACTATATTCACCCTTAGTCAATCATTTGTAAATTGTTTTTCATTGTTGATATAAGAATTCATATATAAGGGAAAAAATTTCAAGCATCTTGCTAGTATTTATCAAAAATGAATTTCAAGCAAATTTGTTTTCTTGGTTAAAATTTAGGGCTAATTGTAAGTTTTGTTGTGATATTTATGGTGCTCTTTTCCCCTTTCCCAGTTGTAATTTTATTTGCTTAGATTTTGGTTGCTAGCATCTTGTTAGTATTTATTTAATAAATTTGAGATTTCGGATTTTGGGGTTGATGGCAATGCCGAAGCTACCGGCTCGTTATCTTCCTGCTTGGTGTTCAAAAAAAAAAATATATATATATATATATGTGAAAAAAGATTATGGTGAATGTATATTTTGGTAAAAAAAAGAGGGGTTGGCATGCCTTTATTGGTAGTGATATAGGAAGGAGGCCATTTGGTTTTTATCCTTTTCCATGCATCCTGTCCCTTAAAACATGCAATGAATGCTTTTTATACATGTAGACTTTGACAGACTATAGAATATATATAGATTGATTGAGGGTTTGCTATTGGATTGGTTGATTGATATTAGTTAAATTGGACTAATTACTAAAAATAGTAACAAGTTTTGACATTTTTATCATTAATAGTAACATTATTTATTTTTTATCATTAATTATAACAACTTTTTATTTTTCTATCAATAATAGTAATGGGTGACCTGCAAACCTATTTAGCAGGTCACCAACTTTTCAGTTATCAAAAATAGTAACATCTTTTCAGATTGTTATAAATAATAGTAACATATCAAATTAAAAACATAATTTTTTTATTTTATTAAATTTTCTAATATTTCATAAACACCAAAATAAACCAAAATTTTATTCTGAATATTTACGGATAGATAATATTCGATTATTTATTCACATTTATATATAATATGAATGAAAAAAATACTATCAATCATTTCAATTAACAAAAAACTACGAACCATCATTTTCTTAGTTTTTCGAATATAATCGTTCCATTTTTTTAGTTTTTTCCAATCTAAGTGGATCATGGTTTTTTATTTAAAAAATAAATAATCAAAATGAGTCTCCATATTCTTAATTCATAAAACTATAAACCACAATAAGTCATGGTTTTTCCATTCACAGAAAAACTAAAAAATGAATAAGTCGAAATACTTTTTCATTCGTAGTAATTTTCATTTGGAATAAAAAAATTACAAATTGATCAGTTTTTTAGTAAATTCCAAGCGAAATTGATTACAAACCATTCAATTTTTAGCTTTCTCGAATGAAAAACTACGACTTAATCATGTTTTAGATTTTTTTTACAAAAAACTATAAATCATTTTGATTTTTTCGTACAAAATAATAGCAACTCATTTATTTTTGTGTTTTTAACAACGAAAAAGACTATGAATTATTCCAGTTTAAAGTTTTGCCGAATGAAAAATATTGCAATCCATAAAAACGATAACCACTTGCAAACACTTGCTAAACCAAGATGAAGATGAATTCCACAGCTCAATTCGATCCGTTACGGCTTTTTTCCTTATGTTTGCTCTTACAAACACACACACAACACTTCTCAATTGTTTTTGGAATGAATGAAAAGGAAGCAAAGAGTTAAACGTGTTATACATATACATATCTTTTATAACGCGGGTTCGACACCGATACCTGACCCCGTTATCAATATTTTATAATTAATATCAATATTCCCATTTAATTTTGTGGTCTCGTATTATTAATAATACGCTAGAATTATAACCCGGTGATATGTATACTCGACCCCGACACGTGGTCATTCCACTAATCGTCATACCATTGCCCAACACAATATTAATAATTTAATCAACCAATAAATTAAATTCACGTAATATTTCTCAAAGACAGGGTGTTACAAAGTTTAGCAATACAAAAAATTATGAATAATTGTGGTTTATAATTTTTCTGCTTGAAAAATATTGCAACCAATTTTTATTTTTAGTTTTTTATATAAAAAATTACAACCCATTTAGATCGAAAAAACTAAAAAAACCAAAAAACCAAAATAGTTCATATTATTTTGTTGGGAAAAACTAAAAATAGAATGATTCATAGTTTTTTCGTTTGGAAAAAGTGAAATTGAAATGATTCATAGTATTTTTTTCGTTCATATTATATATAATTGTGAATAAATAATCAAATATTATCTAATCGTAAATAAATATTCTATTTATATATTAAAATTTTATAAGGTTATGAAAAAATAAAAATTGTAAATAAATAAATTTAATGATATTAAAAAAATAGTCACTAAAGATAGTACTAATGTAATTAAATAAACTGAAACATAAATTGAATTTATTTTGGTGTTTATGAAATCTTAGAAAAACTTAAAAAAAATAAAAAAAAAGTTTGGTTTAATTTGATATGTTACTATTATTGATAAAAATATGAAAAGTTGTTACTATTTTTGATAACTAAAGTTGTTGGTGACCTGCTAAACAAGTTTGCAGGTCACCTATTACTATTATTGATAAAAAATAAAAAGTTGTTACTATAAATGATAAAAAATAAATAATGTTACTATTAATGATAAAAATATCAAAACTTGTTACTATTTTTGATCATTTGCCCAAGTTAAATATATATGTTACATGCATATTAAATTAAATTATTTCATTATTTTTGGTTTAAATTTTATTATACATAATTTTGAAGACATGTGAACATGCATTTATGTGATGCGTGTTTTCATGCACTTAGAGTGTTCGGATTTGCGTGAAATTTATATATGATCTGTGTAATGTTAATTAGAACATGTTCATGAAAAAAATTTTAAAAAAAATTACTTTTAAGGGTGGTACCTCCTGGTGCGCTGCATTAGAGGTGATACTCACTTGAACCTAAATCTATATATATATATATATATATATATATATATATATATATATATATATATATATATATATATATATATATATATATATATATTTGGGTTCAAATGAGTACCACTAGTTTTGCGGAGTACCGGAGGTACCTCGCTTAAAATCATTTTTTTTGAAATTTTTTTTCATAATCATGTTTAAATTAATAATACAAGACTACTTGCAAAAAATCACACATAAACACACACTAGAACTATGTGAAACGTGTGGGTTCACATGAACTATACTGTTGTGAACGTGTGTTCACCACTAAGCATGTTCACATGAAAATTTTCACGTTCACATGATTTTTAAGACGATCTAAAGTGTAAATGTATATAATATTTTACGAACAGCCTTGTATTATTTGTATCTAAATGAATATGAAAAAAAATTTAAAAAAAAAAAAACATTTTTTCAAAGCAAGTTCATATCTGAAACCCGTGTGTTCACAGGTACTCACGGTACTCTGCATTTTTTAGGTACTCACACGAACCATATTCTATATATATATATATATATATATATATATATATATATATATACATACATGGTGAGGATAAAATGAGGACCGTGCTTAAAATGAGGACGGTAAGAACCAATGAAATCGCTGGAATTTGTGAACCAACCAATAAGATTCAAGGTGGCAATTTTGTAATTAAGTAAACTTTTATACTCATTTTAAATCATGTAGAGGGTATTATGGTCATTTGTGCACCATTTTAATTTTGGCAAATATATATTACTAATTAAGATGTAAACAGAAGCATTCACGGTTTATCAGTCACGGTTTTGGGGGGTTTGGCACCGGTGGTTCACGGCGGCTAGGGTATCGGCGATTCACGACGGCTAGGGTATCAGCGATTCATGGCGACCTTGTGCTTTTGGGGTTGAAGGCAGCACCGTAGGCTCACGGTGGCACCGGCTTTGGTCTTTTCACGGCTGAGGTGGTTCTTTTGGGGTTCAAGACAGCACCGGTGGTTCACGGCGGCACCGGGTTTCTGCTTTTCAAGGCGGCGCTGGTGGTTCACAACGGCAGCAGGTTTCTGCTTTTCACGGCGGACTAGTTCTTTTGGGGTTCAAGGCGGCGCTAGAGGTTCACGCCGGCACCCGGTTTCGGCTATTCACGACACCGGTGGTTCACGTAGGCAAACCATTTGGTTCACGGTGCACGTCGGTATACGGTCAGAGAGTGAATTGTAGAGTGGTTCACCGGGAGATTGGGGTCGAAGGTGTTGGTTCACAGCGGTGTTTTTTTGACAATTTCTAAGGTGGTTCACGGTGGTTCATTGTTTTTTTTGACAATTTCTAAGGTGGTTCATGGTGTTTTTTTGACAATTTCGAATGTGGCATACCATTTGGTTCACGGTAAATTTAATTTGTTGTTTTACATATAATTAGTTTGTTGTTTTGCAATGAGATGATTTCATTTGGGTGTGAAACTGCCTTTGGATTCACATAGCATAGTAATGGTTCACTGAACAATTTGTTGTGAAACTTTAAATCATTGATGTCGTGGTTTACGTATATTCATATGATTCACACTCGCATTAATCACCATGATAACTGAGTTTAATGCAATGTTGTTTTTTGGGTGATAAATTGATGTTTTTTCTATGATTAATGTGTTGTTGAGGTCAGTGGTTCACATAAAGTGTATAAATCCGTGAACCAAATGATTCACAATTTTTCTTGAGAATTCAGATTGTTTATAAATCCGTGAACCAAGAAAAACTGTGAATCATTCATGGGTAACGATATATTGGATGATGCAACAAAGCATCTCGTTTATTTCTTTAACAAATAAAATATTTGAAACGTGGAAAAAAATTACTTACGTTCATCTTCATCCATGATTGTTCAAGTTCTTTGTAATACTCGATTATCTTCAATTGCGGAATCTTGATAAACGAAACAACTTATGATATTTATAAAATAAAAACAACCAATTTAAAGAAAAATATGATTTTTTAATTTTTTATTGAGATTGTGTTAACATATATTGAAGATTAGGTTGGAGATTTGAGAATTGAAAATTTTTTAAAACATTGGAGATTTGAATATTTTCTCAGGTAGTGGACGATTTGCTTGGATGATTGTTAAGATTATAAAAGATATACATTGACCGAGTATAACTAATTAATTGTTAAGTTTCGATTTTTTTTTAAATAATAAAATAAATCATGTTACCATATATAATAATCAATAAAATGTCCATAATGCCCTTAAAGTAGAGAGAAGAATATTGCTTATGTGGCGATTTTTCATTGGTTCTTACCGGCCTCATTTTAAGCACGGTCCTCATTTGATCCACCCTCTATATATATATATATATATATATATATATATATATATATATATATATATATATATATATATATATATATATATATATATATATATATATATATTAAGATTCAGGTTCAAAAAGGTACCTCTCGAAATCAAGTGCACCCGAAGTTACCAATCTTAAAAAAAAAATTTAAATTTTTTTTCTCATAACCATGTTTAACTTAATGTTATATACATGATATATGAATTTCACATACATTCACACTTCCTGTGTCCTTATATGTGAATGCTCAAATAATTTTGATTTTACGTCTTTTTCCAATAATTAGATTTTCAATTTTCATAAGCATTATAAAAAATATATAAAATCTATTTAAAATACTTTTATATTTAATCCACATCATTAGAAAAAATATTTAGTCTTCTAATACCAATTTCATATTACTTTTATAATAAATAAACATAACATTCGATTGCTTGACATATGACTTGAGCATTTTAACACTTGTTATATTTTATTTACTTTTATTACAGGTTATAATTAGGCTTGACAAAAAAACTCATCCCCGACGGAGAACCCGTAACTCAACCCCGATTTGACCGAGAAATCCCTGAGTTGACCGGGAATGGGGAATCCCCGATTTAAAATAATGGGGATAGGGCGGAGATGGGAGACGCTTTAATCCCTGACCCCGAACCCGACCCCGGTTATAAATTATGTTTTAATATAAATTATTATATATAATTAACTTTACAACGTAAATTATTCATTACATTTTATATAATATATTAAATATCATTGTATATGATTTTTCTATAGTTTAAAATACTATTGTTATTTTTCATTTTATTTGTTTTATAAATGTTTTGCATCAATTTCTTTGTTTTAGTTTTATTATAAATTATACATTATATATGTGAATACCTCAAATATGCTTGAATTAATTTTTTCAAAATCTATTTACATATATTTTTCTACTAAATTACTATTTATAGTTTAAATTTATATAATCTCTAGGAACTTGAAAACCCGATTCACCGACTGGGATCCCTGATTGGGACGGGGATGGGAATAAAAACTCATTCCCCGACGGAGATAATGCCGGGGAATGGGGAGAGGATTATGAAGCGGGTATGGGGATGGGAACTGAGATCCCCGCCCCGCCCCATTGCCATCACTAGTTATAACCATTTAAGTAAATTTCTAGACATATTAATTAGGCCATAGGGAGTCATGGCGAGGATGCCAAACAAATCTGCAGTCACGTCAGCGACACATCAACTTTGCCATCATTTGCCATTTTGAGGCCTTCTTGAGGGTACTCACACGAACCATTCAATTGAGCACTTTTATGCATCGAGGTACAAAAGTACCTATATCATCCATTAGATCAAAAAATTGTATGGATTAGATTAATGGCAAAAGGGTAAATAGTTAGACAATTTTATGCATCTTGTGCATTATAGAAACAAAGGAAGAAGGGCATTTTGGGGAATGTGCATACCTCATTAAATTTAATATTTCAACAAATAATCAAATAATAAATGCTAAATAAATTCAATTGATACATTTCCAAAATTAAAAAAAATTACACAAATTCAAAAAAGATGATGGAGATCGATGCATTTCATCGTTAATCGTGTTTATCTATGCATTGTGTTAAAAAAACACATTTAACAAAAAAAATATACAAATTCATTTATGCATCGTGTTCAACTTGTTCATCATTCTTTTATGCATCGTGTTTGTCGTTCATATTCTTCATTCAGCTATGCATCATGTTCAACTTGTTCATCATTTATCTATGCATCGTCATTGTTCATAATCCATTTATGCATCATCATTTTCCGTTGTTCATCGTTCATCATCCATCTATGCATTGTCATTGTTCATCATCCATCTATGCATTATCATCATTCATTGTTCAACATCCATCTATGCATCATGTTCTTCATAATTTTCATCGGTTACCTCTCTTGTTCATGTTCATCATCATCGTTGTTCATCGTTAATCTTCGTCTTCAAATCATTATCACTAAGAAAAATCATGAAGAACACGATTAGAGAGAGAGAGAGAGAGAGAGAGAGAGAGAGAAATGAGGAATGTAGTTAATATGAGATTTCAATTCAAAATGTAACTCCTAATTATCATTTAATGATTTTTAGAAATAAATTAATTATCATGCCTTTAGTTTTCCCTAAATGCCCTTTGTGCACTCTTGGTGGATTATCCGATGCACAAAAGTGCCTCGAGGTGCCCCGATGCATAAAAGTTCTCAATTGAACCTCAATCTATATATATATATATATATATATATATATATATATATATATATATATATATATATATATATATATATTAAGATTCAGGTTCAAAAAGGTACCTCTCGAAATCAAGTGCACCCGAAGTTACCAATCTTTAAAAAAAATTAAATTTTTTTTCTCATAACCATGTTTAACTTAATGTTATATACATGATATATGAATTTCACATACATTCACACTTCCTGTGTCCTTATATGTGAATGCTCAATGCATATTTATTTGAATGGTCATGCATGTGAATGGTCATTTCACACCATGTAAATGGTGTCAATGACCATTCACAAGATTTATGATGTTACTTCTTGTGAAAGAAAGTCTTATAATATTGTCTTATATATGTCTATTTAAAAAATATATATGTGAATGATCATTCACATTAGGGTACGCTGGAATCTTATAGGTATGCTGATAAGGTAACGAGGCGACCGGAGGAGGGAGAAAGGAGAAAAGGGGTGGCAAGCAACTCGAAGGGATGCTGCGCCACCTAGGTATGCGTCTGGATCTGCCTCGGGCTTTGTCTTTGTTTCTATAGGATCTGCTACTCCAACCGTATCTACTTGTGGTGTACCTGGGTTGGTTTGGCCTCTTCCATAATCCTTGCCGCTGATGGTTATGGGTAAATCACAGTAAAGCAGAAAGGAAAGCCCCCTGGAGAACGTTTTCGTCGCCGTTAAATCCGAGAGAAAAGTCTCTAATGCCGCTATACCTGATTATATGTATTAAATATTAATATATTAAAAATTAAAGAAAAGGGCTTGGCATTTGGATGTCGTTGCCGAGCTAAATATTGCCGTTGCCATGGCAAGGAGGCGGTGTGCCATCTCGGTACCGTGGTATTGCCGAGGGTTGCCATCTTGATTCCCTACAGCCTTAGGGATAACAATTATTTTGTATATTAAAATCATAATATTAAGATATATCAAGTAAAACCCAAAAAAATCTTCTCTGAAATTGGTAAAAATATAATTAAAAAATTCAAAGGTTGTCAACAATTAATAGAAAATAAGTACACCCGAAATTTATTTGAAACTTTGGATTAAAATGTGTATATTAGCAAAATTAATTTAAAAAAAGAAATGGTGGCATTAGGTTTTTTTTTTTTTTTTTAACGCTTGATTATCTGTCAGGGTGCCTGCTCTGTACATTCATATTCGGGGACCCGATCCATCACGTGGTTCAGCTTTTCCTTCCGTCTTCAATTTCAATCGATCATCAAGATCAACAAATCAAAAGCATGAATCTTTGTTAATGGCCACCAATTTTAGTAACTTCAACATCATTATTGATTTCAGCAATGAAAGGCGGGTTTTCAGCGCCTGGTGATTACATCTACTTCAAGTCCCAGGTTCCTCTCCACAAGATCCCGGTGAGTTATAATTAATCATATCCATCCTTTACCTAAATCACTCCTTCACTTCCATATTCATTGCTTCAATCAAAACCCTAATTACAGTTTTGGATTCAACATCAATCCTTCGATGTTTTCTCCAAACCTTATGTTGCTCTATTTTTCAATTTCACAGCTATACCTTTTAACTTTTGGGGACCAAATCGGCTAATTTGCATTTTCAAAATTGTAAATTATTTAGAAAACATTGAAATTTAAAAAAATAAAAAAAAGTGTTATAAATACTTAAAGATATGTTGGTATTAGGTTTACTTGTGAATTGAATTGAATATACACTTACTCTATAGTATTTGTATTTGAGGATCTATCTCTACAAATGTCATTTCCTTGGTCTTGATTTGTCTTTGATTTCTCATAATTTGATGAAAGAATAAATGATATATATGGACATGATTGATTAACTAACTCTCCTACATGTACAAAGAGGAACTAAAATCATGTTTAGATAGATATTCAACTTTTCCAGTATCACTTATAAAAGGAATGCATTAAAGGCAAGTAATTCGTTAGTGAGTGGAATGCAGAATGCTTCGTTAACTAGTGATCTGGAACCAAATATTAATCTTCTACATTTTCTGGTGAGCCCTTAAGGATACCATCTTTCAAATGGGTCCTTTACTACTAATTAGAACTATTAGTTTGATATATTTTAGTATTGGAATATGATCGCAAAGTATTGGGGAATAAGGCATGATCTTGAGTGCTCAAATTTTAGTGATAAACCAGAACCCAATCTAGTTGGTAAAAGGACCATGAGAACTGTATCTTGAGATCATATCAGTATTGTGATGATGAAAAAGCACTGAATTTGATATATCTTTTGCAGATAGGCACAAAGCAATGGAGATATTATGACTTTGGTCCAAAAGTAGTGCCTCCACTGATATGTCTTCCTGGCACTGCCGGCACAGCAGATGTCTACTATAAACAAATAATGGCACTCTCCATGAAGGTGAGGGCCTGGTTATCACGTTTTCATTGAAAATTTGAATCTCAGATGTCTATCACCAACTGAGGAGGGTGAATTGGGATTATTTGTATTACTACTATCTCCCTCCATGCACATGTGTTCCTTTTGTTTCTCCAACTTTTGTATATCGATTATATCACCAACTTTTGTTTCTCCAACCTTGGTTTAGTGTTTTATAATGGAAGTGTATCATGATACTAGGTTGTGCTAACTGCACTTTTTGTTTTTTCTTTCTCAGGGTTATCGAGTGATTTCTGTTGATATTCCTCGTGTATGGAACAATAATGAGTGGGTTCAAGCATTTGAGAAGTTTTTGGATGTTATTAACGTCCACCATGTAAGATGTCACTTTATTGATTCACCTGGCTCCCTTTCACCATATTATTTTACGTGTTGAAAGTTGGGTACTTGATTTTATGACATTAGACATGCAGATAACTTAACTGTATAATACAATACTCGAGAAATCTTAGTTTAGTTGATTAAGGTATGCTTCTAAGCTTAGTGGACGGGGTGGTTCCATTTCAAGGTTTCCTTGAAAACCTGATGACCTATTGTCTATTGCAGGCTGTAATCTTTATGTGCATGAGTAAGAGCCTCAAAGTCTTGATGAAAACAACTGCTTTTTTTTTTTTTTTTGCTTTTTTATTGTTATTTTTGTCATGCAATCATTGTAGTGATCTGTTCAACGTGTATTAATGATGAAAAACTTAGTCTGACCAGTCTATATAACAGATACATCTATACGGCACATCCCTTGGGGGATTCTTAGCACTACTTTTTGCTCAGCATCGGCCACGACGAGTGAAGTCATTGGTACTCTCAAATGCGTTTTTGGAGACAAATTATTTCTCAGCTGCCATGCCTTGGGCTCCAGTGTATGTATCAGGACAGTCTCTAATAAATGGAGCCATTAAGATGCTTTTAAACGTACTCCTTGTGTAGTTCGTCATTTTTTTTGTTGACGAGTTATGTTCTTTCTTATCTTCCAATTATGAGGTTTCATAAGTTGTGATTGGTTGTAATTTATGCCTAAACCATGCCACACTCAGCTTAAGGGATTTAGAATAAAAACGCAGCGATCTAAGCTTGGAAGGGATACTGACTTGATTCCATCTCTGCCCCTTTTGTTACAGTGTTAGGTGGACACCTTCTTTTCTGCTGAAACGATATGTCTTAACCGGAATCCCGAATGGTCCACATGAACCATTTATTGCTGATTCTGTGGACTTTGTTGTTGCGCAGGTGAGATTTTAATTTACAGCATTGAACTGTTTTCTAATTTCATGGCCTACACTAGTACAATATAGATATGGATATGGTCATAGTTGGATATGGTCAGTGCCCGCAGTACCCCCAAAACATCCCATATGTTGATCTACCAAAGGGTAGAGGCACCCCATACTTTTCACTTTCTTGTGATGCGATAAGTTGAAACATGCAGGTTGAGACCCTCTCTCGGGAGGATTTGGCTTCCAGGTTGACCTTAACAAGTGATGCTGCAGCAGTTGGACCACTTCTGCTTTCAGATTCTTTAATCACTATAATGGATGTATGCTTTCTGAACTCATAAGTGTAATGAGCTTTTATGAATACAATTATTTGGACTATTTATGTACTAATACACCTCTGTCATTACCTTTTAACGCTAATTTGCATCTTAAAAGGAAAAAAAAGTCTCATATTAATTTACACATATACTCCATAGAAGTTTGAGAAGATGACACATTGATGGCGTAATTTGGCACTGCATCTTGAGGGCTACGAATCTCTTTTGTTCTGTTGTCATATACTGATCCTTTTTTTCTGAATTAATAACAGTGTGTTTGGTATGATGGAATGGAATGAGATGAAATTATTTATGTATATAAGGTTTTTTAACCAATGATAGTTACACATAAATGAATGTTGACATAAAAATAAAAGGAAAAACTGTTAAAATTTCGTTCTCTTTTAATGTTTTTGATTCTCTTCATGTTGTTGAGGAGAGGTGAGAAATGAAATTTATACTAAACTGAATTCTCTACTCCTTTCCATTGAGAATCAAGTCTCATCACATACTAAAAACCTGGTAAACCTCATTTGATTCCATTCTCTCGATTCCACCAACCAAACGCCCCCCCTAAAAGTTGTATATCAAAAAACCATCAGTTTTGTGGGGATTTACTTTTTCTAATATAATCTGTGTTTTTTCTTATTATAGACAAATGACAAATGTGCAATCCCTCAGCAACTCAAAGATGAAGTAAGTGAAAGGTTTCCTGGTGCAAGACGAGCATACATTAAGAGTGGTGGTGATTTTCCATTCCTTTCACGCCCGGATGAAGTTAATCTCCATCTTAAGGTTTACATACAATATTATTTACTACACTTGTGAAGACTGGTTTTCTTCTTGGATCATCGAGGATCATTTAGTTGTCTGTAATGAGAATTTTAGGTCAGGAATACATGTTTTATATCATAGTCATCTCTTAGGTTGAATTAATGTGGTGGTGACAGTTGCACCTGAGACGGGTTGGTGTAGAAGCTCGGGAAGACCTGGTTCCAGGAGTCCCACAGGCTGGTGATGGTGATGGTGGCAGTGGTAGCGGTAGCGGTGCTGGTGGCTCTAGTGGACCAAATGATGATAGAGAAGATGGTGATGATTCTCCCAATGCAGAGGGGTCAAACCACCCTGATAGCTCTTTCAGCAACCCTGGTCAGCCTCCGCTTGATCCTGAAAGTAACGATTCCCACAATCCAGACAAGCAGCCGCTGGGAAACAACAGCACCATAGGCACTGGTGACGATTCTCTTCCACCGCTCCTGCTTGAAGCGTTTTTTGAGGAAAAAGAGATTGAGCATTACATGGCCAAGTTTTTGGTTGTTTATTATCAGCTCCCTGTTAGCTTCTTGTTAACTTTGTATATCAACAATTACAAGAATCGCTTGTTGATGTAAATGGCAACTTTTATATTTCTTTTTGTAAAATATTGTTTCCGTCATCGTTTCTATACAACCATTTCATTTCATTTCATTTTCTTGGTTATATTTATGTTAAAAACATTCAATTCCTGGATTCGAAGATACGACATTGGGTTTGACTTCCCTTTGGCAAACATTATGCTAAGAACTCGGAAGAATTCTTGGTTATTTGAACATAATATGTTGGTATTTTTGTTGCGTTTGTTTGTGTCAGGTTTTCCTTCTCGTATCCATCAGTCATCCATATTCCTTCACACCTATAAATTTCCCCGGCACCGTTATAAAAGGTGGGAAAATGTTCCATGACAACCTTATGAACAGCATAGCAACAAGAAAGAAATTGATGCCTGAACATACGCGCGCGCGCGCGGGGGGGGGGGGGGGGGGTTTAAATGCTACTTATGACGGATGAAAATGCAAGTTTATGACTGATATACAAATTTCTAATGGCGCAAGCCATGAGACGAGTAGCACCGTTGCCTTTTTTCTTCAAATACCTTGCAGAGCTCCCCCAAGTCTTCAAGAAAGCTTTAAAATAGTAATCTTTGACTTTGAATCTTAATGGCATTATGCCGCAACTTTTACCATTTTGTGGTTGATTCATAAATGAATTGTAGCTTTGATGACTGGAGAGGTAGAACAATAATGTTGATCGCAAGCTCAAAAGCTCCAAGTGAGTTGCTAAGTCGGGTGGACATGGAAAAGAGAAGTAGTCTCGAGGCTCTTTTAGAGAGGTTTTTGCTGATTTTACCTATGCTGGTTTAACCATTTGGAAAGGACAGAAGGTAACTAACTATTTAAGCAAGAATTGGAAATCTTTTTCTTTTTGTGACGCTATAAACTGACTTCTTCTATAGACGTTTTGGACGATGCATACGACACACAAGAATCCCAAATATATCCATCAACCTGAAAAGTTTGATCCTGCAAAGTTCGAAGGTAGTGGGCCCACTCCATACACGTTCGGACCTTTTGGAGACGGGCCACAGATGTGCCCAGGCAAAGAGTATCTAACCTTACACTTATACATATTTCTTTTTTATGGCACCTGGCACCTTTGGCTCAACTAGTCCACAGGATTTATATGCATTCTGAAGGAATGTAACATGTTAAATATAAGAGTAAGGTGATGTGACACCCTTGCCACAACAACCACCATTAACAGGACACCCAGGATTAATTACCAATACATCAATTACATAATGATCTGATTACTTAATTAAAGTGCGGAAGCAATTAAAGTACAAAATAAAGTATTACAACAATTCCATATCACTCTACGGCACTACAAAGGTTACATGTCTATATCTAAAAACTTCCATTACATTACATTATCCCAAATTTATTACAACAATAATCTCAACAATTAAGTTACCAAATAAGCAACTGAATCTTCAATTCACTTCAAACAACAACCTAGCTAGATGGTCCCGCAGCTGATTTTCCTTTTCCTGTAAAAATTACAACAACTAAAACGTAAGCGAATGCTTAGTGAATACATAGATTACGCACATTATAAATATTTATGAAACCCAAGAGTAACCCCGACGACAAACGTCGTATACTCTCTTCGTACACCAAGTACGGACCAGAGCCGCAGCCCCTTCGAGCCCAAAGCTCGGCATTTACACATACCATCTGAGACAAACGTACGATCGGGGATGACATACTGCCTACCGGACCTGGAGGGATCAGCTCCAGCGTCATATAGCACAGTAACATCAGAGTTAACGATGCGACCCACCGGTCCATCACTAGATGCACAACAATCGAACGGACATGCAACAAGTAAGAATGTGCATCTAAATCTACGCAAGTTAGTAGAATTCCAACCAAACAAATAAAACAACAGGTCTCAGCAGGCAAAGCTTAACATAAATCAGATATAATCATGCGAAATCTACTGTACTCACAGTGGGTGCGTTATTAATCTTTAATCAATTTTATTTCTCCTCGGGCTTTCATCCGGATCCACAAAGTACCCCACTGTGGGTTAAACAACACCACAAGGGACCTGTACGTCAGTTGTAACAACATATCGCGTCAATATCTTGTTTAATTTCATAAACAATAATTTATAAATTTTTGCAATATCTGATCCCCATTTCGGATCCATGTCCGAATTCGGATCCCACCCGACTTCGGACCCCAATTCGGTCCCCATGTTAAGTTACAATCTTGTCAAGTTCGGATCATATACATTTTCGGACCACATCCTAATTCGGACATCCTTATTTAAGTTGGAACCTTACCCGAATTCGGACACAACCGAATTCGGACCTATACTAAGTTCGGGCCATATACGATTTCGGTCCACAACCGGATTCGGACCCACATCCGAAATACAACACTTATAAATATTTTATATTAAATACTCAGAAGTTCGGGCCTCATCCGAATTCGGACCTGATCCGAGTTCTTCTCGGATCCGAATTCGGATTCCTCCGTGTTCATACTTGTGCAGTTTTGTCAATTTTTCAGATTTAATTCCATCGTTTTTGGTACTAATTCGATACATGATATAACTTATACAGACTAAAACACATCCATTTTCAACCCTTTTAACACCAATATTATCACTATTACATATCAAATTAAACCCTTTTCATCCACTTTTATACACCCATCGAACACACACACTAAAACACACACAAATCTCTAAAAATCGTACTTAGAGGTTGATTCAGAAGCTAAAATTTAATATATAACATTTCAGATACTCGATTTGCATTAATCCATAACAACATCAAACATGCAACAACATTTGCAGCCTTAAATCTCATTTTCAGATTTTTAACAAATCCGAACCAAAACCATCAATTTCAAAGAATTAGTGAAATGTTTACCTTAAATCGATTCTTGCAGATGTTTTAGTTCCTCTCAAACAACCTTAATCCAAATTTTCTGTTTCAAAATCCAAGTTTTGATGATCTTCAAATTTTAGAGAGAGAGAGCCGAGAGGGAGAGAGAGTTTTAGTGAGAGAGTGAGTTGATTCAAATGAAGTGAAATAATGATTTTTCCCCCTTTTTATTTCACACTTTCAACTTTTGGCACATTTCACCCCTTCACTTATCCGGTTCCATAAAATACTGATTTTTATAAAATAAAGAATTCTATCTTTATTTTATTTTCCTTAACAATTAAATAATTATTTCACTTAATAATTTAAATTTCTAAATTACTAAATTTCCATATAATGCAACCAACTTTATAATTTATCCAAAATCAGTACCAACTTAACTTACATAATTCAACTTAAATTACAAATTTAAACTTAATTTAAATCCGAGGATGTTACAGGTAACGTTTTGTTCGTGGAATGGAATTCGATAGAATTGGAATTTAAATTTAGCTTGTTTAGAATATTTGATAACTAAGGTAAAGGGTTAAAAGTCATATATTTTCCATTAAATTTCCTTGTTTATAGGAATTTGACATTCTTTCCAACTCATACATGCATTAAATCCAACCCATACATTAATTAGATTACAACCTAAATCCCTAACCGATACTAAAAATCATTCTTCTACTTTCACCATCATCCATTTTAATAACTAAATTTGAATTCAAATTCCTTCGAATTTTATCTTGTGAACCAAACGCCACCTAAAAAGATGGTCTATTTGTGAACTGTTCATGCCTCCTCAACGTAAGATCACAGGTTCGAGTTTCATTTCCCCTTAAAATAAAATTTTGAATATATAAAGCCACAACTAAAGGGCTGTTTGTTTACCTTTTTTATGCACAAGTTGTCTAAGATACACAAGTCTGCATAACTGGTAGATTGCCTTTGTGTCCACACCTTCAACAACATATTTCCTGGCAGAATCTTGATTCTATAATTCTTGAATTGGTGTGACTATTCATTCATACCGAGTATCTCTTCACATCTTACTATTATCTTTGAAATTGTCCCCGAAAAGATTGCAAGTTTTTCTATTTAGCATGCATTAAGGAATTTTCCAGTAGAAGTTGGTTAAGAACTTTTTTCCTCCTGCAAGCATGTGTTTAGTTCTGGGACAATCTAACTTGTCCAAAAATGAACAGAACACTTCAATTAGATGGACTGAGAAATTTCTAGACATGTGGTTTTACATAATATATGCAGGTCGAACTTGAGCTTTCAGTGTGTGTATTCAGTCATAACTGTCTCGGCTTCTTCTGAATGCTTTCTTTTGTGAAAGGACCTTCTTGCCCTGCAGCCTTTTCGACTCTGCTATTGCGGCTCTATGTGAAAAACAAGAAATGGTAAAACTTGCAGCCCTTGATAAAATTAATAATGAATGAAAAAAGGGATGGGAGAAAGAAGTAAAACAAGAGGGAGAATTCGGTGAAGACTTACATTTTGTTAATTTTCTTTACTTGTTCTTCGGATGGGGGTGGAGGGACATAAGACGCAGCATCAATGATTGCCTATCATATTTATATCATTAAAATCATTATTTATATACGCTGTGTTCTTAAAACTTTTTTAACGGTGGAAAAGAATGGAAATAAAAGGAAATCAAGAAAAGTGAAATTAGTTTGTGTTCTTTTTGGTTTTTCAGGATGGAAAGGAAATGAAAAGATATGAAATTGTAGTGTCTTTTGGCTCTAAAACTTTCCTCCCAAAAGTGGGGAGAAACCAAAATCTATTTCTTTCCTTTACCTTCCTCTTTTTTGTTTTCTTTCCGCCCTCGAGAACATAGCATAGAGAAAGGCTCACTGTGGTCTCAAAAGTCAATTAAGGAGGGACAAGGAGAGTTTTGGAAGGAAAGTTGTGTTCACTTTCCAGTAAACATATTTAACGAGGGAAAGGAAAGAAAAAGAACGGTTTCTTAAATGTCGGATATAAAGAAAAGAAACTCTTTTCTCATTTGTGGACAATACCCTTCCAGAAAAAAAAATTACAAGCATTAATACCTGAAGTTTCTCCAATGCATCCTCAATATTACCCCTGAAGAAGAAATTTGTTAAGCATGTAACTTTTGGGAATTTGGCTTATGATCCCAAAATATAAATACAAAGTGAAAGTGCCGTAGACCAGAAGTTTACTTCTGTGTTCTAGTCTTTGTTGAAGAAATCACAAGCTCACCATCTTTGTTGATTCGATTCTTTTCCTGGTCAAAGGACATGTTGCCGATGATAAGAATATCTTCTGATCACCATATAAGCCACATAAAATATCAGGCAGAGAATGCTTTGTCATGATAAACTATTTGGAATGCAAACAACAAAAAATTGGTATACATGCATATATCACTCATATCAGGTAGGTAGGTTGTAATTTGTAACCAAAAAGGTTTCTTGGTGCAAAGAGAAGGTACAACAGTAAATACTAACTGCAAAGGAAAAGAAAGAACCATATACACATCAGCTGGAAAATACATGGCATAGATCTAAAAATTAGCCATAGAACTAGAGAAGACATGGAATGGAACGGCCTGATGTTTAAGACACCATAACCACAGGATCCTAAAATAAGCAGATAAAAAAAAATTAGTGGTGAACTAACCATCTGCAAAATCTTCTCTCTAACCCTGTCACTTAACCAATATGCCTCTTTAACATTAAACCTCATATCAACCTTGGTGTTCACTGCATACAAAAGATTAGATGGTAAAACAACAATTTTGACATTAAAAAGAAGGTAAGGAAGTGTGCAAAGCTAAATGCAATGATTAGAAGAAAGAAGTGGAAGATAACAAAACCTTTGTTGACATTTTGACCTCCAGGACCACCACTCCTAGCAAAGCTCACACTGACATGATCTAAATCACAGAAAATGGAAATTTTGAGGAAAGGCTACCGAAAACAAATTATATAGGGCTTAATAGAGTTGGTATAAAAGAAGAGACAATCTGTATTTAACATGAATGCATCCTATACCATCCTCCTTGCAATGTCTTCTACAAAGACTTGAAAAATTAGGAGGTTTCCTAGGTAGCCGGCAACGGACAAAGGTTTATTAAAAAATGACAGAAAAAAAAGAAGTCAACCAAACTTCTCATATAAAAAACCATATATGATAATCAAGAGTAACTGTTTAAAATAGAGATGACTAGAAACATCAACTGTTCCCATAACTCATCCATTTGAAACATTTTACTTTCATTTTGACAAAACATCACTCTGTGAAATCAAGAGAGAAGCTGGAAAAGACTCCCTCTAGACCCAACCCCACCCCCCACCCACCCAAAAAAAAAAACAAAAAAAAAAAGAAATTCTTTTGGGCAGCAACATTCTCCTTTTTGTTTAGTTTTCAATTTACATTTGCCACTTTGCCCATTACAACATGTTAGTAGCTTCAATTTTGTTACACCAGTTTCCTTCAATTAACACTTAAATGGCATATTTGCTTATAGATAATTATTTTAATTGAAATCCCACCTATTGCACGGCCAGAGAACATATACTAAGATGCTTAGAGGTCATTTGAACATTGAGAAGCAGATAGGTGGAGGCAAGAAATATTAGACACAAGAGATGTATTCCTATCTGAATAAATTGAAACTCAAAGAAAATGTATACCAGAATAGCTGCCACCAGAGCAACCAACCATTGTCATATGGACAGTAATCACAGTATAATCACATAGACTAGAAAGCATGAGCCACATATATCCCATTCCCTCCATGCTTGCTCATACAGTTTATCACTAAAAGGAACATTATAACATATCTTTTTTAATTAATTAAACATTCAATTTAATCATAACATAAACAGCAAAAGACAGAAAACAATTTATTCCATTTGTGAACTGAAATGTAGAACTTTCGATGATACAGTTAAGTTATACCTAGGGTAATCTTTGGGATAGGTTCATCGCGGCCGGCAGCTCTCTCCTGAGCTTCGTGCAAGAGTTGATGAACTTGAGACATCCGTGCCGAAGCCTTTTTATGGCCCCCGCCGTCGGAATCTGACGGCGCCACACATCGGACCGGGGTGTAGCTGATTGAACGGGAAGTGAGAACGAGAGGAGTACGAATGCGCGGAACATGCGTAGCGCAGGTGCGAATGAAGATTGACGACGACGACGAGGACAGGAAGATCCCTCTCACGGTGGCGGTGGTTCTGAATCTGATTGCCGCCATCGATTGGGTTTAAGGAAATTAAACTAGAAAACGTCCATTGTATTCAATTAATCGGAACATGTTGGAGAATGGGTGATCACTAGTTTCTGCCTTGCTTGGGTGGGTGATTGAGAATTGAGATCGGGTTTTAAACATTTTGGTAATTTAATAACTAAATAGGAGTAAATTATTATTAATTTTTTTATTATCTGTATCTATATCTATATATCTATATCTATATATACTAATAAAGCAAAACAACTCTTGCCACGTGTCGTTTTCATAGCTCTCCTAAATTATTTTTCCCGCCAGTTTTTCCTTATATAACTCACCCTCTCAATTAATGAGAATTTATTTAAAAAAATTTAGAATATTTTATGAAAACTAATATAATTAAATGATTTTAAATATTTTCTAATGTAACCTCTATCTCTACCTTGAATATTTTGTCTATAATTATCTAATTGATTTATAAAAACTTTATTGTATGTTAAAACTTTTAACAAACTCCGCTTTTTATTTTTAAAATTAACGTTAATATTAATTTAAAATTATGTTACCAATCAATTTAAGATTTTATTCATTGTTAATTGAATCAAAATTTTTTAACAAAGAACGTGATTTTAGCTTATTTTATCGGTAAAAACTAAAACACATCTAAATATGAAAGGAATAACAACATGATAATCTTCACAAAAATAATACTTTCTAAACATTGTTTTCAAATTTAAAAACAAATATATTATAAAATTGATTTAGTTTTTATTATTATATATTAACTAGTTTATTTACCCGCGTATTACGCGGATATTTATAATAAATTGTTTTTTATATATAATACGATAAACTAAAAAGGTAAAGTCAAATATATTCTTTTAAATAAAAGTATACAAAGATGATAATATTTTTTAACATCACCTATTAATTTTTATATTTTTGTGTATATATATATATATATATATATATATATATATATATATATATATATATATATATGAATATTAATTATTTTTTTTATAATTTTTAAAATTTTTATTATATTATAATTAATAAGTTATTAGAGTATTATATTTATTGGATTTGATTCGAAATGAATTTAAAAATAGATTATATTAAATTTGGATAGATATAGTTTAAATATTATTTGTTATTTTTAAAAGAGTTAATTACAAAAATGGTCCCTGTGGTATGTCCAGAAATTGGATTTGGTCCCTGAACTTTTAATTTTGCAGAATCGGTCATTATTTTCACTGTTTGTTTGCAATTTTGGTCCATCAACCTATTAAGTTTTTGAATATGACCAAATTACCCTTATTTTAGTGCAAACCATAGGGACCATTTCTACCATTAATATTTTAACTCTTTTTATTCTTAATTAAAAAATTATTTTTTAGTGTTACTTAACCTTAATTAACTACAAAAAAAAAGAATTTTTTAATTATTTATGTTGGTTCATAAATGATTTAAATATTTTTTAGTCTTAATTAATTTTAATTAAATATAATCAAAGTGTGAACCTCTCAAAAGTTATTTTAAAAAATCATTTATGTATAGAAACTATTTTTTAGAGGTTTCATAAATAAAATATTATAAAAAATATTGACTCTATAATTATTTATGCTGGTTCATAAATTTGTAATAAAAAATATTTATGTTCTTTAAATATATTTTACTTTAGTCTTAAATAAAATTGGTCAGAAATTTTATTTTATAGTCCTTTCGCTTTTAATCAAAACAAGTTGATCATGTTAAAGTGATAAATCAAAATGGTTTAAATTTTAAGGTATTGATTTAATTGGAATAAAATTAAAGTCAATATGAATCTCAAACAAGTCATACGACCTAAAATTTTAAATTGTTTTTAGTGTAATTAAAAATTAAAACGATAAAATAATTGATACATTAAATAAATAAATTTGACTTGTCTTAGACCCTTTAAATTTTTTTTAACTCGGTCGAGTTAGATGTTAAAATTTTATTTATTTAAGTTCTTTAATTATTTTTCCGCGAAGAGAAAACATATAAATTAAAAGGAGTTTTGATTATACACACACATATGATTAAAATGTTTAATCATCTTGACTCCAATAAATAAATCCATCATTGAAATTAATTTTTCCGGCCTAAAATTATGAATGTTTTTTTTCTAAAAGATTAGATGAAAAAAAATTATTAGGTTTAAGTTTTTCAACAATGACATGATCTCTTGGTTTGATCGGAGCTTTTTAGATAAGTTTTTTAACCAGAAGGATGTCGATATTAATCTTGTTATAAAGGTTTAATCGTTAAACTCATATCACCTTGTTAAATAAGTTTTAATAAAACATTTTAGTTTAAATGATTATAAGTTTTGAGAGGTTTACAATTTGATTGTTTGAATGATTTAAATAATAAAAATGTTGGTTCATAAATGAATTTTTTGACAATTAAAAGAGTTTAATGTGTTAAGGTATTTTTAAATATAAATGCTTTTTCTTAAAAAAATATAATGGTATAATATGTCAAAACTATAAAGTTGGTTCATAAATAAATAATTATAAATTGAACGATTCAAAAGTTAAATGATTTTAATATTCTTTTTTCCCTTAATTGGCTTTAATTAAATAGTTGGTTCATAATAAATGTTTTATAATTTATTGAAGTTAATTAACACTAAAAAACAAACTATATTAATTACATAAATGGTCTTTATGGTTTGACCAACATAAATATTTTCTATTATAAATGTATGTACCAGCATAAATAAATAGAGTGTCAAAATATTTTATTTATGAAATCTCTAAAAAAACAATTTCTAAAATAAATGATTTTTTTATTATAAATTTTGAGAGGTTTACACTTTAAATAAATTTAATTTACACTAAAAAAAATATTTAAATCATTTATGAACCAACATAAATAAAACATATCTATTCTTTTATATAATTCATTAAAGTTAATTAACACTAAAAAATAAATTATTTAATTTAGAGTAAAAAAAGAGTTAAAGAATTAATTGCATAAATGATCCCTATGGGTTGCATCAAATTAAGGGTAAATTGGTCATATTAGAAAAGTTAATATGTAGAGGGACCAAAATTGCAAACAAACAGTGAAAATAATGACTGTTTCTGCAAAACTAAAAGTTCAGGGACCAAATCCAATTTTTAGAACATACCACAGGGACCATTTTTGTAATTAACTCTTTTTAAAAACTCTTAATGCTATTTGTCAACTTATGGTTGTGTCACGTGGCTTCATGTTTAACACCCTACTTTTACGACTAATGCCACATAGGACTTATAGTCCACGTCATCCAATCATAGACAATATCCTCAAGGGTAAACAACTAATTAACTACTAAGCATCATCTATCAAGCAACAAGTAACAACAAGACGGGAACCAACCCCCGTAAATAAGGTCAGTCAACCACAACGTGAGTAAATGTTACAGTCATCCAAAGAGTCACTGGCTAATAAGCCGAACCACAAAACATCAAGACTACTTACATACTTACGAAAGTAGTCACTAACTACTGCCCACGTGGCGGGTCTCGGCTATTGCCCGCTATATCCCTAGCCTCAGTCCTCGCAACTGAGATCCACAGTTAAAACAACAGTCAGCGGAAAGCTGGTGAGTTACTATAAACAACTTTAAAACAGTTTATAAAACAGTTAGCACAACGTAACAACTGGTAAACAACTCTACATGCGGCCGGCATCAACGGCCCGACGCCTCATCGGGAGCGACCCGGCACAGCCTGCATAGCCCACTCCACAAAGTAGTGGGTTGTCAGGTCCACTGAGTTGGGAATGACCCAACAGGCCTCTACTCTGCGTATCAACGACTATACGCGTGATCCACGAACTCTGCTCTGTGCTAACAAGTATCAACATATGAAAGGAGTCCACACTGGACCCGAATAATAAACAACGTACCTCTTTGAAAACTCAGTAATCAACAACAATACATTTGCTAAAAGTAAGTAACTCACCTGAAGCACGACTACAGTCTCGTTATCAACGACAGTCTCTACAAGTCCCAGGCTTAGCTACGAAATCCTGGCAACAATAACCACAACTACATTGTAACGACTAGCTACGGAACTCATAACGACTATACTACTAGCATTTACGGACTCGACATCAGCTATCGGACTCAGACTCACGAGCGCGGCCATGAGCACGGCCACGATCGCGGTCTCGGCCGCGGTCTGGGAGCGCGGGCGCGATCCCACAGCCAGCGATCACCCTTAGCCGCCTCATCCTGATCGCGGGCGCGACCAGATGAGCACGGCCGCGATGCGGCGACGAACAGAGCAGTTCATGCTCTGTTTTTCTACAGCCACGGGAATCACTTCCCAATTCCGATTTCACCCATCCCATGGGTTATAATTCAACCCCAATTCGCTTTAACTGCGTAACGTGACAATTTAACTGCTTTGATACAATTCACTAACCTTAATTCGATTGCACTCTTGAATTTGGAGATCTCAACTTGAAGTAGAAGGTGATGAAATGAATTCCTTGATTATGGTTTCCCTTCAATTTCCCTTTCCTGAATCCTCTCTGAAACACACACACATAGTATAGGTGATTATGATGAAATGAGGGAAGAGAGAGTAGCCAAGGCGTATATATACGTTTTCGGTCCCGAACCCATTTAAAACGGGTACGATACTCATTAATCACTAGGTAGACACTCGTTAACCCGATTAATCTCAAATTAACGACTTGGGTTTAGAATGTCAATTAACTCATTAAAACAACCCCAAATTCCCAATTACTACTAGACCGGTTATTATCTCAACCGATTAAAGTTACACGTAACAGCAATTTATTTTACCGGTTCACGTGCAATCAACCAATTAAATTTCACCAACTCATTAGGACAGCTCTTAGAGCCAACAATTAAATTCCACGTGTCAGCTACTATTTTCCGGATTGTAACGTAATAAGATGGTGTTTGGTTTTGCGTTATAAACGTGATTATTAGCTTATTACGTTACAATAACGCAAATAATTGGTTTAAAGTGTTTGGATTGCATACGTTAATAAGTGATTATTTGCGTTTAGCGTTTGTCCTACCACACTTATTCATAAGTTAAAAATTGTAGCTTATTTGCTTAATAAGTGATTATTTAGTCATTTTACAAGTAAAAACGCAAATCCAAACACTTTAAAAACTGATTATTTGATCATTATGATATCAAACAGCAGAAGTTAAACCAAACACTATATTTCCAGCAGCACTTTTTGTTACAACAATTATCTGATTATTAGTTTTCAAAACGCTACAACACTTTTTCAAACGCAAATCCAAACACCCTTTAAGTTAATAATCTTGTTTATAACGCAAAACCAAACGCCCTTTTCATAATGATGTGCTTGGAGTTTGACTATTTTTAAGTCGAGTATAAAGTTATGCTCCATGAACTTCATGACGAGCTTTAAACTATAAATTTTCGGGTTCGATTCATTCAAATCTAGTGTAATGACTCAATCGATTCATTCAAAAGCTAGTTTAATAGTCGATTACATGTAACATCATCTAATCATCATAAACTTTTTTTTTTGTAACTTCTCTAGTTTGTTAACTAATTGAGCTTTAAACTACTAATATTCGGCGTGGCTCGTTCGAAAGATATAGTTTAATTGCTTGAGTCGAACAAGTTCCAAGTAAAACTTAATATTCTCCTCGTTCGAGAGAGTACCACTCATTATGTAACGCATTAGAATGTACAACTTTTAAAAACTTTTTCATAAACATGTTTTAGTTAACTTTTAAAAACTTTTTCATAAACATGTTTTAGTCAACAAATTATTTATAAAAATGATATCTTCAGTGCGCTGCATAATAAGTGGTACTCATTTGAACATATATATATAGAGAGAGAGAGGTTCAATGGAAAACCACCATGCACCTGAAAACTTGTGAAAACCGCACTGCACCACCACAAATGCATCAAATTCTCCGCGTGATGCATCAAAATCTCGCGTTATGCATCAAAATTCCCGCGTGCTGCATCAAAATCCCGCGTGATGCATCACCTTATTTACGATCATGCCACCGCGTTTTTCATGAAATGCACCAAATCGGACGGTATGTGTAGGTTTCCACAGTTTTTAGATGCATAGTGGTTTTCCATTGAACCCACCCCTATATATATATATATATATAGACACACACACACACACACACACATAAATACAATAATATACAAACACATATACAAAAATATATAAACACATACATACACAAACACACATGGACTGATAGACAAAGATGTACCTATACACTGTATAGGGTCGTTTCCACGCGATAACTATATTTCATGAGATTATGATGTTAAATTTTATGCATTTGATGTTAAAATTTATGCATTTGATAAAAATTTGTCTTTCAAGTGAAAATTTACACACTTGATACTAAATTTTGCGTATTTTATGTATAATTTTGTGCATTTGATAACTTTTTAGACATTTGTTGTTCAAAATTCTGCATTTAATATATAGTATAATAAATTTAATTTTTAAATGTAAAATTAGTATGAAATTACGATATTTATTAATTATTTAAAAGTGTTAATATTTTTATGTAATAAATTTAATTTTCAACTTGTTCTTATAGAATGATTTTTTATGTTCTCTCTCTTATACACAAAGATACACACATATGTATACATATATTTATATCTACACATACGAATGGAATAAAGATACTAATACCTATATCTTTAAAAAAAAAAAAAAAAGAGTTTAAACAATGTAGTAAGCTTTGATTTTTTGACCCATAAGGCCATAATGTGTGTGTATCAAGTTTAAAGTTATTGTATTTATGAATCTTTTATATTATAAAAATATGCATATAAATTTATGTTGTAAAAAACATAATAAATGTGCTCATATCTAAATCAATTAATACTTATAATTTTATAGCAAACCTGTAGAATAATAACTAAAACTTTACTCACTAAATATAAAATTTGTGAAATAGAAATACTCGACTCAACTCGTTAAACAATTCTCTCTTACAACCATAATACATTTTAGAGTAAATTACATAAACGGTCCTTGTGCTTTATAGCAAATTACAGTTTTCGTCCCTAACTTTATAAAATTACACTGGAAGTCCATATTTTGAAACCTTGTAACGTTTTCAGTCCCTAAGCAACTCAATTTTTTAAAATTTTCAATTTTACCCTTAGAAACTAATTTCACTTATGGACATGGTCCCTATTGAATTAATTTAGTTTTTACTTTATATTTAATTATGTGTATTTTTATAATTTCATTCTTTTTTATGGAAATATTTATTTCGTTTATCAACTTTTGTTTTATATGTTTTTTTCATCTATCTATATATTTAATTAATTTGTCCTTCTTAGTTTCACATACTAATTTTTAAAAATGTTATTCATATTGTTTTTGAAATTTTATACATGTAAAATACGTACATTCATTTATAAATTTTAAAAATCATCCCTTCTTATTTCATAAATATTTATTAGTAAACATTATAAATTCTACATATGAAATGATATTAGTAAAAATATATTATTTTCAATAATCTTTAACACGTTTGTAATTTTTTAGCATTCTATATTTTTTATGAGTATATCATATCATTTTTATATAATGTTTGAATTGTATAAAATATATATTCATTATTAAAAAAAATACAAAAGGAATTACAAGAATGATCCATATTTTATAATTGAATTAATATTTTATACTCGTCAAACATTAAAAAAAATGATATGTTACACCCATAAAAATTTTAAAAATGCTAAAAGATTACAATCTTGTTAAGTTTATTAGGAATAATACAATTTACTAACACTATTTCATATGTAAAATATACAATATTCTACCAATAAAAATCTATAAAATTAGAATAAATGATTTTTATAATTTATAAATAAATGTACATATTTACATGTTTAGAATTTCAAAAACACCTTTAATATCATTTAAAAATTAATATATGAAGATAAAAATGATAAATTATTTAAATATACAAATGGATTGAAAAATATTTTATAAAACAAAAATTAATAGAAAAAAAAAGAAATATTTTTCTTCAAAACGAATGAATGTAGAAATAACTAAATATATATTTAAAATTAATAGGTGTGAAACTTATTAATATATAGGTAAAGTACATAAATAAATTATAGATAAATTCTTATACTAATAAATAAAATATTACTTATTTTTTAAACATTTATGAATATACAAATAATTAAATATAAAGTAAAAACTAAATTAATTCACTAAGGACCATAAGTGAACTTAGTTTCTAAGGGTAACATTGGAATTTTTAAAAAATGGAGTTGCTTAGGGACTGAAAACGTTACAAGGTTTCAAAATATGGACTATCAGTGTAATTTTATAAAGTTAGGGACGAAAACTGTAATTTGCTATAAACCACAGGGACCATTTATGTAATTTACTCTACATTTTGTCGTGATTGGCTGTCTGGAGAAATTTGTTGAAAAAAAAAATGAGAATTCCATTTTGATATTGAGTTCGACTGTATTTTAAGAGGAAAATGTAATTTTTTTGGAGAAATGATCACATTTAAGAGGTAATGTGTTTTTAGAGGGAGGGGGAGTGTAAATTAAAAAACGTTTTGAAGAAATAGGGGGTAATGTTTATGTTTTAGGAGCTCAAGGGGGCGTTTGGTTCGTAGATTTTTTTCTTGAGATTTGCATTTTGTCAAAGAATTTGCATTATGCAGCATTTGCATTTGTCAAGATTTTGTCAACAATCTACAATTTCTTTCAGAAAAAATTTGTTAATCTGAAAAATGCAAGGTAACTGGGATTTAAAATCCTAAGGAGGAGGTTGAGTTTTTAAATAACAAAGAAGGGAGAGATTTCAGAAATCCTGGGATTTCAAATTCTTTCTGAAATCTGCGAACCAAACACAGGATTTTAAATGCAAATCTCAGGAAATCCCACGATGCAGTCATCAATTCTCCCGAGAGGCCACAATTGCCGCAAGCAAACATATTAATGCCTAGAGTATAAGGTTTTGGCTGTGTGCCCGCTCAACCCCATTAGTTTTTTATAAGAACTGAAGTTTTTAGTTCTATAAATGTGTATGGTAAAAGTAGGGGTGTAAACGAGCCGAGCCGAGCTCGAGCCCGTTTAAGCTCGAGCTCGGCTCGTTTAAAAGTATCAGGCTCGAGCTCGAGCTCGGCTCGTTTCGAGCTTTGTATGTAAAGCTCGAGCTCGGCTCGTGAATAATTTTTCAAGCTCGAGCTCGGCTCGGGCTCGACTCGTTTATTATATATTTTTAATTTTTTAATTAATTTTTAAATAATCTTTTGATATAATATATATAACTTATTATTTTTAAATATTTATATTTATATGTATATATATTATATATTTATTAATTTTTAAAACTTATTTATATCTAGGCTCGTTTAAGCTCGTTTAGGCTCGCGAGCTCGACATGTGAAGCTCGGGCTCGAGCTCGTTTATTAAACGAGCTCGAATTTAGGCTCGAGCTCGGCTCGGGCTCGTTTAAATCGAGCTTTTAACGAGTCGAGCTCGAGTAGCTCGGCTCATTTACACCCCTAGGTAAAAGTAGCTGGAGCTGTAGTTTTTAGTAATACATTACGTAAAAGGACATTCATATTAATTAAAGCTAGTAGTTTATGATTAATAGTAGGGTAAAAAGTAATTATGTTTGACCAAAAGCTCCATAGCTTTTTAAACGCTACTTCTACTAGCGTTTATAAAAGAACTTTTTTTGAGAAAGTGAAAGCTCTATATTTTCCTTCCAAACTAGGCTTTTAGTTTTTAGTAGAGCTTTTTAAAAACAGAAGCTCCTAAAAGCTTTTAAAAGCTCTCTGCCAAACATAGTCTAAATAGCAAATGACCATGTCAATTCTATAAAATTATGTCTCGCAAGATCAACCAGCTTATACCAACTTTCCAATCCCCTAAGTATATATCCTTTTTGTTGTTGCAAACCTAATTTTAAGGAGGAGTTTCTAACAATTCAGACAGGTAATATATCCATTCATGGTCAAAAGAGAAAAACTACGGCAAAGACAGCTGTTGATATGCCCAAACACGAACCCAATCGTCTCAACGTCTCCTGACCTTTGATGACTGTGCAATAGCATGATCACTTGCTTCTGGTCTCCTTCTCACACCTATATGTGACCGCTCAGTTGAAGGCAGTGCCCAACCACCCCTGCTTGGCTCACCCAACCCTAAAAGGTCAATCACAGGAACCGGTCAGATTGTGTATTTTTACAAAAACCAACACTTGCATGTTTTCAAAAAAAAAAAAAACATCTTCCGATAGCCACAACTGGCTTGGGTGGACGACCACGTGAAAGGATTGCTCAACTTTATCAAACAAAATTATAGCTACTTGAAGACCAAACAGTAAGAGATATATGTTGTGCACAAAACCAGTAGAAAACACAAGAAATCTGTTTCTTTAGTCACTGAATGAATGCTAGTTTAAAAACTCATCAAGATATCATGTAATGTATAGGACACGTTTGGGACAAGGGATCGTGACTCGTGAGGATGAAATGACAAGGACTCGCGAGTTTTTTTTTTTATTCATGTGATAATGGCTTAAATGGAATGGAATGGAGAATTGATCTTAACGTAAATATCATTTCTTTGCATTCCTTATCAAAATGGAACGAATCAAAAACATGGAAAGAGATCGAGTTTTCTTCCTTTTTTTTCTTCATTTTCTATCACTCTTTATTTATGCTTCATTTATTGCTTGTCAAAAAAGCTTGTAAATCCAAAAAAATTCTGTTCTCATTATTTCCTTATTCCAAACAAGCCCTTAATTGAGGGGGATTATGGAATCAGAAAGTAATATATACAAGTGACAGACAAAAGAGATGTCCAACACTCCAACTTGGACAAGATAAGTAACCTGGGTCGAACCATGATCATGCTACATTACAAGTATTGCTGCATGATATTTTCCTAGAAAAGAGATGAACATATAGAAAGAGAAGACAGCCATATGAACATATAGATTGACGATATCCAGAAACTAGACATGTCATATTTAGTATTTAAAGAAGTAATTTGATGTTCGAACAAGAACAGTAAAAATAAAAAGGAGGTTCTAGCAACCAGTGAAGTAGGATGGTGGTCCAAAATGACAAGGAGTGAAAAAGGCAAAAAAAACCAATTTAAAATGGAGGATAATGCTAACACATACCTCCATGAGTACTAGCTTCACCAGTCCAGCCAGGCAGATGCTTCCTAGCCTTTCCTTTCCAAGCCTCTTCAAAACCACCAAGCTCATCTGATAGAAGGCCAAACCCAAGACATATGGTTACTCATTATTCTTGAATTTAAATGCATTGCAATATACAAAACAGATTACCTTCGCTGATGTTGTGCAACACCTGCATTGTATCCACTTCACCATCTGATTTCAGATTTCTTGTAATGGTATGCCCCTAGCATGACATACAGTTTTGTTCATTCAGTGACATGCACAAACGAACAAAAAGAATGCATGAGCAATTAATAACCATCAGGTAGCAAAAACCTTGTCATGAATTCCCCTCAAAAGCCTATGAGCTGCCTGGCCTGTTGCCGAATCAGCCTCTTTATATTCTTCAAATCTCAGCTGGAATTCCACATAGCAAACCATTAGTCAGACAATATAAATGAAAATTTCAAAACATGTGTTCACATCACTCACTCCATCACTGCCCATCCTTCTAGTTGTAGAGGAAGTATGATATGCTCCATTAGAACCTCCATAAGTAACAGTAGAGCTCTGAAAGGTGAAGCTATGAGCCTGCGGCTGTGAGTGTATATTATTCATCATGCTGAACTCATTCCCTAACTGTGTATGCCTTAGCTCTCTACCTGCAAGAAGACAACTGGTATCATTTGCATCGTTGCCAATTACATTTAACTTGTATAGCTTACCAATCAGTACCCAGACAATATGTGTGTATACATTGCAGCTATTTCCTAAAGCATGCAATGCACAAGACTATCTGGATCTTGCATCAACCGCTAAAGGTTGTGTGCTTGTGGTTAGAAAGTAAAGAGTAAAAGCAACAAATTAGAAATCCATGGAAAAGATGCCTCTTTGGCCCAGCATCAGTTATTGTAGTTATAATAATAATTGATATACCAAGGTTTATACTCAGTTTTAGATGCATCACATATCTCTTAGGTTCCATCATCATCATCACTCATCAGCATACACTTGATTTTTGCAATTCAATGTTCTTTTTCGACTAATAACTTTTTATCTCGGGACGGCCTAATTTACACACAATTTCTTTCATAAAGTACCATATACAGACAAATACTTGCTAATAATCCCACGGACATTCAGCTTGGTGGCATTTCCTGGGTGGTGGCACCTAGGAGATCATGGTTTGAAGTTGCTCTTTTCAGTTACCTTCTCAGAAATAATTTTTTTACTATGCTATTAACAATCCAATCAAGTCTTTAGTTGTTTCAGTTCCATATTAATTAGTGAACTCCTCAGCTCACAATTCATGCTTCATCAAGATGCTTCTATCACATAATTTGGACAAAGTTCATACCAGATAAATGGCTAGTCTTTATATGATAAGAGCAAGATAGATGCTCCAATCTAGAGATTCAATCATCAATACATGTTTATTTTGGCTTAAGAAACAAAAGGCATAGGTGTCAAGACATGCTTATATATTTGCTAACGTAATCAGTGCTTTCCGACTTTCTTTGTGTGTTCATCATAGAACACTTTCCTTGTTAGTTAGATCTTTGGTAAATTCATCCTACTTATTAGAGGCATATTAGTTATTTACTTGCCCCCTTTTTCATTTTTATAGCAATATCCCATCATAGCGGTAACAACACAACTTAAATGTTTTACCACGTCTGTTAAATTACATGAAGATATCATGCCCTCACCTGCTCACCCTCACTTTTAATATGCGGCAAATTATAATTATGACCACGAAGAAACACTTTAAGCCTTTAAGGTTGTATTCATGAAGGCATTAAGCTAAACATGCTTTACCTTTGCTATCATCGTCAGGGTGCTCAACGTAAGGTATCTCAGACCTACCATGCCTTCGAGAATTCTCTTTCTTGTTGTCTTCAGCGTCAGATTGCTCTTTTTCATCATCAGAGTTCAGCTCTTCAATAATAGGACCCCTTGAGTTATGTGGCAGGGAAGGCCTGGGTTCATGAAATCCAGGTGCTAGTATATCCATGAATGAACTTTCTCTTGGACCAAATAAGCTTGATCCAAATGGATTTAAGTCCATGAATGGACTCCCCACAGGGCCAGATGGGAATATCCCACCAAATGGACGTGTGAAGAAAGGGTCATCAAATGGATCCCTTCCTCCAAAAAGGCTAGGCATACCCCCAAAACCAGCGAATGGATCACCAAAACCAGCGAATGGATCACCAAAACCAAAGAAAGGATTACCTCTTCCCCTCCCACCCTGCATCTTTTTCAAACTATCGTCCTGAAAAGTATCAAACCATTCGAAAATGTTATAGATTCTGATCCTAAGATAAGCACCCAATATTGTTCACAGGCAGTGGACAACTTACAAACCCAGTCAAGCATGTCAGAAACATAAAATACACATTACATACAAAAGAACATTGCATTATGATCACAGAAGGATCCACAATCTTGGACATTAATAAAAGAACACAGGCATCTAATTTACACTTCAAAATGTTTGTTGTTGGTCCAAACAGATTGTAGTTATATAAGCTTACAAAATGATACCCTTTTCTTCCATCTTAGTCTTTCATATTTTTTCCTTTGGGTTTCTTTCCTCTGTTGGAGAAGGGTAAAGTGGAATAAGAGTTGTAGCAGGTAAAACAGAATTCAGTCTAGATGCGTAAAGGCAAGTCAAATTTATCACCTTTGTGAATTTGCTTAATACTAACACCTCAGCTGGTAGTCTACCATACCTAAGTTACATCAGGTCGTTCATAAGCTATTAATAAACATCAGAAAAAAAAAAAGTGTTCTTCAAACGTTCTGCTTTTCACCGACACTGATGTGTCCTACTGTATTATGGTTACCCATTACACATTGATGCTTCACTGAATAATACAAATACCAAAAATGAAATCAACTTACTAGCATAACCTTACACCTAATAATTAATCTCCTACCAGTACTGTACAAAAGAAACATTTATAAGGACAATTGATTATAAGACTTAGCAACTTGACATTACGAGTTCCCAAAAGTTTAGCATCACCATCGAGTTTCTTAATCTAAGCAGAAACTTTGCCATTAAGGAAAACACTTATCAGTTTCTGATTAGCATGGAAATCACAAACATGAAAACCAACACACACAATTCAGTTACGTAAAAAACAGCAATATGCATATAAATCCAATCTCAATTGAAACCCGAAAATGATCATAAAACTACAAAATTACTATACTTGAATCTACAGAAAAAACTTACAAAACCAGTCACCGTAAATCATAAGAAAAGTCTAAACCCTAGAAAGATACCCTTTTTCTCCCATCTTAGCATTTCATCTTTTTTTCCTTTGGGTTCATTTCCCTGTTGTGAAATAAGCGCTATAGCAGGTGAAAAAGAATTCGATCTAGATGTAAAGGCAGATTAAATGCACCAACTTTTGTAGATTTTCCTAATACTAATGCCTCAGTCGGTATTCTACCATACCTTAGCTACATTAGGACATCCAAAAGCTACTAGTAAACATGTGGACAAAAACTTTGTAATTCAAATGTTCTCATTTTTACACAATAACAATATTTCCTCATGGAATTATCAATCATGGTTACCCATTCCACACTCCAGATGCTTCTACTTGATAATACAAACACCATAAATGAAATTAACTGTTGGGATCGGACACCACGACAATAAATTATACAACGATAGTCAAACACAACATAAACGAACCAATAAAAGAAACACAATGATTTGAAAATATTTTGCCTACTCCACAAAAAGAAAAACTCACTAATAAATTATGAGATCACAATAATTAAGACTCGGCTCTCAACACTCTTAATACCAGCACGAGCTTTCTTTTCTGCACCCTCCTCTCTTCTTATCTTTCTAAAAACCCTAACTATGATCCAATATAGGCATATATATATGTAGGGTAAACACAAAAAGAATTTCGTCAAACTAATTTCCTCAAATATAGACATATAAATATAGAGGGTAAACAAACAAGGAATTTCCTTAAACTAACTTCCACAGATATGGAAATTAAAATCAAATTAAGTCAAACATGTAAACAAGGAAACTATTAATCTTCAATTAACGAAAAATTATGCCATTTATTAACATCAACCCACCAGCATAACCACGTAATAATTAATCCCCCACCGTCATATAATAATAAGCATCTAACAACATGGCATTACATGATTACAAGCTGCCAAATTTAAGCAACACGATGGGGTTTATTAATCTAATCAGAAACTCTTCAATTTAGAAAAATAACACTTGGGAGTTTCTGGTTAACATGGAAATCACAAACACGATGACCATTACACATAATTCAGTTACGAAAAAAGTGGCAAGATGCATATAAATCCGATCCAAATTTATTTTATTAACACATAATTGAAACCCCACAACTGATCATGTAAATCAAAAACCACACGAATGGAACCGATGGAAAAAAAACATCGTCGGATCGTATTATAACCCTATCGAAGGATTTGAAAGAGGAATATACCAGAGTTTCTTACTTTATTATTGGTAGCTTTTGAGATTTCACCGTTTCAGAGACTCGCCTAAACTGCTTTGGGGACGATGGGTAGAGAAACACCAGAGAGGATTCTAGAATTGTATTAATAACACCACCAAAAATTCATGGCGTATTTGTGTAGCCAAACATACGTTATCGAGCTCGGTTGAACCAGTACCAACCCAAAAATCTTTAAGGCCCAAAATTAATATCATAGAAACTAGTTTAACGTGGCTATTTTTAGTTAAATTTATTTATATAGAATGTATATAAGTAAAAATATAAATATACAAAAATAATAATTGTGTTTATCTTTTATTATTTATAGATTAAAAATAGAGTATATTTATCGTTTTTTAAAATGTGTCAAAATTTGAATGATTATTTTTTTTTAAATGTGTCAAAGTTTCATGCTTAACATATATAAAGATTTGATAACAAAATGTTTTTCAAATTTGTTGTATACTAAGGTATTTAATTATTATTTCATAAAATTATTTATTCTTTAAGACATTTAAATTTGAAATTTTTTAGTGTATTGATATTTGAAAATTTTTATTTTAAATTTAAATTTTTTAATATACTAATTGTTTTAAAATTATTTATTCTTTGGAACATTTAAACTTGAGTTTATTATCTTATAGATTTTTAAAAATTTTTATTTTAGCTTGTTAATTTGAAAACTATTAATAAGTATTAGTTATAGTTTCAGTTAATTTAGGAAACAAAAATAATGAGTTTCAAAAGTTCAAATTAAATGAATTAAATGATATCCATGTTACTTGAATTAATGTAATTTTTATTTTTGGAAAAAGAACGGAAAAATGAAAAAGTAAGGTATTAAGATGGTGACACGTGGCAAGAATTGTTCTCATTTATTATAATAATATATAGAATATATAGAATATATAGATTTCTAATCTTTTTAGTGTATTCACGTGACCTTTTTAATTATTTATATGAAATTTTTGTTGACATGTAACAGTTTTGTGAGAACGTGACAACCATCCCAAAATGCATAAATTTGTACACCAAATGCACAAATTTAAAAATTAAAAGTTTTACTTAAAGCCATTATTAGTCTTAAGTATTAATAAATATCATAATCTAACACTAAAATTACATTCATTAAATTATAAACTAAATGCACAAATTTGAATATCAAATGCACAAATTTTCTTAAATGCATAATTCGTACATAAATTGATAAATTATAGCAATGAGATGCGTAAAGTTTTACATGAAATGCATAAATTTATCGAAAACATTTAATTTTAGTATCAAATGTACAATTTTATACAGTGGATTCACAAATTTTAGAGTGGTTCTCACGTTCTCACGAAATACAGGGGTTCTCATGTGAACCTAATCCTATATATATATATATATATATATATATATATATATATATACACACACTAAAGATCTTTTGTGAACACTTTATTCGTTGTGAATATTGTGAACAACCATAAAATAGCTTTTGAATCTTATGAATCTTGTTGAAAATACTACCGAACTCTTCTATTAACCTATTAATCTTATTGGATTCTATGGATTTTATTAAATCATATGAATTTGTCAAATCTTATAAATCTTGTTGAATCCTATGCATCTTGTTGTAAAAACTACTATGAATCTTTTGAATGTTCTGAATCTTGTTGTAGACACTTCTATGAACCTTTTGAATCATATGAATCATATTACAAACACTTGTTGATATATACGAATGATTATATGTATTTTTTTAATTGTTCACAACGTTCACAACGATAACTTGTTCACAATGGATCTCATCTATATATATATATATATATATATATAGGGATAGGATCCATTGTGAACAAGATATTCGTTGTGAACGTTGTGAACAAATAAAAAAAATACATATAATCATTCATATATATCAACAAGTGTTTGTAATATGATTCATATGATTCAAAAGGTTCATAGAAGTGTCTATTTAAGATTCAAAACATTCAAAAGGTTCATAGTACGTAGTTTTTATAACAAGATGCACAAGATGCATAGGATGCAACAAGATTCATAGGATTCGACAAATTCATAGGATTTAATAAGATCCAAAGGATCCAATAGTATTAATAGGTTAATAGAAGAGTCCAGTACTATTTTCAACAAGATTCATAAGATTCAGAAGCTATTTTATGGTTGTTCACAATGTTCACAACGAATAAAGTGTTCACAAAAGATCCTTAGTCTATATATATATATATATATATATATATATATAGAATTAGGTTCATCAGCGTACCTGTAAGATTCCAGCGTACCCAGCGTACCCTTATGTGAATGATCATTCACATATATTTTTTTAATAGACATGTATAAGACAACATTATAAGACTTTTTTTCAAAAGAAGCAACATCATAAATCTTGTGAATGGTAAAAAAAGATCATGTGAATGGTCATTCACACCATTCACATTGTGTGAAATGACCATTCACATGGATGACCATTCACATCAATATGCATTGAGCATTCACATAATTTTTAAGGACACAGAAAGTGTGAATGTATGTGAAATTCATATATCATGTGTATAACATTAGATTAAACATGGTTATGAGAAAAAAATTTAAAAAAAAAGTTTTTTAAGGTCGGTACCTTCGGGTGCACTTGATTTCGAGAGGTATCTTTTTGAACCTGACTCTATATATATATATATATATATATATATATATATATATATATATATATATATATATATATATATATATATATATATATATATATATATATATATATATATATATATATATATATATATATATATATATATATATATATATATATATATATATATATATATATATATATAAAGACAAATAACAATATAAATATTTATAGATGAGTACTGAAACCGAATAATAATAATAATAATATCATTAAAAAACTATCTTGATATTCATTAGACACAAATAAATCGGAAGATATACATAACGATAAATCTTGATAAAAATTAAGGAAAAGTGTTATAATGATAATTTTTAAAATAATAATTGAATAATAGTTTGATATGAAAATTTAATTAAAATATAAAAAAGATGTATAGTTTATGATTGTTTACATCAATGATGATGATTTGATCTCATAACTTTATTTTAATTTTGTATTGTATAAATAATTATAAATAGTAACAAGTTTTGACATTTATATCAATAATAGTAAACTATTTATTTTCTATCATAAATAACTTTAACTTTTATATTTTTTATCGTTTATAATAGCAATTGTTTATTTTTCTATTGGTGACCTGCAAACCTGTTTAGCATGTCACCAACAACTTTTCAGTCATCAAAAAAGCAACAACTTTTCATATCTATCTAAACTATATAAAATAAGAAAACCACTTGGAGTTTCTGGACCATTGGATGGAAAGAAACCAATGGTCCAGATTAATGACAACTCATAATTATTTATGAAATGTCTCTTATGTAACATCTCATTTTTGGGAAAGGTACGTGGAATTATTTCATTGGAATGATTATTTAATTTGAGACCCGGGGGTACAAATTTGTATTTTGGGGTATCGGGATCGGATTTGTTCTTCAATTCATTTCCAATAGCCAGAGCTAAAGTGTGAGTGTGTGTATTGTGAATTCAGCAACCATAATCAGAGATTTAGAAACTTAATTGGAGCTTCAAGCTGTTGGATTCAACCTCAACTTCTTCCTTTGAAATTGGGACCATATTTGAGGTAAATTTGAGCTTAAATTCACGGATTAATTATTGTTGATTATGGATAATTAGTCGAATTGAATTTAGATATGTTTCTGAGTAAATTCGAGCTTGTAATCGTGGTTAAAATTGAGCAGAAATGAGTTTGGGGATTGAATCCTCTGACTGTGAAAAACAGAGCAGAGCTGCTGCTGTTCGTCCGTGAGCGCGGCCGCGATCCCCTGATCGCGGGCCGCGATGTTCTTGAGCGATCGCAGGCGGTTTAGCCTGAGCGCGGCCGCGACGGCGATGGTCAGTGCGGCCGCGATGCGGCTGGGGTTCCGGGTCGGGTTTTCGGGTTCTGTAAGTCGTGTGTTCGGGTCTTTGGGGTCTCGTGAGTTGTTGGGAATAGTGTATAGAGTTGTTGGGTTGAGATTGTGATATTGTGTTTTCAGGGTCTCGCGTTGACAGGGTAGGGAAAGGGCAGGGAACCGAGATTTAGTTTAGCTAGCTGGGCAGGTGAGTTTGCATGTTTTTATTGAGATACTTGTACGATTATTTTACTGATACTTGCATGATCTTTTATTGAGCTTTTTATGAGATATCATAAGTTTTCTTACGAGCTTTGAGATACTATCATGCATGTATTACTGGGCTATTGTGAACTTTATTTTAAATATGAGATTTGAGACACTTGGGCTGTTGAGATACTAAACCGTACGGCTGGGCAGGGGTTGGGTCGCTCCCGATTCCCTTTGTGTCCTGACGACCGCTTTGTGCGGTCTAGGGACTTGGGTACATGGATTTATCCACACGAGTTGAGTGCCTATTGAGCTACTTTGTGGGATCTCATATACTGTTCAATAGAGAACGCTGAACATCTTATTATCGAGTTATTTATTAATTGAGTTTTATAATGTACTCTAACCCTTGCATTCTCACCAGCTTTAGCTGACCTGTGTGTGTTGTTGTGTATATCTCAGGTGACCGGACTGCTAGTAGGCCTGCTGGACCGAAGTAAGTTTACCTTCTTTTGTGATCAAGGAGTTAGCTACCTTCTGTAGAGGTAGTTATATTTTGTGGACTGTTATATATACTTCGGATAGGTTGTTTTATATTCAGGGATTTCAGTGACTGTTTATGGTATAATTAAAGTTTTAAATTATCGGGTTTTCACGTATGTGCTTCGGGAATAGTGTAGGAATTATTATATTATGTCACAGATGATGTGTTATTTATGTGGCATACTGGATTAGTTTGGGGGTGTTACATCTTATACCCTTAAATAAAATCAATAATTATACCTATGCCATTTTTTTATTCATTTCCCAAATTTACTACCTTAACTTAATTACATTAAATTTTGATTTTAATTTTTTCATTAATGAAGTAATATTAAATTAATATTTACCTAAAATAAATATGTGTCATTATTATCCTTAATGATCATAGTTAAATTCAAATGTAAAAATTTGAATTTAAATGTAGATGTGTAGTAAATAAAGTTAAAATTTTTTGTTGATTATTTTGCTAACAAGATTTAAAATTTAATTGATAAAACTTCAATTGTGAATGTGATAAATTTTGATTGTTGATTTTCAGATATTCCATTTTTATATTTTATCATTTTTAAAATATATACACATTCACATAATTGAATTTTTTTGTTTCTTACATTGATATTTCATATTTGAAGTTAATAAAAATTAAAAGAAACATTTTTTGCAAACACATATTATCTGTTTTTAATAATACAATATAATAATATTTTTTTATTTAATATCAAACAACTAAGTATTTTTTTATCTTTTATTTAACTAGCTTTCAATTTTTCTATTTTAATTATATATAAATTTTATAATAATTTATTAAAATATAAAAAAAATGTATTTTCTAAATCAACCCATGTAATACATGGGTTGATTAACCTATATATTATAATAAAACAAAATAATTCATGTCATGTGACACTTCTACAATACATGAAAATTTTATTTTTCCATCTCTTTTTCCAAATTTAACACCTTAACTTAATTGCATTAATATTTGACTTTATTTTTTTCATTAATTAATTAGTAATAAATTAGATTTTATAACATTTAAAATTAATATTTACCTAAAATAAGTATATATCATTATTATCCATAATAATCATAATTAGATCCAAATGTAAAAATTTGAACTAGTTGTGGAAATTATTATTATTATTTATAATAAAGGAAAACATCAAATGTCACATGTCACCTCTTCGTTCACAAAAAAGATCATTACAACTTATAAAATATAAAAGATAAATACAATTTAATATTCTTAAAAAAGATAAATATACTCTATTTTTTAATCTGTAAATAGTAAAAAATAAACACAATTATTATTTTTGTATGTTTTTATTTTTACTCATATACATTTTATATGAATAAATTTAATTAAACATATCCACGTAATACGTGGGTTATAAACTAGTTTTATCAATAACAATAACAAATCAAATTAAACCCATATGTTTTTTATTTTTTAAATTTTTCTAGGATTTTATAAACACCAAAACCCAATTTATGTTTCATATTTTTTTGTGTAGTTTTATAATAAAATTTTAGTTTTTAATTTCATTTATTATTTATTTATTTAAAGTTTATTTAATTATATTATTACCATCTTTAAATTAAATTAAATTTATTTATTTACAATTTTTATTTTTTCACAACCTTATAAAATTTTAATATATATTCTGAATATTTTATTATGGTTAGATAATATTTGATTATTTATAATATGAATGAAAAATATACTATGAATTATTTCAGTTTTCACTTTTTCCAAACGAAAAAACTATGGTTCTCTTTTTAGTTTTTCCGAACAAAATAATATGAACCATTTTGGTTTTTTAGTTTTTTCAATCTAAATGGGTGTAGTTTTTTTATTTAAAAAACTAAAAATCAAAATGAGTTGCAATATTTTTCATTCAGAAAAACTATAAGCCGCAATTATTCAAAGTTTTTTGTTGTTAAAACCTAAAAAAAATAAAACGAGTTGTAATTTTTTCGTTAGCAAAAATAAAAAAACTATAGTTGTAAGTAATTTTTTTGTTCAAAAAAATCTAAAAAATGAACGGGTCGTAGTTTTTCATTTGGAAAAAATGAAAATTTAAATTAATTGTAGTCTTTTTTCGTTCAAATTATATATAATTGTGAATAAATAATCAAATACTATCTAACTATAAATATTCAGAATATATATTAAAAAACTTATAAGGTTACGAAAAAATAAAAATTATAAATAAATAAACTTAATGAAATTAGTTTGTTACTAAAAGAAGTAAGTCAATAATTTTAATAACAAAGTGAGCGGTAACTCAATGGTTAAAGCGTTACTTTATGGAATAGAGGTTTCGGGTTTGATTATCAGCTAAATAATTTTTTTTTTATTTTGAATATGCATAAGAATGATGGTACTACATCGATTGAACGGCCAAGCAAAACCAAAATGATTTGAATCGTCGGACCGACCTTACTCGAACTGGTCACATGATGCATCAAATGCTCGTGATGCACCATGAGTTCCTTTGTGATGCATTGTGGTTCGATCGCACCGATTGCTTAACACATCATGTGATCTTGAGGGACATTTCTTCCCGTGTGATGCACAATCCTCTCCATGTGATGCATTATACTTTTTCCTGGTGACGCATTGTGATTCCCCAAAGTTTTCCGATGCATAGAGGTTTTCATTGAACTCACCCCTACACACACATATACAAGGTCGAGCTCTATAGAGTATCATATTAGATTGGTCGATTAGAGTGCTGGGGTATCATATTTTTGTACATATTTATTATGATAAAATATTAAATTTCATGTAAAATTGTAATATACATATGTTCAAAATTGCATTCGGATTTACTAGTCACATCGTTAACATGTTCATTATAACACAATGTTTAATCTCATGCAAATTTGCAATATAACGATATGCACATGTTCCTGCATATTTTTACATTTGAACATGTGCATATTGTTATTTTGCATGAAATGTAGCATTCTATCATAATAAACATCAGGGTCGTCTCATGGATTTTAGAGGCCATGTGCTTGTGATTACAACATAGTTCCTTAAGGATTTTAAATAGTAAATTGGTCGTTTTGAGACTCAAATTTAATAGGTAAAGTCGAGTTCGTAAATAAAAAAAAACTGATTAGTGAGAAATTAAAATGAATAATACGAATCAAATTGAATTTGACATGCATGTCATTTTAACGCACCGATGCACAACGTATACATGTCAAATACCGAAATTTTTGTTGGTCTAAATTTAAATCTTTATTATAACCGTGAGGCCCTACGAAATTGGGGGCCCCGTGCAGTCGAGCCTTCGCACACCCTAAAAGCCACCCCTGATAAACATGTAAATGATATGAACTAGTCAATAATAATACACATTTAGACATGTGTATATTGTAGTTTATATGAAAATTAATATTTTTGTCATAATGAACATGTAAATTTGAACATACACACACTTAAGTTTCATCGAGTTCCAGAACCCCCATATCAAATTTACATATTTATCACGATAAAATGTTTTGTTTTATGCAAAATACAATATATACATGTTCGAAAGTTCATTGCAATTAATAAGTTTACATCATTTGAAGTTTATTACCATAAAGGTTCTATTTAACGCAAAGTGTAATATTTAAATAATATGCACATATTCAAAAGTGCATTAGCAGTTCACTATTATTTAAACATGTACATACTATTTAAATATTGTACTTTTACATAAAATATTTTTTTTATAGCAATGAACTGCAAATGATAAAACATTCTTTAAAAATTATATTTTATGTTCAAATGATATTTACCGGCAGTGTTATACAATTATATATATATATATATATATATATATATATATATATATATATATATATATATATATATATATATATATATATAGGCGGGTTGGGTTTCGGTAAGAACTCTTCTTACCGTGAGAACGTGAGAACCACTTCAAAATGCACAAATTTGTACGTCAAATGCACAAATTAAAATTTAAAAGTTTTACTTAAAACCATTATTAGTTTTAAATATCAATAAATATGATAATCTAACACTAAAATTACATTCAAAAATTATATTCATTAAATTATAAACTAAATGCACAAATTTGAACATCAAATGCACAATTTTTTAAATGCACAATTCGTACATAAAATGGATAAATTATAGCATGTGATGCTTAAATTTTTACATGAAATGTATAAATTTATCGAAAACATTTAATTTTAGTATCAAATGCACAATTTTATAGAGTGGATGCACAAATTTTAGAGTGGTTCTCACGAAATAGAGGGGTTCTCATGTGAATCCAATCCTATATATATATATATATATATATATATATATATATATATATATATATATATATATATATATATATATATATATATATATATATATATATAGGGGTTCAATGGAAAACCACAATGCACCTGAAAACTTGTGAAAACCGCACTGCACCACCACAAATGCATCAAATTCCCTGCGTGATGCATCAAAATCACGCGTGATGCATCAAATTTCCCGCGTGATGCATCAAAAAATCTCGTGTGATGCATCACCTTATTTACGATCATGCCACCACATTTTTCATTAAATGCACCAAATCGGACGGTTTGCGTAGGTTTCCATGGTTCTCAAGTGCATAGTGGTTTTCCATTGAACCCACCCATATATATATATATATATATATATATATATATATATATATATATATATATATATATAATTTTATAATTTTAGTCCGAACGAATGTAATATTTTCTTTAAAGTAACTTTTTTTTTTCAAATTATTGGAAACATTCCAAATTTCCAATAAACACGTTATCTGTCTTTCTTCAAACTCAAAGAAGAAAGAACCTTCTAAAGAACCGGCCGACCCTATATGACCGTTATTCAAAACGAAATTCGTTTGCGAACATTCTAGTACGGTTCGGGTTACCCACGGTACAGGTCAGCCATTTCCATTCCTTTAATTCATCTCCATCTCCATTTTCTTCCACCATCAATTAACTGTTTGTATTACGACGATTCCCTTGATCAATTCTAGTAGTTTTGCGTTTACATTCAGATATGTCGATGTCAGATTCCGATTCGTCGTTCCAAGGAGGCAATGAGAATAAAAATTTCAGACAAATCAGTCGTGATCGTGAGTTTTTCTCTCTGAAATTTCACTCTCTGTGTTTGTGTCTTCATATTTGTGTATGGGTGTATTTATGTGTGTGATTTTAGTTTAATTATGGTTGTGATCAGGTTGATTAAGTGACCTGTAATGCTGCACTGTTTGATCTTTGTTTTGAATTGACAATATGACGTTAGTAGAGCTGTGGTTTCAGTTTCGTTTCAATAATTGTATAGAGAACGCATACTACATGCTTAATTTCAATTGTTGGTGACATAGAATTCTGGTAGCGCCATACTCTCACAAAGAGGAAAGTGCTTATGCATATGTTAGCTCCATTTAAGCTACAAATTTTAAGGAGACTGCTTAAAAGTTTGATGCTTGAATCGATTTATATTACATGTAAACTTTAAAGTATTCCTAAAAAGACTTGAATTCATTTTGTTACTCGATATACAAAGATCATAGGTAGATCGATTTGATTAGAAAAGCAATAAATTTATTAAAAACACAGTGCTTAATTTACTTGGAGAACTGTTGACTGTGGAAGAGGGTTCAAGAGAAGAAGATGGCCTAGTAGCTGACTTTATCTTGGAATCATAATAAAAAATTACAAAAGAAAAAGATATAATGTTGTTTATGAAGTAAGAAACTGAACCTGGTCAAGTATTTCAGTAAAATTTTAGAACAGAACAGATGTATGTATGTATGTTTGTATGCATAGATGCATACACATGTAGGTGTGTATGTGTAGTTCATTTTATCAGACAACAATCCTTTTGCAGTGATTTAGCTTTCTGGACCGTCGTACTGGGTTTTCTTTGCAAACAAACAATCTTTACGGGCAAGGCAAATAGGAAAGATAAAAAAAAAGCAGCACTATACTTTGCAAAATGAATGATTATGTATAGAAAAACTAGTTTATGAACTCACGTATTACGTAAATAAATTTTAATAAATAATTCCAACATGTCAATAAATATTCTCATTAGAACAATGATAAAAATTTATAGATACAATAAATAACTAGTTTATAAACTCACGTATTACGTGCATAAGTTTTAATAAATAATTGGTTATATAAAATTTATTTAAATTTAATATTAAAACATATAAATATTATATATTATTATAAAAAATACAATAATAGTATTGTTATTTGTCATAATTATTATTTAATAGTAGTTACTTTTTAACAATTTTTAAAATATTTTATTTCTAAATTTATATGTAATTCATCAATATAGTTTAAAATTTGAAATTTACATAAAACATAATGTTTATATACATTTTATTTACGATAAATTTTTTTATAAAACATGATTTTATTAATAGTTTATTATGTTTACTTTTTTTACTTATTTAATATTGCTTGTATATCCTTTATTTATGTTTAATATATTTTAATAAATTTGTAAACACATTTATCTTTTTTAAAAATTTAAATCGTGTTTATCTTTTATTTTATATTTGTATTTGTATTTGTATTTTATATGTATTTATCTTTTCAGGTGAAACATAGATACGACATGTGCCATTTATGTGTTCTCCTTTATATTACATATGATTGTTCTTGTGGAAGGCAGTTCTTTCTTTCTTGAATTTTCACTATTTGCAACTAAAACCAAGTATGATGGTTGGAAAAGTTTATCAATTAGTTCTGTACTTAAGTTAAATTTAGCAGACTTGAGACCTGATTTTCCATTTTAAGATGTTGGTGGCACAAACTGACCTTAACCTTACTCTTGTGTATGTTCCAGCAATCCTTGAGTTGCAACAACTAGTTGCGTATATCTATTACAAGGTTTTTTCCCTTGTTTTCAAACACACCAGGATGAATAGTGGCAACTGTTATGCCATAATGTCAAGTTGTTTATGCACAGTAGTTGACAATTTCTAAGTAAATATTCACCTCTCAAGATCTGTATTACAACCAATCTCGACAAATTCCCAATCCTCATGAGTAAATGGTTTCTCACTAAATTGGATCTTATCAACTTAGTTCAGAGCCTAAGCATTGCCACTCTGGTCTTGTATTGCTCATTTGATGTCTCACTTGCTGTTCTCTTCCACTTGCATTTTTTTGTGGAAGGTCTTATATGCGGCTTGTGCCTTGTCGCCCTTAGGTAGTTTGGTAGGGGAATTAAAACTATAAATGTCTGTGAAAAAGGAGAGAATGTCTTCTTTGTATCTTTATCGAAAAAAAATAAAGATGGCTTTAGATGCAGCTGAAATATGAAACATGATACAGTTGGAGAGAAAACTTGAATTTGAGATAGAGCTGGATATGTTATTTTAGTAACAAAGACAAAGGAAGAGACAAGATAGCCGTTTGTAATCATTATAAAGATCATAATTCTCTCAAGGGACAATGGCATGTAATAACTGTGAATTTTTGCGAATGTTTAAATTTATGCATTGTACACCTTTAATAATCCAGCTTTCTATTCTGTTCTCATTAGGTAGTCGGTTTTTAATTCTGTCAAATCTAGTAATCATACTCTAGTTTCTGTATGCTGTTAGTAGTCACTCTTTAGTAATCAAACTTACATTTTTGTACACATTTAGTACCCATATGTTCATTATTGTTCTAATTAGGCGGTTGGTCAAACCAACCAAGTACCTAATTCTAATTGGAAGAAAAATGAAAGTATGATTATTATATATGTACTTAAGAAAGTACAATGCATAAATCAAAACATTATAAAAAATGGGTTCTACTTCATACACCGCCTTTATTTATAATCATGACTAATATATTCTTTATTCAATGAAAAAAAGGAACATACACCCAATCATAAATAACAATTTAGTTAAATTATAGGTCAAAATTATAGGGTATGGTGTATGAGAAATTAGAGTATGGTGTATAAAGATTTTGCCATAAAAAATACATACATATTACGCACCATTAACCCTTCTCTTAAAGATGAAGTTTGTGCTACATATTGTGGTCCATGATCCACCTGCCTTACAAACAGTACTCTGTTCCATATTTCTTTTTAGCACTGTTACATGTCAGTCAAATCTTATAAGGAGTTGCAAGTACATCTGATTCCCATGCCACTGCCTAGCGCTTAAGTTTGCATTCATGGATGTCGTAGTGACTATCGATACGATGTGCAAGTCTCTTATTAAGGCAATTAATTCAGATTGCATTATAGTAATTATTGTGCACATGTGTGAGTATCAATACAATGTGCAAGTCTCTTATTGAGGCAGTTGATTAAGATTGCATTATGCTTATTATTGTGCTCATGTGCTGTGATGTTAGGCTGCTGATATCTTTCAGTCGTGGTTCATATCGGTAATGATTTAAGGCAGTGTCTATCGATATAATGTGCATACGATGTGCAAGTCTCTTGTTAATGGTTGATTAAGATTGCATTATTCTTATTATTGTGCTCATGTTCCATGATGTTAGTTGCTGCTGTTATCTTTCAGTCGTGGTTCATCTCGGCAATGAGTCAACCCCTTCTTCTGATATGATAAGAGAACCATGGAATTATCAATGAGTAGGATCAGTTTAGAACTTGCATATCTGTATATTTCAAACATGTTTGACTAAGCTACTTGTTTTTGACTGCTAGATCTGTTTCTTTGCTATAAAAAGTTACATAGTGCTGTTGTCCTGGTTATTTGCATATCTGCATATGATACTCTGTTAATTTAATCATAATTTTCATACATTGTGCAGGATTATTGTATGAGATGATCAGATCGGCAAAAAGATCTGATTCAAAATCAAATTGGAAGGTATAGACAACTTGTAGTCAACTAGTCATGCTGTGGTTTGAATTCTACAGTCCTAACAGTTACCTGTTTGGTCACTCTTTGCTTATGCTTAAAGCTAGTCAACGATGATGAGGTTAAGCCTGTCAGGTCATACTAGTGTCACAGCAAGCACTGTTTTTAGTCAGCTAAATTAAAATTCAGCAAACACTTCTTATGAGCCACATGCGCTACATAACCACCTTGTGAAGCATTATCTAGTTGTCAGAACCTTGGACCATGGAAAAGCTTAAAGTTGATAAATTTTGGATTGTTTTTTATAATAAGATCTTTTTTGAGCACTTATGTCTTCAAAAGGAAGACATTTGACATGTAATAATCAAAATTGAAGACATAAGAAGGTCTTCGCATATCTAATGTCTTAAAAAACAAACGGCACCAAAGTGTTAAGGATAGAACTCTTCTATAAATGAGGATGTATTATATTCTTAAAGTTTCATAAGGGAATAAAAAGTTTACCGCTTAGGACACTGTCTTATGGCTTTACTTGAATCGAGCATCTGCATTATGCATGAAAAAAACCATCGTACGCACCAGGACTAATCTAAAATGATTACCACATATACAATCTTTACCAAGTATCTAACAGTTCCGTCGCCTGGTGCAAACTACAGGATCCTAACTAAAATCGGTCATGAATCCCTTTATTCCTGTTTTTCTCTGCCTGTTTCCTCAGATCCCTTTTGCTACACTATCCTTTTCCAAGTTACTAACTTCTTTTTCTTGTTACTGTTTGGGATTAATACATTGAAATCATAACTACCTATGTGGTAGTACTTGAATTAAGACTGGGGAAAACATGGATATACCGCGATCCAGAACTGATTGAAGAAAGTAACCTTAGGATCTTTCTAACTGTATTTTGTACTCATTTACTAGGTATCGTTTCTTTCCACATCTTCTAGCCTATGAAGCATGGGACTGTGTGTGGATTTGGCACTTTTGAAAATACTAAAATCAGGTGTCACATAAATATGTATGCAATTGCATATGAACACATTTTATTGATCTTGAAAAGCAGACAGACCTTATGGAAAAACCTTATCCAACTATTTACAATCATGGTGAAATAATATGTCAAAGTTTTGAATGATCTAAATTCTCTTGGGCTGCCAATTTGCCATACCCTACATACTACATACATGAACAAGCCTGGATATGCTGATATGAATTGAACTAGAGAATAAGGGAAATAGAGAGGAGAGGATGCATATCAACAAACTAACTAGCAAAGGGCACACACAACTGAGGTCGTGAGTGCTTATGAATAAATGAATGGAGTGGAGATGAGAGGGTGGATAACATAAAGTCAACCCTAATTTTTTTAAAATCTAAGTGCCACAACTTATGTTTGTGATAATGTATAAACATATCCATGTATTTGAAGTCTTATGGTCCTTTTTGGACATGAAAGTATCATCAATCTTTGAACTTATAATCTTCAAGCACAAAAATGAGCCTAATCGCTTATATCAAAAATATGAATAGTAGATACATAATTTCGAGTGTGATCAGACAACCAAAAATCAGACAATGACAGAGCAGCCTGTGATTGAGATCATACCGAGAGGATAAACATGTTGGTTTTTTCATAATAAACCCTTAATTATATATATGCAATATGTTATGTATTTATATAACCTTTTATGATTTTAATTCTATACATGTATTATGTTATGTTTTTATATAACCTTTTATGATTTTAATTATATATATGTATTATGTTCTGTTTTTATATAACCTTTTATGAATATTTGTGTGTGTGTGTGTATAAACCGCTATACCATTATACCACTGCGATAACCGCTATAGCAAATAGCAACCCTTGACCGCTATTTGATTTTTGACCGCGATAATTGCATACATTTTGCTGATAGATGGCATTCCACCATAGTATGCCTGGAGTTGTGTTTCGTTAACATACTGGCATTGTTGGACTGGTCCGCACAAACACATAGTTATTACGATGATTACAATGGTCTTCCTCTTGGTTACATTGGTGATTACAATTGTCTTCCTCTTGGTTATCTGTTGGGAGTATCCCTATCTTGAGGATACACATGTTAACTACCACCATTAATCATTACATTTACACACTGTGCTGTTTATACTGCTCACACGATTATCGTATCATGCTGTTATGACTTATGATCTTGTTACTTCATTCCAACTGTACCCATGATTGTTTACTGTGTTCCACACCTTTTGGATTGTGTCTTCAGTAACCATTTTACTTTAACATCATGCCGAAAACCGGTTTGCCTTTATAATTATATTGCCGTAGGAATTTTCTTGGAACAGCAGCCTTACGGTCTGTATTTGACTTGCTCGGAGTAAATTAGTGTTGTTGTTGCCTTAGTGGTTGTGTACTTTCTTTTTTTCCTCATTAAAGCAGTTGCCTATATACTATAGTAATGCCTCTTACACTTTTCCTGGTTGTTAGTATCTGACACTCATTTTCTTAGGTACTCATAATGGACAAAGTTACCACTAGAATTATGTCATACTCATGCAAGATGTCAGACATCACAGATGAAGGAGTTTCATGTAAGACACAAAGGCCAGTCTGAGTAAATGTGAATTTCTTGTTTCTTAATCTTACATAATGGTTTTCCGTGTTTTATTCTGAATGCCATTTTTAATGCCAACAAACAACTGTCAAGTGCACTTGTATGGTTGTTTGCATTGGCCTTTTATAGTATCTCATCGTCAATGCTTTAAATATTTGATCTACCTCTAAGGCTCTTATCCAAATACAAGCTACCCGTTTTCTCTAGTGCATTCGAAGGTCTAAGCCAGGGACAGTTATCGTAAAGCATTGTTGCATTGGTTTCTGTCAAATGGAGCACCGATTGCATTCTCCTGGTTATTCTCATTTTCAGTAATATCCATAGGTGTCTGCACATTCACCTCGACATTTACATTTCTGGTTAATCCATTTTCATGTACATATATACTATATGGGTTACCTGGAAATCACTGCAGATCTCACATCCATCCTGTAAAACTTACCATCACATAATATTAGTGATGTTTGTGACCACTTCATCCACTTTACTATTATCCTATCATTTATCCTCATCTGTGTCTCCATCCTACCATGATATCAACCAAACAACCGAAAGATGTTCTTAGACAGCTCTTATCCATATATCCTTGATACATCATCATTTATATAGGTACACATCTTAATGTAATTTACCAAATGTAAGCTCTTACCACCTCTATCCACCAGCACAAGGCTATCATTGCATTATCTTTGACTGTCAAATTTGGTAATGTTGAATTAATGACTAGTAACAATGATATTGGCATGCCTCATCAGTTACTTGACATTTTTGTTCTGTAGAGGTCAACGTTTTTATTTCTTCCTGCAGTGGTGGAGTACATAAACAAGCGAAGACAACCAATGCCCTCCATGGATGCAGTATACTACATCCAGCCAACAAAAGAGAAGTAACTATTATTCTCATAAATCAACAATTTATAGTGATTTATGGTTGTCTCTGTAGTTCTAAATTTTAGTTCTTTCTTTTCCTTTGTTTTTATACCCTTGCAAGATTAGTTTCTTACTTATACAATTGCTGACGAATATATATAATAAACTTGTGGCTATGGCTTTTACCTTTATTGTCTTTTTTAGACCTATTAAGAAATTTTTTTTTGCTCACTTTGGTTGAAAAGATTTTCTCCCTTCGCATGCTAAATGTTACCATCCATTTTCAACTATTTTTGAGGCATCAAGTCAAATTACTTGAATCTTATTAAATGGAAAAGTAAAAGATTTTAAAACCTATTTAAAAAAAAAAAAGGAAAGAAAGAAAGACCCTTACCAGTCCCTGGGACTCCTCAAGATATGTGAAAAATGGACAGTGAAACCTAATCATGGGGGATATGATAATATTATCTTACATGGTTGACGATTCCTTCATATGTCAAGTTCCTTATTTAGTTATGGTGTTACATGATTTTAGAAGGTATGTGATACAATGGTTCTCTGATAGGATTATAGTAATATTGTATTAGAGTATTCTAGAATGGGTATTTTAGTAATATTTAGTAATAGTTAGTTAGTTGGAAACTCTATAAATAAAAGGTGGAGAGGGTGAGGTAAGTGTGCAGAAAGAATATTGTTAGGATTTGGATCTCATTGCATCGATTGCTTTGAGGGGTCTCTAACCTTTTGGTTGAGAGAAAGGGCTAGTCCCTGGAATTGTTATTTTGTTCTTCCATTTCTGTTTCAGCACATTAATTCCAGAATCAGTAGTTTAATTCCTCTGTTTTCATCTATTGTCAATTTCAATTCCGTATCATTGGTCCGACCTGCCCTTTCTGTCTCTACCTTCTTCCCGTCGGTTTCGAGCTGTTCTTCATCTGATTTCTCTGATGGAGACTCGTTTATCTTCACTCCAATCGCGTCTGGATCAGCATGACGAGCAGATTCGCCAAATCCAATCCGACGTGACAGAAATGAAGTCTTCCTTGCAGAAACTTGAAGCTGAGAGAGTGGAGTCTGCTGAGTTTCGCAAAGTGGTGATGGGTTTTATCAAACAACAAGGTAAGCAACCAGAATCAGGGGGTGGTAGGAATTCTAGTGTTTTTTTTGAATCTGGAGGTGGCAGTGGCGATCAAACTCCTATCAATAATTCTGGGGGGATACCATGGGCAGTTAAGAAGATTAAATTGCCTGAGTTCTACGGCTTTGATCCTCAAGGATGGATTCAGAAAGCTATTCTCTATTTCGATATCAATGGTACGCCTCCTAATCTTAGGATCCGGTTGGCTCAATTGAGCATGGTTGGGGTTGCCCAACACTGGTTTACGATCGTTCAACAAATTCATGATTCACTTACCTGGGATCAATTCCAATTGGAACTGCTCCAGCGTTTTAGTGGCCTTGAAATTCAGAATCCGTATGAACAATTGGCCACAATCAAACAAGCTTCATCAATTCATGATTATATTGATGATTTTGAATATTTGCTATCCCTCGTTCCTAAATTGCCAGAATCTCAAGCCATCGGTTATTTTATTGCTGGTTTGAGAGAAGAAGTTAAACGCCGGGTTCGATTGCATCGTCCTCAGTCACGTTTGGATGCTATGTACCTAGCAAAGGACGTGGAAGAGATGTTACGACCTTCTGGGGTGTCTACTGCTCAGTCTCGCTACCGCTATCATCAGTCCGATGGGTTTCCTATGGGTTTTTCTATGGATCGGTCCTCTCATCTGGATAAGTTTTCTCAGTTGGGCCAAACTCATATAACTGGGCTTAATAAAGAGAATCCAGGCCGTGACCCACATATCATATCAGGTTACGATGGAAGCAGACCACCGTTTAACCCTCAAAAATCCATCGCTCCTTTGGAAATTTCCCCAGACGTACCATCTAAACTACAACGTGATAGAGGGGTTCGTTCATTATCACGATCAGAATGGGAGGAGAGGCGTAAAAAGGGGCTTTGTTTCCGATGTGGAAATCAATTCGGTCCTGCTCACAAGTGTCCAGAGGGTCAATTGAGGGTTCTTTTATTGGGAGATGATGAAGATGATGACGCTCTGGGGGATCTTCGCCAATATGAGGAAGTTTGTGGTCCTGCATCGATGGCACCACCAATTAAGTAACAGCAAGTCTTGAGGTCAAGACTTTTTGGATGGGGTGAGTATTGATAGGATTATAGTAATATTGTATTAGAGTATTCTAGAATGGGTATTTTAGTAATATTTAGTAATAGTTAGTTAGTTGGAAACTCTATAAATAAAAGGTGGAGAGGGTGAGGTAAGTGTGCAGAAAGAATATTGTTAGGATTTGGATCTCATTGCATCGATTGCTTTGAGGGGTCTCTAACCTTTTGGTTGAGAGAAAGGGCTAGTCCCTGGAATTGTTATTTTGTTCTTCCATTTCTGTTTCAGCACATTAATTCCAGAATCAGTAGTTTAATTCCTCTGTTTTCATCTATTGTCAATTTCAATTCCGTATCATTCTCATCCAAATAATCTCAAACAAATGTTGGGGAGCTTATTCTGTTCTATGCTTCTTATTGAAATTGCAGTGTTGTCACGTTCTTGTCTGACATGGCTGGGAAAGCACCTTTATATAGAGAGTATGTGAAAGATCAAATATCTTTTTTTATGCTGCGGTTGCTTATCTTTCACTTTGCAATATTATGATTAAATCTTCTAGGGTTCCCTACATATTGTTTTTTTTTCTTGTTGTCAGTGCCTATGTCTTCTTCAGTTCAACTGTTTCAAAAGAATTGGTTGCTTACATAAAAAAGGAGCCAACTATAAAATCTCGCTTGCGTGGTATGAAAGAGGTTAGAACATTTCTTGATCCCTTTTCTGTGTAATAAATAAACTTCATCACTGTATTAACTTTTGAGGGGAATGTGCAGATGAATTTGGAGTATTTTGCCATTGATAGCCAGGTATATGATGTTTCTTAAATAAATTGAGTTTGTTATTTAATAAAATTTAATTCAGTTAAAAGGTTTTTGCTCGTTTTTCACATCTTGGGCTAAGATAGGTAAATTATAATGCCAACTCTATTGTAGTAAACTAGTAACGGGAGTTATGCAGATTATTTAGGTTGGATTGCTTTAAAGTGGAGTGGAACTTGACACTAGATTATTGTATATTTTGTGTTCTCAGCATTATTATGGGAGACAATGAAAACATACATGAGGAGAAATGCAGTATATGAGCTTATTGTATATTTTGTGTTCTCAGCATTATTATGGGAGACAATGAAAACATACATGAGGAGAAATGCAGTATATGAGCTTAAGTTATTGTCCTTTTCAGCATTTGTGATAATTGTAGAATTCTTTTGCTTCTTGTTTTTTAGTTAATCTGTTATCATTAACTGCCCTCGTTGAGGATTATTTCTCCCATAAAAAAATATGTTCTGCCTGTAATTTACAGAATTCCGGAAAGAGAGCGATGATGCTAAATACATTATTCCTGTTTATATGATATGTTAAGTTTTGTGGTTTTGACAAGGCAATATTATACCATACAGTGTTTCATCACCGATCATGGGAAGGCCTTGGAAGAACTTTATGGTGATGAGGAAATGTCCCGAAAAGGAGATGAATGTCTGACTGCAATGGCCAATCGTATTGCAACTGTTTTTGCTTCAATGTTGGTACGTAAAACTTTTGGCATGCAAACAGGAGATGCAAAATCTGGTTTGTTTCCTAATTTCTTCATTGCAGGAGTTCCCATATGTACGATACCGAGCTGCCAAATCTCTTGACCCCATGACAATGACAACATTTTGTGATCTGATACCTACAAAACTTGCTGCTGCTATTTGGAACTGTCTTATGAAATATAAAACCGTCAACAACTTCCCGCAGATTGAAACATGTGACTTGCTCATCCTAGATAGATCAATAGACCAGGTTTTTAGCAGAATGTGTTAGATATCTACTTTCTACATCCCATCAACTTTAATTTGTGCTCTTAGCATCTAACTGATTTTTCCCTTCTAGATTGCACCTATTATCCATGAATGGACATACGATGCAATGTGCCATGATTTACTTGATATGGAGGGAAATAAATATGTTCATGAGGTTAGTCTACACTTATCTATAAGATCTGTCAACTAAATTTGGTCTTCTTTTGCTTTTATACGTCAAGTAATTATACTGCTTAGGTTCCAAGCAAAACAGGTGGTTATGAAAGGAAAGAAGTCCTTCTAGAGGAGCATGATCCAATATGGCTAGAGCTCCGCCATTCACACATAGCAGATGTATGTACTTTCATCTTTGTATATCAGTTTTTAGCAGATACAATTATATGGTTTTGATTCATGGTCACTTGTCAGGCTAATGAACGGTTGCATGACAAGATGACAAACTTTGTGTCGAAGAATAAAGCTGCACAGATGCATCAAAGTTCAAGGTCTGTTTTGCAGATGTTTTTCATGAAATCCTGACATTTTTGTGATCTGGGAGACAAACATGTGAAAGAACATGACCTATTTTAGTATTCAATAAACCACGACAAATTAGCAAGAGCAAAAGTTGTAAAGATGGAAGATTAGGATCCACTTATACTACTTAATTTCCTTCTTGGGACACCTGGCCTAGTAATAATCCTAGCTAACTTCCCTTTACGAACTAATAGATGGAGAATGTCGAAATCCTTACAAGATAGGTAGTTATCTATGATGGACATAGGACTTCATAAAAAAATCTGGTGATTCTTATTGTGTGCTTAAAAGATAATTTCGAGATTCTACAGAGTATTGATGAGTTTTGATCCAAACTTATTACCAAATCTTACATTAGGCAAAAATTTTATGCCCAAAAGGCCAAAACACTATCCATAGGTGGGTTTCACTAAAATGTGCCTCTCACAGTCACAATAATATATTAATCATAATTGAGATTTGCTAAAGTGTGCTAGAGATGTAAAAATAAATACTATTAATTTTTTATTCCGCTAACATACACTAGAAGAAACTTTTATCATACCCTATTCAATATTGGGTTTTGCTAACATGTGCCTCTATATATTTTATTAGTTATATGTTATTGTGACTTTTTACATATATTGTTTCTTCTATTTAATTTAATTTAGTTCAATTTTAATTTTTTCATATGCTAATTTTTTAGACATATAAAAAAAATTATGATATTAATCTTCAGTTATTATAAGTATTGGTTTCTTATAATTTTTATTATTATAATTATAGTTCTTAGTTCATTGTAATATTGTAATTTGGTTTTTGGTTTAGTTAAAAAATCAAGTTTATGTTATATTTCATTTAGTATAATATTTAATGGTTCTAATTATTATGTAAGCTTCACTTTATTGTAATCTATTATTTCAAATACTAACCACACCATTAAAATTAATTTTCTTATAAGTATTTGTTGTTTTATTATATGATTTATTTATTGTTATATTTAGTTAAAACTTTTTGTTTGTTTTAATTTTAAGGTTAGATTATCATAAGCACTAAGATGGATAATAAACATATGTGATTCATTTCATGATTACATTCTTTAGTTAACAATGAATGTTTTTCTCAACATTTTCCAAGTCATGTATAATTTTATACTTATTTTAATCATTAATTGATTGTTTTATCTTATATGTTTTAAAATTCTATTAGTAGTTTATCTATAAAAATTACATTGTTTATCAAATTGACTTGCTCACCTGTAGTTGTCTTTTTGGACTTTAACCCTTAGCTGCAGCCGACTCCTCAACTACGACTGAATGACTGATATGTTGTTCATCGGCAACATCTATGATCGATTTAGCTGCTATTATTTCTTTAGTAATGAACTTTATTTGGTAGCTCTTTAATAATGAACTTTATTTGGTAGCTCTTCAATAGTATCTTTATGCGTAGTTCTATCAATATAAAGTACTATTTTAAACTATGTTTATACTATTAAAAGATGTGCTTGAGTTTCAGTACATTTATGTTTTTTTCATTTATTTTTTATTTTTTTAAAAATATTTTTTTTTAATTTTAGTATATCTTTTATTAATTGAATTTATCTATTTTGATATTTTTCAAATGTACTATCAAATTTTATATAAATAAATATCAATATATTATTATATTGAACTTCTATTTTCAGGTAGTATCAACATCGAATTAATATAAGTAATAATATGAAAAAAATTAGTATGAACGAATTTTAGTTTATATTCATTTTAGTTTATTTTGATTGTTTTTGTAACTTTTTTTTAAATTATAAAACATAGTTTAATATAATTTTTAGCTTGATCATAATTATAATTCATTTTAGTTAGTATTCTTTTTTATCGATTATATTTCAACCTTAAATTTATAATATTACATTCCTTTGCAACACACGGTCCTCCCAAATCTAATTACAATACAATCTGCATTACTAGGATCCACATTTCATAATTTTATTCCATTTCCTTCATTGAGGTCCATTTTCATAGGCCTTTTTTTTACCTATTATGGTCCATCCTTCGTTGTGGTACTATATTTATCTTTCAAAAACTCTAGTTCCTACGTAGAGTAATTGGTTCATATTGTTTTCCTAATCCTACCGTATTTTTCTGTAATAGGTTCTTATTTGTCAATATAACTGAACTCAACAGAATGCATACAGAGCTTATAATTCTATACATGTCTTAAATTTGTGCTTTACAGAGGTGTTCTTTACTTTTTTACTTCGTCCCTTGCAGAGATGGAAGTGAGTTGTCTACTCGAGACATGCAAAAGATGGTTCAAGCGTTGCCACAATATAATGAACAAATGGACAGGTTATCCCTTCATATTGATGTAAGTCTGTAGGGTATTCAACTTTCTTAAAAATAATATTATATGGAACTCTCAGTTACTAATTTGACATCATAATCTTCTATAATTCGTTATCCATTACTTGCAATAGCAACAATCTCTATTTGCTGGCATGTGCCTTAGATGGGAGCTTTGTGTATTTCTTACAACTTACAAAGTGGAATTGGTGTATATTCCTTGCATTTCGAATAGAGGTGTTAAATGGGTCGGGGTGACCCAAAACATTTTTTTGTTAATCATTTTGTGCTAAATTTTCTTTTAAAACAACTATAGCATCCCAGTGGTAACTTAAGGTTTTGCACAAAGTTATTATATGCATTAGAGATATGCTTCGGCAGCTTTCAACCGATCCATTTCACCAGTTTCCTTTACTTCTATTATTAATTTTTGCCCGTTCTACCCACATAGAGATAAAACATAACTTTAACTGATCCATTCATCAAGTAAATTGGTAAAAATCGCCATGCTAAAGTTTTTCAAAGTGAAATGCCAAAGAATTTCCAGGCATATGCTGTCCTCTTAGTCGACTTTCATACATCCAAACTCTTCTAGAGGATTTGAAACTTGACTTTGCGTCTTCAATTTCAATTTAGAATGATGATGTTGCTTCATACAGCCTAAATGGTTGGCGAACAACCCTTATAGCAATAGCTAAGGCCTACTTATATAGGCTTATAGCCCTTCCAACCACAAGAGTGGTGGCCCAGTGGTTAAGGCTTGGTCTCCAATGGTGAAAATATCTGTAGTTCAAAAGCGTGTGTCACAAAATGACACTTTTCTTGTAGTGCAAGTTCAAATCCTAGGAGGAAAAGAAAGAACCCCTTGTGACCATGGAGGTTCACCTACGATGACTCTGGTCAACCCGCAAAGTGGGCGGTCGCCCTAAGATTAGTCGGCTTGTAAAGCAGGTCCGACGCCCAGGTTAACAAAAAAAAAACTTATAGCCCTTCCCAATTTTCCAGTAGCAAAAGTCCCAGCAGGCTGTGCTACATGGCCACTACAAAGGAAGGGAAAGTCTTATGCGAGTAGAACTTTCGATGGGAATTCAGTTATTTAGGGTCAAAGCCCCTTTCAGTTAAGGCCAGAATGAATTATCTTACCTTCCTCTTCAATCAGTCTTTGAAGTTTCCTATATTTGAAAATCAAGGATGAAGCTAGAATGTGGAGTACGGACTTATCATGTTTTGTGCATTTCTTTGAGTGTTATGAACTTTTTTTGTTTATTTAAAACTTTATATCAAGGGGTTGTGCTAGCTATGTAAAGCATCACACGTCCTTGTAATGATAATTGTAATTTTTCAGAAAGATAACTTACACCACCACCTTTTACTTCAACTGAGATTTGAAGTACAACTATTTGGTTGGGAAAACACATTGGTACTGCTAGGCCAAATGCCCTTTAATAATGATATTTGTAATTTCTAATTTTCAATATAGGTATACCTTGATTACTTATAAAGATTTGAGGATGCCATACGGAAGGGACCCAATCCTGTAAAATTTATTTTCTCCCTTTTATGTTGAATGATCACATTATTTTACAGTTCACTCATCCATGACAACGTTTACAACTAAATCAACATGCATATTTAAATGCTTGAAATACCTTCTATCATGACAAAAGTAACTGAGTTTTAACAATAAAAATTATTGTTTACAATGGTATATATCATAAACTTCAGTAATAAATAATGATGGCTTTTTGGGCAAAAGTTTTACAAAAAAATCAAGATTGTTGTTTTCGTTTAAATGTCAGGATAAAATTTTGATGCATCTAAACCAAAATGCACTAAGCTCACCTACACTCACCTAGTTATAGTACTAATCCTGAATCTGAAGATCAAGGAATAGCTCACTTGGATCCCCCCAATCCCTCAAAAAGTAAAAAATAAAATAAAAGCAAGTGTCCTGATGGCTGATACCCTATAGTTGAGTGGTGTCCACCCTCCCTAAAACCTAATACAGAGTTTGTCTTGGACCAGATCTAGAACCATTCTCAACAGGAATTTTTCTAGAATGCCTAAAAAAATTTTAGGCTGTTTTACATTGGATTTCCTTGTTTCATTATATGGAATATTCCCTTGCAGCATTCCTAAAATGTTCTGCATATGGGACATGATAAATTGTTTGCAGGTAGAAGGATGTAGACACAAATAATGGTGAATTTAACTATGCTGATCTTGGTGAAGTCTTTGTTTTAGTTAATTAAAGTTCCTAGAACATGGCACTTCACAGTTTGGTTTTCTAGTTTTGTTTAATCACCAACTTCTTACTCTAACTTCTCTAAAATAGAAAAGTCCCCATAGCTAACAAAGAACTTGTGTTTAGGGAATTACTAGCCATTACTATTAACAAAGGGTTAAAAAAGCTTTAATGCCAGCTTGCCTGATCTCTCTAGTCTGATTGAAACAGATTGCTGCAAAGATTTTCAGCATTATCCGGGAGTCAGGGCTAAAAGATGTGGGGCAGCTAGAGCAAGACCTTGTCTTTGGAGATGCAGGAACCAAGGAGGTCATTAATTTTCTCAAAGAACAACCGGTGAGAAAATGCTATGTGACCATCAGTAGAGTAAAAGTTGCTGATAGCTTATAAATATGTGCATCTTTATTCACATGTACTTTTCTAAGTTTTCACTTCATGCAGGATGCAACAGATGAACAGAAGATGCGATTATTAATGATCTATGCAGCAACTCATCCTGAGAAGTTTGAGACTGACAAACTTACAAAGTTAATGGAGGTAATGTGTTTTTAATTATTAGTTAACTAGCATATAATTTAAATTGTATGCTTGTTACTTCACAAACAAGTAAGCTTTTTGTTACATTTTCTTTATATGTGGTGATCAACTGGGGATTTGAGCAAGATTTCTGTGTACTCCCACAATCTTGCCTGTTACAATACAGCAACGTATTGTACATAGATATGTTACAATGAAGATTCTAAGAAAAACCATTTCTTATAGTCCAACTATTAATAAATTAAGTTAACCCATTTCTTCTGGCACTCTTCCTCCTATTATCTTCTCAGTTAGCAAACTTGCCTCCCGAGGATATGAATGCAGTTTACAATATGAGATTTCTCGAGGCAGCACCAGATACCAAGAAAAGCTCCAATAACTTTTCACTAAAATTTGATAAGAAGGTTATACATGCATGATTCTACGATTTAATGTTTTTCCATATTTGATGAATCCAATCTCTTACTAGTCCGTCCTAACTCGTGGATATATATTTAGAAGAACCGTGGTCTTAGAAAAGATCGTCCTGGTGAAGAATCAGCTTGGATGTTGTCACGTTTTTATCCCATTATTGAGGTATCTCTAATTGTTTTCTTATCTATTTATTTCTTCTTTATTGCCATCATTGAGGTATCTCTAATTGAAGACATATAATGTTTTATTTCATTTTGGAAGAACTTAAGCAAGCTCATTAAATATTTTCAGGAACTCGTTGAGAAACTTAGCAAAAATGAGCTACCAGTGAATGAATACCCATGTATGAATGATCCAAGTCCGACTTTTCATGGGGCATCACATTCTGTGTCAGCACGAGTACTTGATACCCCATCTGCAATCTCAATGCGATCAAGACGAGGAACATGGGCTAGGCCCCGCACTTCTGATGATGGGTATTCAAGGTATACATCTGCATACTTGTCAATCACATATGAGTATGATTCTTAACAATCGTTTCTATAATTACCTAATTCCCATAGTTTCATCGTTACTAAAAGAGATGTAACCCTTCAATCTCTTTCTGCAGTGATTCAGTTCTCAGACGCACGACTAGTGAGTACAGGAGGATGGGTAAACGTATTTTTGTTTTTATTATTGGTGGGGCCACTAGGTCAGAGGTAAAAGAATTTCCTGTTTGTTCAAAATAATGCTTCCACAATAAATGTATATAATCTTTTGACGTCTTTGTTTCTTTCAGCTGCGAGTTTGTCACAAGTTAACAACGAAATTAAGGAGAGAAGTCATTCTAGGTTCATCTAGTCTTGATGATCCTGCACAATTTGTTGAGGTTAGTAACTTGCTATTTTTGAAAATGTGATGGATTAGGAAAAGAGATGGAACACGAAGAAAACTAGGAAATTAGTATTTGAAGAAATGGAACTCTGTTCCTATAAATAAAGAATTCTTGGATTAATGTTGGTTTTCCAGAAACTGAAGGCGCTGACTCCAAATGAGCCAAACGATATCTCTTTGGATGATCTTGAAATCTAGAGGCTATATAATACCTGATACCACGAAGGCTGGAGATGCTGTTTTTCCTCTTTGCATGGTCTCCAGTTTGTGATTATAAACCAGTCTAGACTCGATTATTTCTACTGTTACACCATTGATGTAAAACTCTTGCATTTATCACAGCAAGCTTGGCTGGCATACTCATCTTCACTCCCCAGGTTTGTAAACTTTGAGTTTTTAGTATAAAGCTATTTAATGCAGTACATAAAATGATAACATCTCCACATTTTTTGTAACTTCATAATACTTACGATGATGCTATCCATTTGTTCATTTGTTGTAACGTTAATTAAGCCTTTCTTAGTACTTTCAAACATAAATGAAATTTATAATTAAAGTGTACAAATTGATGGTGAACTTACTTGATAAACCTAAAATTTAATTTTATATATGTTAATCCTATTGAGGCAAATAGTGTATGCAACTGATACAAACTGCACATCTATGATGATTATGTTCTTCCAATTTGATAATAATTAAGGGTTAAATATATACATATAATAGCAACCTACTTTCATTATATTTTACCATATTATAGCAATCACTTCATATTTCACCATTTAAATAACGCATTGCTATAAAGTTAAATTATTGTAAAGTACATTATTATAAATAGAAAGAAAAAAAATTAAAGATTCTATAAACAGTAGATATTTCATAAAAATATACCTAGTAACTAATATGTAAAATTAGTTCAATATCAAAGATTGAAAGTTCCAGTATTAGATATACTCAGCAGCTTTATATTTTAAGAGAAGAAACTTTTACAACCAAAAGGGTAAATATCTGTAGAAATTGCCATGAAGAGAATTTGCTCCTAAGAACTAACGCGAGCGGTTTGCAATTAATATTTTCAAACAACTTTGTTCCTTCCTAGTTTCTAATAATCAATGCGTGAAACTCGATGCCCTTTGTTGACAATAATTTGAGTATTGGGTCGAATCCTAAAACCAAGATGGCTACTTCGTGGTCACCTTTTGATATTGGCGAGTTGTTTTGCTTTGTTATTAAGCAAGGTTTCCCCTTTTCGTTTCTTGATATCCCCAACTAACCTCTTTACATATGCAATGTATCCATCAACATTGAATTTCCTCTTGCAACCTGCATAGTTCATGTATCGTATCTTCCCAAAGATTGGTCGCTCTTGCCAACCCTGAAATGGAAGCAAGAACGAACATCTTGATGCTATTAGAAATACAGACGTAACCCCACAAAATAATAAATGCAGAACTGAGGAAAATTATATAAAACTAACGGGTCCTAGATATTATGTAAATAATTAAAACCTGGTCGTGTACGCCGCAAATTGACCACATACAACCAACATATCCGTTTGGATCTCTCCCGTCAATATGATACTGTGAACGTCATTTACAAGACCATCAGATTGCAACAAAGACTCAAAAATAGAATTGATCAAAAGTACCTTGTCATTCAAATAGATTGCTATTTCCAGAGCTTCTTGTGGACTTGGGGTCCACTCGAGGATCTTTTTCGCCCAATACATTCTGTTATCATGTTATACCGATTAAAGACAAAACTTGTTAGAATTCATACAAATCTATTATTTTCTAAGATTGAACTTGACACATGGGAAATTTATTAAAATTCATCATTTTCCTTGATTCTCTGTTTCGCATGTTATGAATCATCTTCTCGATGGGACCAAGATCACATATTTTCTTTATTTGCACCATATTAATGGGACCCACAACGAGAAGTTAAAGAACCTCTAAAACTCTTCAGGACATCCACACTCCAGAAGTTGAATGTTTGCATTATAAATTATAATTATAATGCATACCATAATGTAAACACAGAGGGTGGAAGTAATTGCTATTTACCGCATAAAACCATGCATCTTTCCATAATGAACCATCTCTAACTGCGAAGCATTCCAAAGCTGAAAGTAAGAATTAGAAGTCATGCATAAATCTACAAACTTTATAATGTAATCTTCATAAAGATTGAGAGAACGTTTAGTAATTTAATTTACAGGATCTGCAGTTTGTGCCTTCTCCAGCTGCTCCCTCCTGCATATGATATGATCCAATCATATCTAAGTGATCAATGAAATCTAAGTGATTCGAAACAAGCAATGCACTCACGTGTATAAATGTTCACGTTTGTCTAAAGCATGGTCCATAAGTGTTTTACGAGCCCAATCCCATGCACCCTGCAACGAATCATAATGAGGCTGATAATAGCAGAAGTTATCAGCTAGTTCCCTGCGCACGATAAGCTCCTCTAAAAATGCATCAACCGCCTTCATTTCAGCAAAAGAATATCATGAAATCTTAAATTCAGATCATTAGCCATGTGTCTTTTGTATGATGTATGAAAAAAAAATATCTTGCACTGCGAACCTGTGGATTAACTTTCCGTAGTTTACGTGCCTCCAGGGCACAACGCTGGGCTGAAATCTGCCCAAAATGCAAATATGGAGAAAGACCAGAAAGCCCCTCCGGCTTCAATGGGTTATTTCGATCTGTGGAGTAGTACTTCAATCTAGTTGTTAAGAATCCCTTCTTATTCCCCATCAATGTTTCTAATGCAGCAGCTTCTCCTGGTTTGCACCAATCAATTTCAGGTACTTCAGCTCCTTTCCTGGTCATATACCACAATTATTTAGGCGAAAGAAGCTTCCATATGTTCTAGCCCGATTGTAAAATCTTACCTTACTACATCTGCAATAAGTTCCTCCCAGTCTATAAATCTATTTGTTGCAGCCCAGTTCCTAGTATGTGCTTTCAACGTTGGAAATTCGATCAAGTAGTCAGGAAGCAGATTATTGATCTTTCGTCTAATAGTCCTAGCACCATATTCCAACTTATCCGATGCTGCCCATATGGGTACTATATTGTGCGCATCAACTTCATGAATCGATACACAATCAGATACCCGTTTGTTTATTTCTTCTTTCCAACCCCTAACTTGCCTTAGAGGTGAAAAATCAGTTACCAAAAGTGAAGCTCCACATTCTTTAAGAAAACTGGGAATAGTCTCAATGGCTTCTCCCTGCATGAATTAAGTTGTAAAAAACCACATCTTATAGGAGATCATCTCAATTATTTCAACTTCTAAAACAAACAATATGAATACTCAAAATAAGTTAAATCTAATTTAAACACTGGGAACAATTGGTGAAACTGACAGTAACAAAATAAAATTGGTTACTCGCCTGAAACAGAAAGAAAGGTATCTGGAGAGTTTCTTCGATTTCGTGATGAAGTTGCTGTAATCCTCTTAGCATAAACCCTAATTGACGAGCCTTTGCACCTAAGAACTGATTGAACAAATTAAATGCAACCGCAACAGGTACATTGAGGCGGTTGGCCTGATCAACGGCGTGTATCAACGCCCAGTTATCCTTCAACCGTTGATCTCTAAACATCCAGTATACAACAGGACCTACATTAGACGACGAAGATGACAGTTGGTGTGACCGTATTCCCTCCTTCAGAACCCTAATTCTGCCTAATTGGACGGCGGTAGATTCGATTAAAGAGGAGGAAGCGGCCATCAAAAGAGATTATGGTCGGAAGGGGGAACGAAGAGTGGCGGTCGGAAGGCGGAACGAAGAGTGGCGGTCGTCGGAGAGTTGGTTCAGTTAAAAGAAGAAAAAATTGGAGGGAAAGAGGGGGTGGGATTTATGGTTTGAAAGGGGCCACGTCATCAACCGTTGTTTGGTCTCGATATTGTACACGTCATCACCAAAACACGCATCGTATTTGATGCGACGGCAAACTACCTCCGACAGACAGCTACCTGCTAACGCACTTAATTTTCAGGTCAATTAACCTGATCACATTCAACCGAAAAAAAAAAAAAAAAAACCATACACTCAATCATAAACTGCAATTTAGTTAAATTATAGATCAAAATCATAAGGTATAATGTATAAAAAATAGCCTATTGTTATAGGTCATGTTATACAAAGGTCTCCGTAATTAATTTACTAATCACACATCCTTGTTTTGTTAATTACGTGAGACTCACAGATTAAACTTAATTTTTCTTCCCACCTAAGGAGAAAGAGATGTATAATTAGCAACAAAGAAATGTGTGTGCTTAAAATCGTCTCATTGTTATACATGCATGGAATGACTTTTTCTTTTAAACAATAAAACACACATATTTTTTATTTCTAATATTAAATTTACACATCTATCTATCTATCTATATATATTAATAAAAGAAAATGTTTACTGTAACATCCCGGATTTGAGCCTGGTACGTGGAATTAATTTATTGGCTCATTATTTTAATATTATTGCGTTATTCCAATTGAATCCCGTTTCGTGGATTAAACGTGTCGAGACCGAGTGATACGTGTCTCCGAGTTAATAATTAACGGATTATTATTAATTATGAGATCGTGGATTTAATTAGGTTGAAATGATTTTAATTGTGAAAAAGCCGTATCGGGTTCGGATTTAGCGGGTCCGGAACTTTCTAAATATGGAAAGTACGTATATGTGTGTGTGTGCCTTGATCTAAGGCTCTCTTTTCTTGCCTTCCAAAAATAGAAACCAGAGGATTGTGTGTGTGTATGTGAAGGGAGCAGCAAAAAGGAAATCAAGAAGCCAAGTTGGTTGCTGAAATTGAGTGATCTTCTTCTTCTTTGTGTTCTTGATCAAATAAAGGTAAGAATTCATGGTTTTGGGGTTGTTAAATTCGTGTATGTATGTGTTAAATTCGTGGGTTTAGTTGCTGAAGTGATATAAGTGATTGTGTACAAGCCTTGGTGAGGTTTGATGCTGGAAATCGAGTTATGGAGGTTAAACCTCTGGAATTCTGCCATTTTTACGAGCTGCACAACCTGCAAATCACGTGAGCCCGGCCGCGATGGCCGCGGCGCGACCGCGTTGATTGAGCCCGGCCGCGATGCGGCGGCTGTTTGGTTGGGTTTTGGGCGTCGGTTTGGTTGTTCGAGGTTGTGTTTTGGGTCGTGTTTGATTATATCGATTGTGTTCGGATTATGTGATCTATCCGTTGAGTCTGCGTTAATATTTGGAATCCGTCATGTTACAGGTTCGAGTCGACCGCGTACCGATCCGCGATAAAGATTTGGGTTGCCGTTGATTTGGGTGTTGGTGAGTACTCGAGTTCTTTATAAAAACGCGCGTAAACTTTTATAGTCTATTATGTGTTGTGATATGCGTATATGAGACAGAGATACAGCGCAGGTATGATTCTATCTACCCTATACGTGCTATGTGTGTTTGAGTTGCAGGTGTCCGCGATATGTGATCGCGCAGGCTGACTGTCCCTAACCAGTCATGAAGTATGAGACTGTATATATACAGCAGTGTTATCGCCAGGTCGCTCATGTGCCTATTGTGAGCTAACCGCTGCTGTGTGCGGCCTGTTAGCTGGGGAACGACGTCCCCTTTTGAGCAGAGATATGTGTGTGCATCGAGCTGTGTCATATGCATTGAGATATATGTGTTGTGTATATTATGTGATCTTATCTGCAGAGTCTAACCCTCGCGTACTCACGAGCTTCCCAGCTTATGTTTTCGAGTCTTCCGTGTCTCAGGCAGCCATACCGTGGGATCGTAGTCACAGCAGCAGCAGCCGAAATAGTCAGAGTTTGTGGGTGCTTATCAGCTTGTGATATTAGACTTCGGAAACTGTTATTTGTATTTTGTATCTGATTTCTGTATGTTAGCCATCAGTTGTGATGTATGATAGTCAGTAGTCAGTGTATGTCAGCTAGTTCAGTTATGTGTGCACTGCTTCAGCTTGTGACATGATGTATGCGACTCTGTATTAAAGTTTTAATTAATAGTGTTTTCCGATAATCCTGTGACATGTGCATCTTGAGATGGTTGCGATATTGCCACTTATGATTAATTATTGACGTGACATTTGTGTGAAAATTGAGGGTGTTACATTTACTGCCATGTGTCGCTTCCTCATTTAACTGAAAAAAATTTTCCCTCCTAATTTTCCATATATAATCTCCTTAATTAGTTATCAAATTATTTTAAGTATAAATATGATTAATTAATACCTAATTTAACTCCTATAGATACAAAACAATATTTTTGCTTCATTTAAATAACTTTCAAATTTAACTTCTAATTTTAGCTAAATATGCATTATTTTATATATTTAAAAAGTAAAAATAATGCAATATTTTAGGTGGTAATTTTGGCACATTCAAACAAATAGCTCAAACAGATTGACGACAAAAGTCATAAAATTTTACATAATTTTGAATTTATTCTCAAAGAACAATTTGTTTAATATACCGATTTATAAATTTACATTTTAATTATAGAAATATTAAATTGTGTTCTATTCAAACATAAATATTAAAATTTTTATTTATACATAGAAATATAAAAATAAAAAGTTCTAAAAACTATTCATACATATTTAAAAATAAGAACATTTTAATTATCCATAATAGCAAAAGATAATACTATTTTTTTGTATTTTTTTAGATAAAAATAAATATTTTTGTATGTAGTTTACATTTGTGTAGATTATAGTAACATCTATTTATAAAATATCCACGTAATACGTGGGTTAATAACTAGTTTTATCTATAATGAGATCCAAATCCTTAACCCAGACTAGAAGTTAAACCCTAGAAATTGCATAAAACCATATTTTCCTAACATAAACCCCATTCCACATAGTTTTTCATATACTAACCAAAACAAAATAGAAGAAAGAAAAAAAGTAACGAAAGTTTCATCTGATAAATGCGATTTGTAGGCTCTGGAATCTGAAACCTTGATAAATTCGTTTGAACAAGTTCCATCTCCATATGATTACTTCCAAATAATCACTCCTTACTCTGTTCCCTAATCTCGTTGATGATCTTGTCACCATTATGTTGACAATCAGTCCCAATCTTAAGGTGTTCAAATGAATCAACTGCTCAAAGCCCAACACAAATAGGGCCTCACGTTACTACATTAGTCAAACTAAATTTTCTACAAATCAATATATGATGAAATGGATGTTAAATAAACGACAAATGATACAGTCAAATCATGTTAGGATAGTCAGATGGTGAATGGAACGTTATATGTTCCTTTAAAATCCTTCCCATTATTCATTGAGAAAATAAATCTCATTTCTTCTCGTAAATTTTCTAATAAAATTATTTCAACTAGCTTAATTTTAGCATAAAATTTTCATTCAGTAATAATCGTTTTGAGCTTACATTATACCATTTAAAAGATAAACTCAAAAAGTGTGTTATGCATCACCTAAAATTTACCTATCATAATAAAGTTTCAAAATGACTACTAATTCGATAATATTTTCAACTTTTAATTTAAAATCTAATTTCTCATTAATCTATTTTAGGCTTATTATATACTGAACTCTTATCATATTATTCATGAAATATATATAAGCATGTTCAAATTTGTTATTCGAAAACAATATATTATTGAAATTATATTATAAATTTAAATTTCTTTTGCTCAACGGCCCACTTTTTAATATTTCGAACATAGCCATCAAAATCCATGGGACGACGTGTTGACAATAAACATGGACTAACTAAAATAAGAATGATGATCTTGTTGGGAAAATATGGCAAAGGAGAAGGATTACATTGATTGGAAAAAACGAATGGTTGTAGGTTAGCACACCCTTTTAACTTATTAATAATGAAAAATAACGAAGCCCAATACGACAATAAAAAGGCCTTAAACCACATATTGTAATTCTGTAAATGTATATAAGATATTAAGGTTAATGTATGCTTTTTTCGAAAAAATTGTTACATTGTTTTTAATCAAATCCCATTTAAGAATTAATTTATTTATGTTAATACCTAAAGAGAAAAGTATTTGCATTGTTTTTAATTGTTTTTTACCATTCAACTTTCATAAAAATATTTATTATTAGTTAGTAACGATCGTATATGTAAGTAAAAATAATCTAACATGGAAATAGAAGAGTTATTTTATTCAAATGTAGATAAATTATGGGTTTACTGATTAGTTATTGTAATAAATGTAAATAAATTATTATAGTAAATGAATGGCAAAAATGAGTTTCGTAATTCCGTAGTGACCGTACATCCATTAGGCGAAAATATCTAAATTTTCATCTCACTTTTCAAAAAAAATGAAAACGTGTTTACTAACAATTTCATAAATTTTCATTTTACTTTCTAAAATATCATTTTTCATATTCTCTCTCTTACTTTTCTATTACATACCCTATATTTCTTTATAATACTTTATTCATCTCTCTTACTTTTCTACTACATATCGTATTTTTCTTATTTAATAATCATCCATATCATTTTTCTTAAAATTAAAACTTCATTATCTACGTAAGTTTTCACTTTTCATAGAAACCTTTGTTTTTTTCTTAAATCTATAGCTTAAAAAACTGAAATTATAACCACGGAGATAATAATTTTCTTGAACCAAAAGAAGACAAATAATAACCACGGAGACAAACAATTCAAAAAGAGAAACAAAATTATTAAAAATGTAACCGCTAATTGGTTTTGTAATTATTAAATTTTGGGCCCCCAACTTTTTTGGTTGATGGACACTTGAAATCTTGCTTATGGAATTGATGAGGTTTCTTCATTTTAGAAACCCAAGAGTCCTATACATACTATGATTAACCCATGTGAAATTATAAATTGATAATATTTAATAATTTGGCATTTTTACAAACAACTTTATGATGATAGTTTACTACAAAATCTGACCAAACTATATTATTTTAATTCCTTATTTAAAAATTTTAAAACAAATCGCCTTTTATGGTGAAAAACATAATATGTTACATTCCTTCCTTTTGTTCTGTAATACTTAAATAGTTTGTCTTTATTAAAATGGAAAAATAATATAATTGTCTTTGAACATACAATACGACTCTTGATGTCTGTGTGACCAAAATATACCTCTTAAAAATAATATTTTGAAATTTTTTTTCTAAAGATGTTTTAATCAATATTATAATTTCATGCATATTCACACATTTTTAAGTGCATGAAATCATGCAATCACATACATGCAATTTTATCTAAGTGTACATTCACATCATTTCTAAGGAGTTAAAAGATGTGAATGCATATGAAATTTACATATCATTGTTAATTAAAATATATTTATGAAAATAAAACTTTATAAGTTTTTCTAAAGGTGATACTACCTGATACGCTGCATAATGAGTGGTATCCTCTCAAATCACACACACATGTATATATACATGTATATGTGTAAATATACATCTATATATGCATACACGGCGGAGGGTTCAACCAAGCGATCCACAGCGGCGGCGGTACACGGTTCACGAAAGCAGAGGGTTCACGGCGAGTGGCGGTGTGTACACGGCGAACGGAGATTCATGGTTCAAGAAAAAGAGGAGGAGGAGGCGACTGTCGGTTCACGGTTCAAGCAAGCGATTCACGGTGACGGCGGTACACGGTTCACGTCATTGAAGTTGGTGTCGGGTTGCGGTGCCGGGTTTACGTCATTGACGTTGGTGATATCACAGCTGCGGTGACCGCGAAAGAGTGGAAGGGGTGAAAGAACGCTGGAGAAGAAGGTGGTGTGTGTGGCACCGTGAGAGAATGAGAGAAAAATATTTTATTTTATAAATTAATTTAAATTTATTAATGTCCAAAATACCCTTGATGATATGGATTAATATTGATGACGTGTTTTATTTGTATTGAATCTTACCGTCTTCATTTTAAGGACGGTCATCATTTGATCCACTCCCTATATATATATATACATATACATATACATATACATATATATATATATATATATATATATATATATATATATATATATATATATATATATATATATATATATATATATGTATATATATATATATGTATATGTATATATACATACATATATATATATATATATATATATATATATATATATATATATATATCTATCTATCTATACTATTAAAAGAGTAACTAAATGTCACATGGCATGCTCTCATTGAATTTGCCACATGGCATGCTCTCATTGAATTTACCACATGTCGCTCTCTTCTTTTGCCACGTCATTTACTGATTTTATTTTTAAATTTTAAAGCAAATCAAATCTATGTAAATCTAATATGGACTAATTTAATAACTAACTAACTAAAATTAAGCAAACTTTATTATTCATATAATAATTATATTATACATATATAAATATCAATTTCTAAAATTAACCCATGTAATACATGGGAAATAACCTAGTATATATATATATATATATATATATATATATATATATATATATATATATATATATATATATATATATATATATATATATATATATATATATATATATATATGGGTTCAATGGAAAACCACTATGCACGTGAAAACTATGGAAACCTACGCATACCGTCCGATTTGGTGCATTTAATGAAATATGCGGTGGCATGATCGTAAATAAGGTGATGCATCACGCGGGATTATGATGCATCACGCGAGAAATTTGATGCATCACGCGGGATTTTGATGCATAACGCAGGGAATTTGATGCATTTGTGGTGGTGCAGTGCAGTTTTCACAAGTTTTCCGATGCATGGTGGTTTTCCATTGAACCTCCCTATATATATATATATATATATATATATATATATATATATATATATATATATATATATATATATATATATATATATATATATATATATATATAATAAAAGAGAACACAATAATCCACATATCACCTCCACGTTTCACCTGAAAAGATAAATACAAAAATAAAATAAAATAGATTATAACTAGAAATATAATATAAAAGATAATACAAATATTAAAGATAAATACAAATATAAAATATAGATACAAATATAAAATAAAAGATAAATACAAATATAAAATATAAATACAAATAAAAAATAAAAACAAATTTATTATTTTTAAAACCTACAAATATTAATAAATCATTAATTATATCTAACATTTGTTTACATTTCTCATTATCTAATATTTATTATTATTATTATTAATATAATACAAATACATCCAATTTACATATTATACACCCTTATCTATATGTCCGCATAAAAAAGTTATGTGTTTATAAATTTATTAAAATATATTAAACATAAATAAAGATTATACAAACAATATTAAATAAGTAAAAAGTAAACATAATACAATATTAATAAAACCATATTTCATTACATTTTGTTTATACTAATAAAAATATATATAAATATTATGTCTTATTTAAAATTGAAAATTTAAATTATATCTATTAAATACATATAAAATTAAAAATAAAATATTTTACAAATTGTGAAGAAAGTAAATACCGTTAAATAATGACTATAACAAATAACCATACTATTATTGTATTTTTATAAATATTTAATATAATATGTATTAATTTTAATTTTACATAAATATTTTATAACCAATTATTTATTAAATTTTATTTACGTAACGTGTGAGTTCATAAACTAGTATATATACATAGATGGTGTTCAATGGAAATACAAAATGCATCGCAAACCTACATGCACCACCACAAATGTCATCGACTTGTGGCATGATGCATAGACTATCCAATAGATGGCTATAAAGTGGTTTCTGGATTTTCCAGGTTTTCATTGAACCCAACAAAATATTAAAAAACAAAAGAACACCTATCTTTGGTCAGGATGCACTCCGACGTGGCATACTTCCCGACGGGGAGGACTCCATACCCTCATCTCTTAACTGCAACATCTTTAGGAAAGAATCAAAGATTGATGAAAAGAAAAAAAGAAAGCAAACTTTGTTAGAATCGTGTAAATAGTTTGGAAGATGAGGGATAATAAGGGAAATTATTCTTCAATTATCAAGCTTTGTTAAATAACATTTGCTACAGTTCTTCACTGGATCTTGTTTCTTTTTCTCTATTCATCAAGCAACCATCTTTCAATGAAGTGCCCGTTCTAACATTGAAACAAATGAACCAACCAAAAAATTTACCTTTTTCTATAACATTCAACTGAAGATGCTAAAAATCTTCAAGAAAACAATTGCATATTTATTTATAGAGAAGATGCATCAAACAAAACCTCATTGAGCACATCATCGTCACCGCCGTTTGCCACCGCGAAGAACCCTGAATCTTTATCGTCATCATGGGAGAAACCACGCCTCTCGAGCTTTGAATGTGCTGCGATGAAAATCATCTTTTGCGCTTTCTCTATTGAGCTTCTTGATTGAGTCTGTTTTGAAAACGACCAATTCCATTTGAACCCACATGAAGTGGCATGAAGAAAGATCAACCTCACCGCCACTTTTCTCAAAGATTTGAATTCGGTTAGATAAGTTTCCCAAACCAGCCTGCTGCTTTGTGGGTTAGCGATTCTCATCTTACCTGTAAGCGGGTCTCGCTGTTTCAACTGCACTGCTTGAGCATACACGGGTTCAAGTCCTTCGGTTCTCCATTTCATAAGCTCCATTAAAGCAATGTGAGCTTCTTCTCTCGAAACAAGCCTTGTTATAAGCCTGTCAACGTCTTTTTCTTGGTCCGAAGTTAAATATTTGAAAGGAGGCAAGTATTTCCCACTCATATCTCTAATCAGGTAAAAAGGATCGAGTATGAATGCAGCCGCCCAAGCAGGGTGATAGTTTCTCTCAAACCTTTTATCAAACACTTTGGCTACATGACCTTCATCGATATGAAACTCCCCACACCAGTTCTTGATTTTCAATCTTAGCTCCTCCCAAAGGGGCAAACACTGCCCGATTCGTGGCCTCTCTTTCTCGATTTCTTCAGCAGTCCCTCTTATCAATTTAACCAACGAATGAACGGCTTCTAATTCTTTCCAAAACCGGGAATCCCTCATCATTTCTTCAATCTCCCGCCCAACATGATCCTCCATTGAAACAATCTTGTAACCTTCATCAAGCAAAACCAATTGCAATGCTCTGGCTGAGCTCAATATATCTTCCACCATATTAAAAGTCGATTCGAATGCAAACGCAAATGTGTTGCCACCTCCACTGCACATGGGCACGCGCAACAGCATTGCCCGACCATATTCTTGCAACTGATGCTTGAGGAAAGAATTCTTGACTTGAGATTTGGTGTTGACAAAGTTTGCTACTTTGAAACAATTCGAAGAAACATTATGGAACAATGGGAGTTTTTTGCTAAGATCTTTAAGGAAACCAAAAACCCCTTGAAACTGACAAGAAAGATTGATCATCCAGTGATGCTGGTTTTCAAGATTTCTTAAAGCTTTAGACTTGAATCTATCAGAAACAATACCAACACATTGTTGCAAATCATTCCCACAAATTTCACAAATTGTTTCCCATAAAACATCCTCAGCATACTTTGAGAAAACATACCCACTTGTAAAAATAGCCCGTCTAAAAACGCCACTCCCATTTGGTAAATTCACAGATAAATTCACTAAATTTTCGAATTGATCACCTGCTGCATGATGATGATTTGATTTCCATCCATCTGATGAGATTTGGAAGAACATAGCGTCGCGAATTCGAGCTTCGGATTCTGCTTTTGCTTCTTTGTACTTGAACTCAAGTCTTTCTCCGGCGAAGTCACGGCGGGAGACGGAGGGTAATCCGATTTGATTCAAGAAAGTAATGAATTTTGGGTGCTCTAAACTTGAAAATGGAACTGACCCACAGTTTTCATACACCCAATCTGCTAATAATTCGAGTGATGAATCGATTTGAGATTTTGTTAAAGTTTGATATGGTAATGATTTCGGACTCTTGAGCTTTTTCACACTATCTTCAAACATCGCCAGCGCACCCAGATCCTCTTTGCCGCCGGATAAAATCACATGATGCTGAGAGTACAACCCATCACTGCTTACATTCGCCGTCGGCAATGCAGGTACCAAATCATTCCGGTTCGGGTACGAAACGTCGACTGAAAATCGAGCCGGTTCAATCATCGTAACAGGAGGAACGGAGTAAGTTGGAGAAGGGGTGGCGGAGTTGGTGTTGTTAGCGCTGCCGCCGCCGCCGCCACCATCATCGCAGGCACTACGTTTGCCGGAGGAACTCCGTTTGCGTTGGTTCTGCTGCGGTTGAGGTGAAGACGAGGAAGTTGGTGAAGACAAAGCGACTATTCCGGTAGGTGAGATGGAAGAAATGGGTCTTGGGTTAGAATCGGAGTTAAAATTCCGGCAAGTACCTCTCTTGAGATGTTCCGACGCCGTTCTGGAAGGATTAGAAGCGGAGAAAACGGCGGCACATAGAGAACAGCGGAGCTTAACAGCTTTGGGTAAGCCGGAATCGGAATTATGAACCAAAACAGGCTCCAGATGAGCCCAATACCAAGCTCCTTTACCTTTGATTGCTTTTGTCCGTACCATCATTAATCCTTCATACCTTTTGTGAACCTTCTTCACAGTCATCTCATCAGTTGACTCCGGTGGTGGTTGGGTGGTGGCGGCTTTGCTAGTCTCCGTCGCCATCATCACAGCAAAAATAATAATAATTAAAAGAAAAAAAAGCTTCAAAATTGATGAAAAGGGTGAGTTATTTTTTGTGGGTACGTGTAGGAATTGAAACTTTCAAGATAGAAATTGTTGTTTCCCATAGGAAAAGCATTTTTGTGAAAAAAAGAGAGAGTAAGAGTAGGAGGTGGTCGTTGGTGGCAGAGAGCTCCGGCGATCTACAGTTGGGTCGTTTTCAGCAGAAATGGAGGATGGAATTTGGGGCAGCAAGGAGGGGATGTCAAATAGGAGCTGTTTTTGGTGTTAGTTTTTAGGACACATTTTTAATAAAGAATGGGTACTGTTGGCTGTGGGGCATCTCCCCATCTATAATTCTATATGTATATGTATATATACATACATATATCACATTGATAAATTTATTTGTGAAATACTAATGACAATTCCATTCACACATTGGTTATGCAATTAGGTATTTTCGGAAATATAATAAATCTGGTCAAATCAATTTTAATTTATATTAGTTGAATATTTCATCAAATAATTAAACAAGAAATGTTGAATAAATTTAATTGATACATTTCCAAAATTACAAAATCTAATGCATCAATGTTCATCGTTTAATTCGTGATGCATCTCCGCTTTTTCTGTACAAATTCGTGGTGCATCGTGTTCATCATTGTCACCAACAATTTTCAACCATCTTCGTGTTCATCATCATCATTTTTACCAAATGTGATCAAATGCATCATCATCTTCGTTTGCATTTCAAATGGTTCGTGATCTTTGATCATCTTTCATGTTCAACAATTTTCGGCCATCTTAAAATGCATCATCATTTTTATTCAATCATATTCATCCTTATCTTCAGGCATCATCATGCATCGTGTATGCAAAGAAAAAAATTAGTCATTTAAATATTCATGAAATAATTAAACAGTCATTATGTGTGTTGTCGTGAGAGAAAGTTAAAGATTATACATATACATTCAAAACATACATCGCTTTATCTATAAATCAAACAAGCATCTTGTTATCGGTTCATCATCATCCTCGTAATGTTCATCATCGTCATCATGGGCTTATCTTCATCATCATCGGTCTGTGTTCGTCATCATCAACCGAGAGAGATAAGAAGAAGAAGAGTGATATGGGGAGGATGGTGGTGTAACCAAGAAAGAAGGCGATGTCGATGGTTGTTGGTAGTGGTGCAGCGACCGAGAGAGGTGGACGGTGGTGATGCAGCTGCCGAAAGAGGGGGATGCTAGATTGTGAGAGAGAGGGGGAGACCGAAGTGTGTGTGTGTGTGTGTGTGTGTGTGAGAGAGAGAGAGATGGGGGAAGAAAGAAAGAGAGAGTGATATTAGAAAAAATTGTTAATGTGTTGATTTATTTCTTAATTTGTTTCTTAATTATCTTTAAAAATTTTTAAAAAATAAATTAATTTTTAAAAACTATCTTAAATTAATTAATGGTAAATATATTTAACATTCCTAAAATATCATTAATGCATATTTGGTTCCCTGAGGTTCCTAATGCATAGAGGTTCTCCGTGAACACACACACATATGTGTGTGTGTGTGTTCAATGGAGAACCAAGTGTTTATCGGAGAACCTTGTGGAACCACAATGTATCTGATGCAGAATCCCCCCGTATGAATTTATTGAACATATAATCATTCGGGCATCACATAAGGGGATCATTTTGTACAAAATTCCCTCATGTGATGCACAACCCCTTCGTTTGATACATAATCCACTCGTGTGATACACAATCTTTTTATGTGATGTATAATTTCTCGTGTGATGCACTATGTACACACAAACACACACACACACACAGAGATAACAAAAGAAAGAGGTTCAGTAAAGAATCAAGTGTTTATCAAAAAAATCCAGAGAACCATAATACATTTGATGCACAACACTACATGTGGTTTTATTGAACCTATATAATCACAAAGGGAATTATGCATCACATCAACGGATCGTTATGCACAAAATCCCTCGTGTGATATACAACCTCCCATGTGATGCATACTTTTTTTAAGTGACATCCTATCATGTGATGCATAATTGTGAGCCGGTCATTTATACAAAATTATTGTAAATGGTTGATTATTCGTAGAATTTTTCATATAGTTTTAATGTGTGTTTGTGTCATTTTTTATAAGTAGCATTCTAGCGGTAAATAACACAAAAATCTCTCTTTCTCTCTACATAAATGAAAAGGCATACAACCACAAAAAAAATGATTTTTTACTTTTAACCAATTAAAACCATTATTATTATTTTTTTTTAGAAGAAAAATGTTTATTCACAATATATGAAATTTTGCTTAATCATAAACATATACATCATATTGTGCATCAACAAAAGAAGTTTTTTTTTTAATATCTAGAAAGGTTTTAAGCTCAAGGAACCGAGCTTGACGTTTATAAACTTAAACATACAAATACAATTTTTTCTAAAAATATATAGTACATATTATTTGTGTTCAAATATTATTTATCTACTTTTTAAATATAATATAACAGTAGTTATATTTTATCATCTTATTATATCGTCTTAACAAAATAATTGATGTTTAAGCTTTTAAATAATAAATAAATTGTCATGTGTCAATCGCCGGTGATTTAATGCGACATCATGAAGAAAATTCAAATGGCATTGTATAGACTAGTTTTGACTTATAAGTTATAAATGCATGAATTATGTTAATATAAATACATATATAATGATACATTGATATATATTTGTATTTGGGGACCAATACGAGGTACCTGTGTGGCCAAAAAACCATGTATCCTTCTCGTGTGTATATCTATTTTTGGTTTTCGTGCAACTTGGTGACTCTTTTTTATTATTCAAGTTATATGTATTTTATTTTAGTCATTTATTAATATTCAAGGCATTCAAATAACTAATTGTATGTTTAACTAAATAAATAAAAAAATGTCATGGAATACCAACATATTCGGTTTGTATTTACCGAAATATAGTATTTTTATAATTTTTAATATCAAAGATTACAAGGGATATTTTAAAGAGGGTCAAAGAAAATTTTCACTATCCTCATAAAAAAAATATATTTTCAGTTGATCTACTTAATTTTTCGGGTTGTCCCCACTCCCCACCCTATTTTCCGACGACCCTCCCCATTGAAGGTGTTTTTCTTTTATTTCTCTTGTAGGGTTTAGTTTTATGATGAGATTTTTAATCGATGAACAAGTTTGAACCTTTCCGGCCAAGCTCTTGAAATCTTCTTTCGAGCAACATGTGTATGTTTTAGTTTGCTACATGTTTATGTGTGTGTGTCCAAATTTACTCTCTGTGTGTGTCAGTTCGATTAGTTTTCGAATCCCATAGCAACACTTCTAACAAAGGCATGTTCATCCGGTTTTCATCCATGAAGGCATGTTCTTCATTTGTTTTATTTACGCACGAATCCAACTACCAATGCGGCAATGTGTGTTTTTTCTTCGGTCTGTTTAGATTCAAAAAATTAAGTAACCCACAATAAATTGATTGCTTAATTGATTCAAAAATCAATTGGTGTATGAAATTCATTTCCGGGTGTGTGGCCGATTCCATGTTATAAGCGAGAAGAAAGAATTCGTGCTAACCGAAGAATTCAAATAAAATCCCTCTTAAAGTAAAAATACTTTTTATTTAAACCTATATAAATTGTTTTTCAATTTTTTTGAAAATAAAAAATAAAAGTAGTACGCTTTGGTAAATAAAGCCGAAATACAATTTTCGGTAGATATTTTTTGAAGTTATATGGTTTGGTTTAACAACTCTCTTATCGTATCTACACTTGTTATATTTTGTCCAATTCTATGTTTTCAAATGAAAAAAAAATCAATTCTTGACAACGTCCTTGTTTTAGGAATTTCAAATTAAAATAAAAAAAACTTGGTTTGGGAACCAATCTGATATTTTTTGGACAAAATTATTTTAGATTTAGATGAACTATAAATTAATAAATGTCAAATAGATTATGATGTCAAATAAGATTATTGACTAATATCATATGGTGGATAATATTAATTAACTAATAATGTTTACAGATAGATAATAAACGAAACAATGAATCGTATTTATCTTTTATTTTATTTAAAAAATAATACAACTGATTTATTTTTTTTAAGAGAAATGAGACGATGTCATATGACAAATTGTTTTCTCTCATATTATATTTATATATATATATAGGTTTGGGTTCAATGGAAAACCTATATGCATCGGAAAACCCGGGAACCACTTTATAGCCATTGGATCGGGTGATGCATCACGCAGGAAGTCGATGCATCACGCGGGAATTTGGTGCATCAAGCAGGGGATTTGATGCATTACGCGGGAATTGTGATGCATTTGTGGTGGTGCATGGTGGTTTTCCAAAGTTTTCCGATGCATGTTGGTTTTCCATTGAACCTCCCTCTATATATATATATATATATATATATATATATATATATATATATATATATATATATATATATATATATATATATATATATATATATATATATAAAATTTTAGTCAGTTCACTTGGGATTAAGATCATATCCGTTACAGTTCAATCTGGTTCGTTTGTTCTAATTTGATTTTGGTTTGACAAATGAACTGCACCAAAACAAAACAAAATTAAATTAATCTTAGAATTGATGAAACAAACTAAAACTGTTGCTACCAGACCATCATACAAGACCATAAACCGTATAAAACTTGTCATTGTAAATTATGAATGATATAAATATAAAAATAACTTTTATCATTGAAAATTAAATTAAATATCCAAAAAAAAAAACTTGTTCTATTTGATTATTTTAAACAAGAACCAAACAAACATATAAGCTAAGTAGAGGCCGATTTTTATACATCATATCCTATTTGGAAAATGCATATATATGACGTTGATATATATATATATATATATATATATATATGGGTGGATTCATTGGAAAACCTATATGCATCGGAAAACCCGGGAATTACTTTATAGCCATTGGATCATGTGTTGCATCACGTAGAAAGTCGATGCACCACGCGGGAATTGTGATGCATTTGTGGTGGTGCATGGAGGTTTTCCAAGGTTTTCCATTGAACCCTCTTCTATATATATGTGTGTGTGTGTGTTCAATGGAAAACCTATATGCATCGGAAAACACGGGAACCACTTTATAGCCATTGGATCAGGTGATATATCACGCAGAAAGTCGATGCATCACGCGGGAATTGTGACGCATTTCTGGTAGTGCATGGATGTTTTCCACGATTTTCCGATGCATGTTGGTTTGCCATTGAACCCCCCTTTCTCCACACATATACACACACACACACACACACACATAGGGGTGAGTTCAATGGAGATCCTCTATGCATCGAAGAACTTAGAGAACCACAATGCATCGCTAAAAAATCGTAATGAATCATGTGGAAGTCGATGCATCACGCAAGAGCTTGATGCATCACGCGGGAAATTGTGATGCATTTGTGGTGGTGCATGGAGGTTCTTCGATATTTTTCGATGCATGGAGGTTCTTCATTGAATTCCTCTCTATATATGTGTGTGTCTTTGTTTGTGTGTTCCAAACAATTGACTAAGTAACCAAAAGTTAATATTTTGTTACCCTTTATCTCACAAATTTAATTAGATGTTGCCCATTAAAAAAGAGGTAAATTTATTACTCGTTTAATAGGGATTTGTTTCCACTGATTTGGACTTAACTTCAAATTCAATATTTGTTATCAAACCAATTATGGTTTTTTTTTTTTTTTTGAACGACAAACTATCCTACTCCTACTCCTAAACTACTCATTTATCATAAGACTTACTTACTCCACCTAAATTTAACTTGCCTCCGACGGGGATCGAACCCGTGACCTCTCGTTTATAACTTCCCCCTCTTACCGCCAGGCCAAAGGCCCTTTGGTATCAAACCAATTATGTGACCCTCTACCCCTTTTTTATCTAATTCATTGACCAATTTACATAATATGCATATAAATAAAATTTTGAAACATGTAAATATTAATTATTTAAAAATATATAATAAGAATAAAACTATTATTTGTCATAACTATGAATAGTAGTTTAGTAGGAAAAAATATGTAAATAAATTTTAAAACAAATCAATTCAAACAATATAATTTATAATTTATAATAAAAGTAAAACAAAAAAAATACGCAAAAGACTGAAAATCTTTAAGGAGAAATAAAACAATAATTTTTAAGCTATACGAAAATTATTTACATTAATATTTAATAACTTATATTAAATATAATGAATAATTTACGTTGTAATAATAATAATTTATATTAAAACATAAATAAAACCCGAGTTGGGGTCAGGATCTAAGATTAAAGTGCTCCTCATCCCCATTATTCTAAATTGCGTATTTGCCGTCCCCATCCTGGGACTCTACCGGTGACCGGTCAAATCAGGGTTAAGTTTCGAGTTCCTCATTGGTGATAAGTTTTTTTTTTTTTTTTTTTTGCTAAGACTATTTTTTCATTAAAAAATTAATCTTTGGTAGCACAATACCAAAAACATTGTTACTTTTGTTAGCACTTTTGTTCGATTTGATTTGAAGATCTTAATCTTATAAATGACAAAAACGATTTTATTGCTTTTAATCATAACAATTGTACTTTCATTGTGTATTTATATTTATGCGTGTTAGTGTAACACCCACAATTCTCACACAAATGCCACGTCAATACAATACACAGGTGGCAATAACGCAAGTATCTCAAGTTACTCATGTCACAGGATTAGCGGAAGACACTGCTAATTAAAACTTTATCACGAAGTCATACATCGTCTCATAAACTGACACTGATACATAAACGTAACTGATTACTGATAACATACATAAGTAGATCAGATACAACAGTTCCAAAACTAATATCAACAAGACAGTCAATGCACGCAACTCTAACTGTCCCAATCGCTACTTCGGCTGCTGCGGCTGTGACTGCGATCCCACAGTATGACTGCCTGACACACAGAAGACTCGAAAACATAAGCTGGACAGCTCGTGAGTACGCGAGGGTTAGACACTGCAGGTAAGCACACATAACATACACAACACATATATCTCAGCACACATATGCAACTCGATGCATAGCACATATCTCTGCTCAAAAAGGGGACCACGTTCCCCAGCCAACAGGCCGCACACAGCAGTGGTTAGCTACTCAATAGGCACAGGAGCGACCTGGAAATATCACTGCCGTATATATACAGCCTCATAACTCGTGACTGGTTAGGGACAGTCAGCCTGCGCGATCACATATCGCGGACACCTGCAATTCAAACACATATAGCACGTATAGGGTAGAACGGATCATACCTGCGCACTATGCTCGGTCTCATAGACAATATATCACAGCTCATATACACGACTCATAAAAGAATACGCGCGATTTGTAAAAGAACTCGAGTACTCACCGACTACCCGAAACTTGATTCGAAACTCGGAATTCTCAATGCGGCTCGGCACGTGATCGGCTAGAACCTGTAATCGTCACGAATTCTCCACGTTAACACAACTCAATAACCATGTAATTCAGGTCAAGCATAACTATCGCAATTAACATAAACCCGAGACACAATCCCGGATAATTAACCGATCCCCGAAACTCTTTTACGAGACCCCCAACGAGACTCAAAACCCCAAACAATTCAGTCCGACAATATCCCGAAGGAAATCGACACACTAATCACCCCAAACCTCCCCAAATGAATCAAACCGGATTTCCCCAGCAGGCCGCGGCTCGCGCCGCTAAGCCCCTGCACCTCGCGCCGCGCCCAATTTCCTCTGCGCGTCGCGCCGCGGCCCCCTGCGCGTCGCGCCGCGACCTGTCGCCTGGTCTCAAGCTTGCTCTTCGATAACCATGGCCGAACCAAGGGGTTTAACCCCTCCACACTTAATTTCAGCAGGGAAAACACACAAAACTCAAGCATATACGACCCATATACTCACAGAACCAATTCCACATCTAATCCATACATATCTCAAAAGCTAGCTACCCAAAATCATAAATTCATACCTCAAGACTTCAAGAACACAAGGATGGGTGAAGGAGATCCAGATTTAGCACTCAATTGCAGCTAGGCTTTGATTCTTCTTGCTGGAGCTTTACACACTTCTCACACACACACTTTAGGGTTTTTCTCTCAATTTGGATGAGAGGATAAAGGGATAGGGAAGTCACATATATACGTCTCTATCTTTAACCGGCTCCGAACCCATTAACCCGGACCCAATATCACTTTTTCACAAATTATATCATTAGAACCCAATTAAATCCACGATCTCAAGGAGATAATTAATCCGCTAATTAATAGCTCGGAGACACGTATCACTCAATCTCGACACGTTAAATCCACGAAACGGAATTTAATTGGAACACGCAATAGTTATTAAAATAAAGAGCCAATAAATTAAATCCACGTACCAGGCTCAAATCCGGGATGTTACAAATCCTCTCCTCTTAAAAAGATTCCGTCCCGGAATCTAGCTCGGACTCGGGAATAGCTGCGGATATCGGCTCCTCATCTCGGCCTCGGGCTCCCAGGTGGCACTAGTACCCTTATGATGCCTCCACTGAACGAGTACTAGCGCGATCTCTATATTCCGCAATCTCTTTACCTTTCGGTCAGTAATTGCCTCAGGTTGCTCAACATACCTCAGATGAGAATCCACGGTGATCTCGGATAACGGCACAAACTGATCATCCTTGGCTAAACACTTCCTCAGATGACTCACATGGAACGTATCGTGGACTCCGGCCAGCTCGGGAGGCAACCTCAATCTATATGCCTGATCTCGGACTCTGGCGATGATCTCAAACGGACCGATGTACCGCGGACTCAGCTTACCTCGATGTCTGAATCTGATAACTCCCTTCCACGGTGATACTTTCAGCATAACCCGGTCTCCAACACTGAACTCGAGCTCATTCAGGCGACGATCGACATAACTCTATTGCCGGCTCTGCGCCACTCTCATATGCTCTCAGATGACTGCCACCTTATCGCTCGTTTCCTGTAACAACTCGGGCCCACTGATAGGTCGCTCGCCGACCTCGCCCCAACACACAGGGGTTAGGCACTTACGCCCATACAGTGCCTCGAATGGAGCCATCTTGATGGAGGAATGGTAGCTGTTGTTATACGCAAACTCGACTAACGGCAAGTGAACGTCCCAACTACCACTGAAATCAATCGCACAAGCTCGGAGCATATCCTCGAGAGTCTGATTCGTCCGCTCTGTCTGCCCGTCTGTCTAAGGTCTGTATGCTGTACTCAACTGAACTCTCGTCCCCAACTCGCGCTGAAAGCTCTGCCAGAACCTCGAAGTAAACCGCGTATCTCTATCGGACGTAATCGACATCGGAACGCCGTGCCTCGAAACTATCTCGCTGATGTATAACCGAGCCAACTGATCCATAGTGATGGTACCCCGAACCGCTAGAAAGTGAGCACTCTTCGTCAAGCGATCCACTATCACCCAGATCATATCATTACCTCGAACGGTGCGCGGAAGCCTGACGACGAAATCCATCGTGATATGATACCACTTCCACTCAGGGATCTCTAAAGGCTGCAAATGCCCGTGAGGCTTCTGATGCTCGGCCTTGACTCGCAGACAAGTCATACACTCCTCGACATATCGGCCCACATCTCTCTTCATCCCTGGCCACCAATAGAACTCGCGCAAATCTCTATACATTTTGGTGCTCCCGGGGTGGATAGACAATCTCGAACGGTGCGACTCATCTAAAATCAGCTGCCGCAGATTACCGACTCTCGAAACCCAAACCCGATCATGAAACGCCCACAAACCCCTGCTATCTCTGCTCAATACCTCAAGCTGCCCTGCAAGACGCTCTCTTTTCACATTCTCGGCCCGCAGACCCTCTAATTGAGCATGCCTCAGACTCTCCACAAGAGTCGAGGTGACCTCGAGCCTCGCTGCTCGGGAAACCACTGTCTGACCGCACGCCTTACGGCTCAACGCATCGGCCACCACATTGGCCCTACCAGGATGGTACTGGATCTCGCAGTCATAATCTTTCAGTAACTCGAGGCTGCGCCGCTGTCTCATATTTAGCTCTTTCTGACTGAACAGATACTGAAGACTCTTATGATCGGTATACACTACAAATCGCGAACCGTACAGATAATGACGCCATATCTTCAACGCGAACACTATCGCGTCCAACTCAAGGTCGTGCACGGTATGATTTTCCTCGTAGGTCTTCAGCTGTCGCGACGCATACGCAATCACCTTGCCTCGCTGCATCAGAACACAACCCAAACCGGTACCTGACGCATCACAGTAGACCACAAAATCCTCTGTACCCTCGGGCAATGCTAACACTGGTGCCTGACATAACCGGGATTTCAATTCTCTGAAAGCCGACTCCTGCTCATCAGACCACACGAAAGGAACGGACTGCCGTGTCAATCTCGTCAACGGCCTGGCAATCCTCGAGAAGTCCTGAATGAAGCGGCGGTAATACCCGGCTAGGCCCAAAAAGCTACGAATCTCAAGCACGGTCCTCGGCGGTTCCCAACTCATAACGGCCTCAATCTTTGTCGGATCCACTGAAATACCCTCTGCGCTCACAACATGTCCCAGAAACTGGACCTCGCGCAACCAGAACTCGCACTTGGAGAACTTCGCATAAAGTCGCTCCTTTCGCAGCACAGATAAAACCTCTCGCAAGTGCTGCTCGTGGTCCTCGGCACTCCTCGAGTAAATCAGGATGTCGTCGATGAACACTATCACGAACCGATCCAACATAGATCTACACACCCTGTTCATCAGATCCATGAATGCCGCGGGTGCGTTAGTCATTCCGAAAGGCATGACTAGGAACTCATAATGGCCGTATCTCGTCCGAAACGCAGTCTTCGGCACATCCTCATCTCTAACTCTCAACTGATGATAACCCGATCTCAGATCTATCTTCGAAAAGAAGCTCGAACCCTGTAGCTGATCGAACAGATCGTCAATACGTGGAAGCGGATAACGGTTCTTCACCGTCACTTTATTCAACTCTCGATAGTCGATACACATCCGCATGGAACCGTCCTTCTTCTTCACAAATAGCACGGGAGCTCCCCACGGGGACGAACTCGGACGGATGAATCCACGATCAAGCAACTCCTGAAGCTGCGACATCATTTCTCTCATCTCAGTAGGTGCCAGCCTATAAGGCGTCTTCGCAATAGGCACCGCTCCAGGGATAAGGTCGATGCGGAACTCGACCTGACGATCTGGCGGTAACCCAGGCAACTCCTCTGGGAATACCTCAGGGAACTCTCGAACTACGGGTATATCTGCTAAGGTCTTCTTCTCTAATCTGGCGTCAACAACATAAGCCAGAAAGGTCTCGCACCCCTTCGCAACATATTTCTGACATATTTCTGAGCTCGGGCCATCGAAACAATACCGATCTCGCCTCGGCGCCTCTCGCCATATACTGTCACCGTCTCACTGTCTGAAATGGGTATCCGGATCATCTTCTTCGCGCACAGAATATCGACCTGCCTGGCTGTCATCCAGTCCATACCCACTATCACATCGAAACTGCTAATCTCTATTGGCAGTAGATCGATCGAAAACCGGTGAGCATCTATCTCAAGGACACAATTTCTGTATACCCGACTCACTAAAGCAGTACTACCGTCTATTCTCTCAACGACTAACGGCACAGATAAAACAGTAGGAGGCACAGACAAATATGCACAGAACACAACAGACACATACGAGCGATCTGCTCCAGAATCAAACAAAATACGAGCACTAAGCCCGTTCAGAATGTACGTACCAGATACCACATCGGTAGACTCGCGGGCCTCCTCTGCCGTAGCCTGAAATACTCTACCCCTGCCTCTGGGCGCTGACTCACGGCGGCTCGAAGACGACGGCTCAGCTCTAGTCCCGCTAGTACTCGCTCCCTGTACTGCAGGTGGTGCGTCCGGACAGTCCCTCACAATATGACCTGGCCTCCCACAGCGGAAGCACAGGGAATCCCTCGATGTACAAGTAAAAGATGTATGGCCATACTGACCACAGCGGTAGCAACGGGGCTGCTCTGATGTACAAGGACCAGAATGGCGACGGCGACACCTCGGACAGTCTCTCTCTCCAGCTGAACTGTCTGCCCGACTCCCGGATGGCTGGGACCCCTGTCCCACGCTGCTCTGACTCTGACTGGGGGCGCTATATCGGGAAGTCTGCCCCTGACTCTGACTGGCTGTCCCCGACCCCTGATACTGCCCAGACCTCCTGGACCTCCGGTCTCTGCCTCTGTCTCTGTCTCGACGAAATCCCGAACCCTGCCCCTGAACCTGCTGCTGCTCAGGCTGTCCCTCTCTCTGAAAATCCTGGGGCTCTCGATAGTAACTCTGGGACTGCTCAGACGTCCCTGTCCTCTGTCTCTGGGATGGAGGCTGACCCCTCTGTCTCTCGATCTCTCTCTCTCTGACACGAGCCAACTCCAAGGCTCTCGCAAACGTCGGGGTGTCGTGAAGCCCAACGAACTCCCGAATATCAGATCTCAATCCATCGATAAAGGCATCGGCCTTACGAACCTCTGTATCCACGTGCTGAGGCGCAAACTGAGCATACTCGTTAAACCTGTCTACATACTGCTGGACTGACATACTGCCCTGCTGAAGATGTAGAAAACGACGCTCCATTTCCCGGCGCTCATCCCGGGGAATATACTGTAACTCGAAAATAGCACGGAACTGATCCCATGTCATAGCATACGCTGCAGCTGTAGTCATGGATGACTCAATGGACTTCCACCACTGTGAAGCCCCTCCCTTTAGCTGATAAGCCGCATAGCCGACCATATCACGAGGATCGACATGGGCAACGCGGAATGCGGCCTCTATCTCTCTCTCTCAAGCCATAGCCGCACCCGGCTCACCACCGCCTCGGAACTGAGGTGGGGCTCCCGCCATAAAGTCCTTAAAGGACCCACCTCGCACAGAAGAAGAAGATGTCCCAACCACTGTCTCAACACTAGTAACTGGCGGCGGATCAGCTCTCTGTCGCTGCTGCTCTCTCTCTCTATCCCTCTCTCTGTAGAACTCGGTCAATACTGATAACATCTCTGACCGGCGGACATACTCGTCTCCCGCAGGTCTCTCTGGCCCTGAACCCTCGCCATGATCTGCCATAACTACCTGCACATATCACAAAGGTAAGATAACAGATCGATCACCCAGCGTTATACAATAAGCTAGGTCAGTTAATTCCGCTAAACTCAGTCTCAGGGAAGAATCCCACAGATCTGAACACGGTAAGAGCACAAGCATCCACTGATACTCAATACTGAAACCACAAGCTCTGATACCAAGCTGTAACACCCACAATTCTCACACAAATGCCACGTCAATACAATACACAGGTGGCAATAACGCAAGTATCTCAAGTTACTCATGTCACAGGATTAGCGGAAGACACTGCTAATTAAAACTTTATCACGAAGTCATACATCGTCTCATAAACTGACACTGATACATAAACGTAACTGATTACTGATAACATACATAAGTAGATCAGATACAACAGTTCCAAAACTAATATCAACAAGACAGTCAATGCACGCAACTCTAACTGTCCCAATCGCTACTTCGGCTGCTGCGGCTGTGACTGCGATCCCACAGTATGACTGCCTGACACACAGAAGACTCGAAAACATAAGCTGGACAGCTCGTGAGTACGCGAGGGTTAGACACTGCAGGTAAGCACACATAACATACACAACACATATATCTCAGCACACATATGCAACTCGATGCATAGCACATATCTCTGCTCAAAAAGGGGACCACGTTCCCCAGCCAACAGGCCGCACACAGCAGTGGTTAGCTACTCAATAGGCACAGGAGCGACCTGGAAATATCACTGCCGTATATATACAGCCTCATAACTCGTGACTGGTTAGGGACAGTCAGCCTGCGCGATCACATATCGCGGACACCTGCAATTCAAACACATATAGCACGTATAGGGTAGAACGGATCATACCTGCGCACTATGCTCGGTCTCATAGACAATATATCACAGCTCATATACACGACTCATAAAAGACTACGCGCGATTTGTAAAAGAACTCGAGTACTCACCGACTACCCGAAACTTGATTCGAAACTCGGAATTCTCAATGCGGCTCGGCACGTGATCGGCTAGAACCTGTAATCGTCACGAATTCTCCACGTTAACACAACTCAATAACCATGTAATTCAGGTCAAGCATAACTATCGCAATTAACATAAACCCGAGACACAATCCCGGATAATTAACCGATCCCCGAAACTCTTTTACGAGACCCCCAACGAGACTCAAAACCCCAAACAATTCAGTCCGACAATATCCCGAAGGAAATCGACACACTAATCACCCCAAACCTCCCCAAATGAATCAAACCGGATTTCCCCAGCAGGCCGCGGCTCGCGCCGCTAAGCCCCTGCACCTCGCGCCGCGCCCAATTTCCTCTGCGCGTCGCGCCGCGGCCCCCTGCGCGTCGCGCCGCGACCTGTCGCCTGGTCTCAAGCTTGCTCTTCGATAACCATGGCCGAACCAAGGGGTTTAACCCCTCCACACTTAATTTCAGAAGGGAAAACACACAAAACTCAAGCATATACGACCCATATACTCACAGAACCAATTCCACATCTAATCCATACATATCTCAAAAGCTAGCTACCCAAAATCATAAATTCATACCTCAAGACTTCAAGAACACAAGGATGGGTGAAGGAGATCCAGATTTAGCACTCAATTGCAGCTAGGCTTTGATTCTTCTTGCTGGAGCTTTACACACTTCTCACACACATACTTTAGGGTTTTTCTCTCAATTTGGATGAGAGGATAAAGGGATAGGGAAGTCACATATATACGTCTCTATCTTTAACCGGCTCCGAACCCATTAACCCGGACCCAATATCACTTTTTCACAAATTATATCATTAGAACCCAATTAAATCCACGATCTCAAGGAGATAATTAATCCGCTAATTAATAGCTCGGAGACACGTATCACTCAATCTCGACACGTTAAATCCACGAAACGGAATTTAATTGGAACACGCAATAGTTATTAAAATAAAGAGCCAATAAATTAAATCCACGTACCAAGCTCAAATCCGGGATGTTACAGTTAGCTAAAAAAAACACAAACAGATGTTAAATACACTTTTTAAATTTAGAGTAAATTACAAAAATGGTCCCTGTGGTTTGGTCAAAATTATGGATTTAGTCCCTGATCTTTAAAAATTGCATAAATGGTCCCTCAAAACACTATTTACTTGCAGAAATGGTCCTTCTTTCTCTTAACTTTTTCTAAATGACGATTTTGCCCTTTTTCTCAATAACAATTTTAGTCCCTCAACTATGTAATATATTTTCAGTTTTAGTCCTTTTATTAATTTTTAGTTTTGTTTAAATTTAAATGCTAATTTAAAATTTTAATTATTATTATTAGTTATACATTTTTATTTTTTAAAATGTATTTCTTCTATATTTATTAAAAATTATCCCATTATAATATTTTATTTATGTTTTTTTATATATTCAATTTAATTATGTAAAAAATTATTTATCTTGTGTTTCATTTATTATACATTTTTATATTTTATATATTAACATCTAACTATTTCATTACATTAATATACTTTGATTTAATTATATGTGTTAAGAAAATATATAAACTAAGGATTTTATTCATTTTCATTTAAATATCTTTTTTTTCAATATGTATGTATTCAAATTCAGTATTTTTTTCATTTTCATTTTAATATTTTGTTATATTAATATGTTAACTTGAAATTTAGTATTTTTAGTGTTTTATTCATTTTATTTTAACTATTTCGTTATTGACTACATTTGATTTAATTATAGTTTCTAATAAAAATATATAAACTTAATATTTATTCTTTTTTAGTTAAATATTTTGTTACGTTAGTACATTTCGACTTAATTATTATTTTCAATAATAAATATATAAACTTAACATGTGATTCATGTTTATCTTAAATATCTTGTAACGTTAATACATTTTGAATTACCTGTAATTTTTAAGTAAAATATATAAACTATATAAACTTAACATAAACATTTATATGTTTTGATTTAACTAGATGTATACGTTTTGGATTGTATACTTTGTTTAGTTAGATACATTTTGGTTTGTATATTTCATAATTAAATCAAACATATCAATGTAATAAAATAATCAAAATAAAAAAAACATATTAATGTAACAAAATAATCATAATAAAACGAATAAATCAGTAGAATGTATTACAATAAAAATATTTAAATCAAAATGAATAAAACCCCAAAATAATTAGAATAAACGATAGGTTGAGCGCCACTATGCGTAATAAAATAGTTAAATTAAATTATCCTTAAGTTTATTATTTTGTCATAGAAATTATAATTAAATAAAAAATATTAAGATAATTCTATAATTAGATGCAAACATTTAAAAGATAAAAATGTGTAAATATTTTTACAAATAAACGCAAGATACATAAAACTTTAATTAATAAATGGATATATAAAAGTGACGTAAATTAAATAAATATAAAGATAAAAATAATGATAAATTTAATAATAAAATAAATATATTTTAATAAACAATAATAATAATAATAATAAGGAAAATTTAAAGTTAATATTTAATATTTAAACAAAAAGTAGAAATTTAAGATAAGAACTAAAACTGAAAATAAATTACATAGTTGAGGGACCAAATTTGATATTGAGTAAAGGGCAAAACCGTCATTTAAAAAAAGTTAAGAGAAAGGGGGACCATTTTTGCAAGTAAATAGTGTTTTTAGGGACCATTTATGCAATTTTTAAAGACCAGAGACCGAATCCATAATTTTGACCAAACCACAGGGACCATTTTTGTAATTTACTCTTAAATTTATCATTCTCATATTAATTTTTATATATTTTTAATTGTATATTATAAAAAAACAAATCAAATGATTAAAATATCCATGTCGATTCACTCAACTCTTTTTTTGTTGAAAAAAGATGAAAAGTTAAAGAAAGTCATGATGTTCATTACTTTTAAATCAATCTAACTCTTTAAATATTATTTTAAAAATTGTTCTGAATTTTGTAATGATTATTTTATCTCCAAAACGCATAAAAACTATAAAAATGAAATTTTATAATATTAAGATAACATTACTAGGATATGGATCTTATAAGAACTTAAATATTGGTGATAGTCAGTTGTTCACAAGTGTTATAGTCCCATCATCATTTTTTATAGTATTTTTGATGGAATTCAGAATCAAATTTTTATTCAACCTTTGTTGTTAACTTACGAAATAATATGTTAATTCAACATAAATTCTTTTTTATTCAACTATTATTACAAACATTTGATTTCCTGTTTGATCACACTTCTATCTTACTAATAACACAATATTGTAACACTCAATTTTTCTACTATATGCCACGTGCATCTCATAACGATAACATGGCTATAATATTCCATCATGTATATGACTATCTATCCACATTTATATACATACATTCTCCTCCGTACAAAGGAGAATACACTTATCAGTTGTCACTACAATATAGACTACCTACAGTGTAGTCATTGTAAATTATAATCAACGTTAAGGTCTCTATGCGTATCTTCTCCTATTCTCTTTAATGTTTACTATTTGAGATGCATAATTTAAAACAACGTAAGCTCAATACGATAAAGCAACCTAAGTAAGTTAAATAATAATCATTCGCATTGTTTATAGGAAAAAAATGTCAGTAATACAACAAAATAGAACAATCACTGCCTCTGAAATTTCTACTAAAGTCACCCGTGGATGTGACAGTCGTGGCTAGGAATTCATTAATAACTCGGGTTGGAGTCACACACAAATGATTATAATTATTGGAGAAGGAGCTAATCTCAAGTATGAATATCTTGGTGGGAGAACCCGTAAAAGTCTGAAAAGCAGAACCACACGAAACAATGGTTAAATCAAGATCTTTAGATCTTTGGTTGAGAGTGACCAACAAAAACATGCATACTGGTATTCTACATAATATATCAAAATTTGGTGTGTCTATATCCTTCGGGTGTCATTGTCTATAAAACTAAAATATATTCTTACTAGAATTATAATCATAGTTTAAAAATCAAAAGTAATCAACATATATAGATAATGTTGCAAAATGCATCTTGTAAAAAGGTATTTATAACTCACCTATACTCGGTGACTACAAATCACTTAACATTAGAGGTGAACACTTGTAACTCGTCCGAACCAATATTGTAAAGTCAGACTGAACCGGTCCCAACACGGAGTGGTCCGGCCCTAGTCGATCAAATAATATAGTGAAGAACACACACACACACACACACACACACACACACACACACACACACACATATATATATATATATATATAGGGTCAGGTTCTATGGGGCACCTGTATGCATTGTGTACTTTGGGAACCTGTATGCACCATTAGATCTTGAATTTTAATGGTTTAGATTGCAGTGGCAAAAGAGTAATTAACTTGAAAATGGGTGCACGGGTGCATAAATTCTCGCGCACGAAAGGGCAAAATCGAAAGATGCTTGAATTCAGAAAATATTCTATCCGAATCAAAACAAAGATGATGCATCTTCATCCAATTTATTGGATTCGTCTTCTGTAACACCCCAAAATTTGTAAAACAATTAAATAAGAGCTAATTATAATATTTGAGTTGCTAAATGAAATACTCGGTTATAATTGACTTAAATTCGAATTTAAAGTATTATAGTTTGGTTGGTTGGAAATTAAATTGAAAGATTTATCGATTAGGGGGATTATATGTAAATGTGAAATAGTAGAGGGGGCATTTTGGCCAAGTGGCCAAACTTGGCCCTTTCCCCTTTATGTTGGCCGTCCAACATTCAACACACACATACACATTTTATTCTTGAAATTTTGGAGAAAAGAGAAAATAGAGATTAGGGTTTTTGCTTGGTGGATCAAAGATTCAAGATTGAAGATCATTCTTTGATATTTGGTACCCCCTTTGAAGGTATATCTCACTCCCTTTCATTTTCCCTTCTTTTTCTTGGTTGTTCCTCATTTTGAGAGAACATAACCCTAAGTGGGTTTTTATGATTGGGTTAGTTTATGACCCTAAAATCTTGTATGGAGTAATATTTATGGGTTATTGAGTCATTTGGGTCATATTTATGTAAATGGTTGGGTGAGTTAGTGTCATGGAATGAAAACCCTAGTTGGGGCTCCTTTTGAGCTCCAATGGTGGATGGAAATGGGTTTACGTGTTTTGTACATTTCGTATGTTAAATTATGGGTCGAATGTGTTTGTTGAGGCCATGAAGTTGAATGGAAGTTAGTATGAACTCATTTGGGGTTTTGAAGACTCAATTGTGTATTGGTCATTTAGGGACTCGGTTTGAGTCCATATGAATTCCATGGAATCATGGAATGAGTTGTAATGGTGCCAATATGTCTAGAAAGTGTTTATTATGATAATAAAGTGTTTTCATATGTTGGGTAACTCAAATCACGAGCAAGAACTCAATTCGGCGTTTTGGGTCCAAACCGCACGCCAAGTGTTCGGTGAAATGCCGCAACGAGTTCCAAAACATTTCGGGGTGGGTTTTAATGTCTAAATGTTAGTTGAGTGTCTAATCATGGTCCATGTATAGTTAATAATGCTATGAAATTGGTTAGAATTGGATTCGAGCTCAAATGGAGCTCGGTGTTGCCGGTTGGAGTTTTCGGTCGTTTTCGGACTCGTTCGGAGTCCGTATGAGCTCCTCGGAATCATGAAATGTTATGAAATGATTTTGTTATGTTTAGAGGGGTTTGAATGACCTTAATATGTTGGTTATGTGGGTTGTCAAGTCCATTTCAAGTGTTAGAAGCATTTATGGGAGTTTTGGGTAGGTTTGGTGCATTTAAGGGATTTAATGTGCAGTCAGAGGGTGGGCAGGCCCTTGGTCGCGGCGCTACCCCCCCTGGGTCGCGCCATGACCACCCTACTGCCTCCAAATTTCATTTTCCAAGGTTGGGGGTCGATGCTCGGGTCCGGTATGTTCAATGCACGTCTAAATTAAGTGTTTAAAGGGTTTGAATGTCTTTAAACCATTCCGGAACTCCTAGGGCCTCTATTGGACTTAGTGCCTTCGGTTTGGCATCCCACCATCTTTAGACCTCTAATAGGGTCTTATATCGTGTTCGGAAACTTATATGTTCGCCTTATGAATGCTTATAGGCGAATCGAATCGAAAAAGGCTTGGTCGCGAGTCTTAGCCATTCTCGAGGCTACTGTGATTATTTTGGAAGGCCTTGGGAACCTTGTTAACCAATCACTGTGAGTTCTAGTATTAGATTTTCATAAAGTCATATATGATGTACTTGTTGCTTTATGATTGATCATTCGTTGTTGATTCATACTATGGCATTATATGATTGTTGCTTATTCATCCATTTCATCAATGCATGGCATATTCGTATTCTCGAGGCATCTTGGACCTCATTTGTTGATTATACCTTTCGTTTGGACTCACCTGGATATCCATGGATTATTCCCGGCCCCTTTGGATGCCGGATGCCGACGTACTTGCATTGTCGGAAGTCCCGTACTTGCTAGGGACAGTCCCGTACTTGCTAGGGACAGCCTCGTACTTGCTAGAGGCATCACCACACCCGTACTTGCTAGGGAACCCCGAATTATGAAGGGGCATGTGGTATTTGATCACTCATCTTGTGCACTTGACTTATGCCGTTTGGAATCATTATGATGATCATTATTGCATCTATATACCTTGTGTTATATCTAATCTAGTAATTCACTCAACTTTATGTTGACCCTCTTAGATGTTAATCTTTTCAGGCTCTGTCAAGGGTAAGGGTACGGCTGGTCCGTCTTGCTAGGTTCGGTTGGAGTTAGCTTGAAGCACTCCACTTTTTTGGGTATAATTTTGGATGGCTCGGGTTTGGGGAATAGTGGACTCCCGTTTTGACTTTCATGCGATTGGATGTACCTAACTAATCATGTGGCATGTAATTAACGATAGATTCTAACCCGGTATACTTTAATCCGTGAATTATCACACTTTGCTCATTATGAGAAGCAAAGTGGGGTGATTCATGTTGGTAACTCTGATTAATGAAAAATTTAAATTTGACGCAAATTCCGCAATGCATTATATATCAATTATTGTATAAATGTGTGCGAAATACTCTATCTAGTTGTGAGGGTGTTTCAATTTGGTATCAGAGACTGTGTTCATCGACTGAGTATAGTCGACGATACTCAACGCTGAACGGAGTTTCAGATGCTACCATTGACCCACCTGGGCGACAATAGTAAAACAGTGGCAAAAACTTACTTGGCCTAGGTTGGGAAAATAAAGGGTAGACATTAAGTTTACATTGTGTTAGTATGCGAATACTCATATATATAAACAACTAAATGATCGATATATAAATTTGCTTATTTCAGTTCAATGTCGGACAACGCATCCAATCGAAATGTTAGTCCGGTAGTTGAGCCGGTCCCCACCGATGGGTCCGAGTATGAGACGAGTTATCGTTCTGAAGAGGGTTCGAGGGATGATAGGGTCCTTCAATTGGTGGCGGAAATGTTGAATCAAAACCGCCAACAAAATGAGATGATGCAAGCCCAGATGGCGGCATTTCAGGAAGCCTGGGGCAAGCGAGCCAATGACGACCGTAAGTCCACCGGTAACGATGGTGAGGGTGGAAGCAAGGTCGGTGGCGACCATACTGAGGGAGATGAGGACAAGAAGAGGAAGGACAAGGCTAAGAAAGACAAGTCTTCGTCCAAATCCAAGAAGGGGATGTCTTTCAAAAATTTCATTGGGTGCCGACCCCGCGAATTCAATGGCCGAGCTACCGCAGCAGAATCTCTTGACTGGTTGAAAGAGATCGAGAAGCTATTTCGAGTGACGGAAGTAAGGGCTGATAAGATGGTCCAATACGGTGCTGCCCTTCTAGTTGGCCCAGCTCTAACATGGTGGGACTCTGAAGTCGCCATTCTGGGTCAAGATATGGTGGGAGCTATGTCATGGGAGCAGTTCAGGCTCCGATTTGAAAAGCATTTCTGTCCTACCGTCTCTATCCAAAAGATAAAGCGCGAATTTCTCTCTTTCCGGCAGGGAGATTTGAGTGTGGATGAATACCTCTTGGAGTTTAACTCCAAGGCACAGTTTGTGGGTGCCTTGGTGGCTGACGAGGAGCAAAAGACAGAGTACTTCATTGAGGGGCTTCGTAGGGAAATTCGGGAGTTTGTAACAATTCGAGAGATTACTTCGTTTGCAAAGGCGGTGGAGTGTGCCCGCCGAAGGGAGTATGAAATTTCTAGGGACGACTTTGATGTCCCTGTGCCTAAAAAGGCAAAATCCGAGACCCCTCAGGAATCGGCGAAACCACCCCGATCTTCTTATTCTGGTATCAAGGGTGCGAACCCCCAATCGCAATCTTTCTCGAAGCAAAAATCTCATTCTCAAGGAAAATCAAAGCGGCAGTGGTCAAATTCTGCCAAGTCATGTGGGAAGTGTGGGAAATCCCACAAGGGTGAGTGCCTCCAAAAGAACCTTGTGTGCCATAATTGTGGGGAGGCGGGTCACGCCCGACCATGGTGTCCGAAGTTGGCGGACACGTGTTTTGAATGTGGCAAGACGGGACATAAATCGTGGGGTTGTCCAAATCGTCAAGCTACACCGGTGGAGAGTAAAGCTTCGGCTGCTAAGCCAATGATGGGTGGCGGTTCCTCCCAATCAAAGGGGAATGCGCCGAAGGCTCATGCAAGAGTATTCCAGATTTCTGCCGCCGAAGCCCAAGACGTGCCGGATGTTGTAACTGGTACATTTCTTCTCGACTCCTTACCTGCTATTGTGTTATTTGATTCGGGTGCAAATGTATCTTTTGTTTCTAAATCATTTGCCCGAAAGTTGAATAAATTGCCCTCGTTGATGAATTTCCCTTTATCCATCGATGTCGCTAGCGGCAAATCAATTGTAGCTACCCAAATTTATTATGATTGTGTGCTTTCGTTAGATGGGTATCATTTCTCTATAGACCTTGTAGCCATCGATGTAAAGGAATTTGATATTATAGTGGGTATGGATTGGTTAGCTACCAACCGTGCCAGTATTGTTTGTGCCAAAAGAGTTGTCCATTTGGTGACTCCGGACGGCAAAGAGCTTTTCGTCTATGGCGATAAGCGAAAGAGAGATATTGCAATCATCTCTGTGGCTAAAGCCCGTAGGAGTATCAGTAAGGGATGTAAAAATTTCTTGGCGTATGTGTCGAATGTCAAGAAGGATGAGAGGAATTTAATGGATGTGCCGGTCGTAAATGAGTATCCGGATGTTTTCCCGGATGACTTGCCAGGTTTGCCTCCCGATAGATCGATTGAATTTCGGATAGACTTAGTGCCTGGAGCCGCGCCCATTGCACGCGCTCCATATCGTTTAGCACCTTCGGAGATGAAGGAGATGATGGCGCAATTGCAAGAGTTGTTGGATAAAGGCTTTATCCGACCGAGCACCTCGCCATGGGGTGCACCGGTTTTGTTTGTGCGAAAGAAAGATGGATCGTTGAGGATGTGTATTGATTACAGAGAGTTAAATAAGGTGACCGTTAAGAATAAATACCCTTTGCCTCGCATTGATGACCTGTTCGACCAATTGCAAGGGGCATCTTATTTCTCAAAGATCGACCTCCGATCGGGTTACCATCAGTTGAAGGTGCAAGAGGATGATGTGCCAAAGACCGCCTTCCGAACTCGCTATGGTCACTATGAGTTCTTGGTGATGCCGTTTGGGCTCACCAATGCGCCTGCTGCCTTTATGGATCTGATGAATCGCGTATGCCGCCCTATGCTCGACAAGTCCGTTATCGTCTTTATTGACGACATTTTGATTTATTCTAAGTCAGAAGCTGATCATGCCATTCACCTTCGTGAATTATTAGAACTCCTTCGCAAGGAGCAGCTATTCGCCAAGTTTTCCAAGTGTGAATTTTGGTTGCGGCAGGTATAAAATTCTAAGCTTTAGCTATAATACCATTTTATTATAGTGTAAAAGTTGAATTTCATTGCTTAACACCTTGAGTTGTGACTCAATCAGGTGCAATTTTTGGGGCATGTTATTTCTTGTGAGGGTGTTTCTGTCGATCCCTCCAAGATTGAAGCCATAGAGAATTGGCAAGCACCTAGGAATGCCTCGGAGATTCGAAGTTTTCTGGGGTTAGCTGGGTATTATCGTCGGTTTATCCAAGACTTTTCTAAAATCGCGGTCCCACTTACATCTTTGACGCGTAAAAACGCAAAGTTTGTGTGGAAGGAGCCGCAAGAAGAGGCGTTCTTAACCTTGAAAGCTCGCCTAACTAAGGCCCCTGTGCTAGCATTGCCTGATGGAAATGAAGATTTCGCCGTGTATAGTGACGCTTCTATTAATGGGTTGGGTTGTGTGCTAATGCAAAGAGGAAAAGTGATAGCATATGCATCAAGGCAGTTGAAAGACTATGAGAAGAGTCGTCCGACTCACGATCTCGAGCTCGATGCTGTCACGTTTGCACTAAAAATCTGGCGTCATTACTTATATGGCACTCGGTGTCAGCTCTTTACGGATCATAAAAGTTTGAAGCACCTCTTTGATCAAAAGGAGCTAAATATGCGGCAGCGGCGGGCTATGGAGTTGATAAAAGATTATGATTGTGAGATTCTTTATCACCCAGGAAAGGCTAATGTTGTAGCCGATGCTTTGAGCCGAAAGCGTTACCCGGAAGCTGCTTGCTATGCGCTCACTCATGTAGTGGTAACTTCAACCATTATTGACGACATTCGGAAGTGGCAAGAAGAAGCTATCAAAGAAGAAAATGTAAAAGCCGAGAGAATGGTCGGCCAATTAGCATTATTGACAGAAGGGAGCAATGGTTTGAAACTGTTTAAGGACCGTATTTGGGTACCGAAGCTTGGTGGCGTTCGTGGTGTGATTCTTGAAGAGGCTCACAATTCGAAATTCTCAATCCATCCAGGAAGTGCAAAGATGTATCAAGACCTAAAGATGGAATATTGGTGGCCCGGAATGAAAAGAGACGTGGGAAACCATGTGGAGCGGTGCTTGACGTGTTTGCAAGTTAAGGCGGAACATCAAAAACCATCCGGTAATATGCAACCGCTTGAGATACCAGAATGGAAATGGGATCACATTACAATGGATTTTGTTGTGAAGCTACCGAAGACCCAGCGTCAGCATGATGCAATTTGGGTTATTGTTGATCGGTTGACAAAGTCTGCGCATTTTCTGCCTATCCGAGAGAATTATCCGTTAGAGCGTCTAGCCAAGATGTATATTGATGAGATCGTCGTGCGTCATGGAATCCCAAAGTCCATTGTCTCTGATCGTGATTCGCGATTTACTTCGCGGTTTTGGCAAAGTATGCAAGAGCAGTTAGGGACTCGTGTAAATTTGAGTACTGCCTTCCGTCCTCAGACCGACGGCCAAACGGAGCGAACCAATCAAACCATGGAAGACATGCTCCGAGCATGTGTGATCGAATTGGGAGGAAATTGGGATGCACATTTACCTCTCGTAGAGTTTGCTTATAACAATAGTTATCACTCCTCGATAAAGATGGCACCTTATGAGTCGTTGTATGGTCGCAAGTGTAGAACACCAACTTGTTGGCGCGAAGCAGGTGAGAAGCCGTTGGCGGGACCCGAGTTACTTCAAGAAACAAATGAAAAGATCCAAATAATCCGGGAGCGAATTAAAGCCGCTCAAGATCGTCAGAAGTCTTATTCGGATAAGCGCCACAAGAATGTGGAGTTCAGCGTCGGAGATGCTGTAATGTTGAAAGTATCTCCGTGGAAGGGTGTTATGAGATTTGGAAAGCGTGGAAAGTTGAGTCCGCGATATGTTGGACCTTTTAAGGTCGTTGAGCGAATTGGTGCCCAAGCATATAAATTAGATTTGCCGGAGGAGCTTGCGGGTATCCATGATACCTTTCATGTGAGTTATCTGAAGAGGAGCCCGATAAATCCTGATGTGACTATTCCGTTGAGCGATGTGCACATAAATGAGAAGCTTCGGTATATTGAAGAGCCGGAGGCCATCTTGAGCGAGAAATCTACCAATTTGAGAAACAAAGAGATTGAAATGGTGTTAGTTCGTTGGAAACATCATCGTGGAGCCATGTTGACATGGGAGACGAAGGCCGAGATGAAGGCCAAATATCCGACGTTGTTTGAGTCGAATTGATTCCGTGGTCGGAATCCTTTTAAGTGGGGAGGAGTTGTAACACCCCAAAATTTGTAAAACAATTAAATGAGAGCTAATTATAATATTTGAGTTGATAAATGAAATACTCGGTTATAATTGACTTAAATTCGAATTTAAAGTATTATAGTTTGGTTGGTTGGAAATTAAATTGAAAGATTTATTGATTAGGGGGATTATATGTGTATGTGAAATAGTAGAGGGGGCATTTTGGCCAAGTGGCCAAACTTGGCCCTTTCCCCTTCTACTTGGCCGGCCACACACACATATGCACACACTTCATTTTTTTGTTGTTGCAAAGGTTGAGAGAAGAAGGAAAAGAGAGCTAGGGTTTGCATTTGTTGAGCTTCAAGAGTGAAGGATTAAAGCTAGAATTCTCGATTTGGTGTCATCTTGGAAGGTATATACTTTCTTGTTCATTCTTTTCTTCTTCTCCAAAGTGTTCTTCATTTTAGAGAACATAACCCTAAGTGGGTTTTTATGATTGGGTTAGTTTATGACCCTAAAATCTTGTATGGAGTAATATTTATGGGTTATTGAGCCATTTGGGTCATATTTATGTAAATGGTTGGGTGAGTTAGTGTCATGGAATGAAAACCCTAGTTGGAGCTCCTTTTTGAGCTCCAATGGTGGATGAAAATGGGTTTATGTGTTCTTGTCCATTCCATATGATTAATTATGAGTCAAATGTGTTATGTATGGCCATGAAGTTGAATGGAAGTTAGTATGAACTCATTTGGGGTTTTGAAGACTCAATTGTGTATTGGTCGTTTAGGGACTCGGTTTGAGTCCATATGAATTCCATGAAATCAAGGAATGAGTTGTAATGGTTCCAATATGTCTAGAAAGTGTTTAATTATGATAATAAAGTGTTTTCATATGTTGGGTAACTCAAATCACGAGCAAGAACTCAATTCGGCGTTTTGGGTCCAAACCGCACGCCAAGTGTTCGGTGAAATGCCGCATCGAGTTCCAAAACATTTCGGGGTTGGGTTTTAATGTCTAAATGTTAGTTGAGTATCTAATCATGGTCCTTGTATAGTTAATAATGCTATGAAATTGGTTAGAATTGGATTCGAGCTCAAATGGAGTTCGGTGTTGCCGGTTGGAGTCTTCGGTCATTTTCGGACTCGTTCGGAGTCCGTATGAGCTCCTCGGAATCATGAAATGTTATGAAATGATTTTGTTATGTTTAGAGGGGTTTGAATGACCTTAATATGTTGGTTATGTGGGTTGTCAAGTCCATTTCAAGTGTTAGAAGCATTTATGGGAGTTTTGGGTAGGTTTGGTGCATTGAAGAGCATTAATTGTGCAGTCAGTGGGCAGGCAGAAGCCTGGTAGCGGCGCTACCAGCCCTTGGTCGCGCCATGACCAACAGGCTGCCTCCAAATTTCATTTTCCAAGGTTGGGGGTCGATGCTCGGGTCCGGTATGTTCAATGCACGTCTAAATTAAGTGTTTAAAGGGTTTGAATGTCTTTAAACCATTCCGGAACTCCTAGGGCCTCTATTGGACTTAGTGCCTTCGGTGTGGCGTCCCACCATCTTTAGACTTCTAATAGGGTCTTATATCGTGTTCGGAAACTTATGTGTTCGCCTTATGAATGCTTATAGGCGAATCGAATCGAAAAAGGCTTGGTCGCGAGTCTTAGCCATTCTCGAGGCTACTGTGATTATTTTGGAAGGCCTTGGGAACCTTGTTAACCAACCACTGTGAGTTCTAGTATTAGATTTTCATAAAGTCATATATGATGTACTTGTTGCTTTATGATTGATCATTCGTTGTTGATTCATACTATGGCATTATATGATTGTTGCTTATTCATCCATTTCATCAATGCATGGTATATTCGTATTCTCGAGGCATCTTGGACCTCATTTGTTGATTATACCTTTCGTTTGGACTCACCTGGATATCCATGGATTATTCCTGGCCCCTTTTGAATGCCAGATGCCGACATACTTGCACCGTCGGAAGTCCCGTACTTGCTAGGGACAGTCCCGTACTTGCTAGGGACAGCCTCGTACTTGCTAGAGGCATCACCACACCCGTACTTGCTAGGGAACCCCGAATTATGAAGGGGCATGTGGTATTTGATCACTCATCTTGTGCACTTGACTTATACCGTTTGGAATCATTATGTTGATCATTATTGCATCTATATACCTTGTGTTATATCTAATCTAGTAATTCACTCAACTTTATGTTGACCCTTTTAGATGTTAATCTTTTCAGGCTCTGTCAAGGGTAAGGGTACGGCCGGTCCGTCTTGCTAGGTTCGGTTGGAGATAGCTTGAAGCACTCTACTTTTGGGTATAATTTTGGATGGCTCGGGTTTGGGGAATAGTGGACTCCCGTTTTGACTTTCATGCGGTTGAATGTACCTAACTAATCTTGTGGCATGTAATTAACGATAGATTCTAACCCGGTATACTCTAATCCGTGAATTATCACACTTTGCTCATTATGAGAAGCAAAGTGGGGTGATTCATGTTGATAACTCTGATTAATGAAAAATTTAAATTTGACGCAAATTCCGCAATGCATAATATATCAATTATTGTATAAATGTGTGTGAAATACTCTATCTAGTTGTGAGGGTGTTTCAAGTATAATATAATCGAACATAGGCTTAATATTGATCATATTTGTGATTTATGCCTTAGAAATTCATGTTTTAGAGTTGTAAATATGATCAGATTCGAGAATGTTAAGAACAGATTCGAAAATACATAGAACAAACTCGAAAATACCTAGAACAGACTCGAAATGGAATTAAATTCGAAATATATTCTGCCCAAAATTGAGTGTACTCGCCGAGTTCAGTATAGGAACTCGCCGAGTTCCTGTTAGATTCGAACCATTTCGACTTTAGGGGCTAAACTCGAACCCCATTCGAATCTAGGGGCTAAATTCGAACCTATAATGATAGATTCGAACCCTTGTTCGAATCTGATGGTTAAACTCGAGTATATACTCGAATCTAGCACAAATTTCGAGTTTGTTCATGCATTTCGATTCTATTTAAATTGGATGAATTTCAATATCAATTTGATTTTCCTACAATTCAAATGTAGCCTTTAAATTAAGTCTTCCAATTTATATTAATATATATATATAATATACTGACCTTTGAGAATATATGAAATAAAGAATATTAATGAAAGATGATATATGAACAAACAAGTTATCAGAATCAGATAAAATAAAGATTTTAACGACTAAAGAGATGATGATAAAGATATGATATTGACATGATATGATATGATAATTCTGGACAGGTTCAGTGAAATTCTGAACATAAAGACAAAGGTTTTAAAAGATTTAAAGCGGGTCAGAGAATTGATTTACAGATTACAGATTGACAAAGATAAAATCCTGAGATAACTCAGGTGGCAGATTCTTATATCTGTTTGACCAAGACCCAGAACGGTGAGTTATAGATATTCAGATTGAACATGCATAGATCCGGTTGAGATATATTGTTGCTAATAGATTTATTGACATTCACTTTATCAGCTGGAATGAGACCTGTGCACACCATGGATGGGTGTTGCCCAGTGGATCATGATAGCTATTTGATTATCTTTTCATATTGCATTTATTATTGCTTCAGACTTTGCCTTATGATTCATTGCTATCATGACTTCTAAGACATATGCTTACATCATTGATCAGACATTTGATAGAATTGATTCAGCTTGACTAGCCCATATGGTCTATTGTTCTAGACCCGGCTATTTCACCAGTTCTTATGAACTTGGTAATGACCTCCGATGTTCCGCCATATTGACTTACTGGTAGCTAGCCCAGTATGTGGCTGATCCCCACGATTTAAGCGTGAGTGTGGCTTGAACATCATCCGATTCTATGATTCTATATCTCAATCATGAGGGCTGTAGCGGCAGCCAAGACATATCACGCTAAGACTAATGACTCCGCTTGACACGCATGTTGATATTGAAAATCTATTTACTCACTAAGCGTTGCTTATGGTTGCTACTTCACATTTTTTTTACAGGAAAAGGCAAAGGAAAGTCACCTGCCGGACCTAGTTCTTAGGTCTTACACGCTCAAGACAGAAGTTTCACAGACCTCTACTCAGCGATCCCATTTTGGTACTAATTGGATGACGATATTATGGTGATCTGGGTAGATTTATTTTGATAATATGATGATATTAATTAGAATAGACTTGTGCCCTTTATAAGTTTAATTTAAAAATTTAATCTGTATTAAACTTAAATCTTAATAGCTTGTACTGTAATTTAATTTTCCGCATTATATTTACTCTATCTTAGTTTGATTGATATCGTATTGCATAATGTGGGACCTAGACTGGTGAGAACTGCCCCGTAAGGGGTGGTCTTCACAGTAAAACATAGTTTATCGAATGACTTAATATTAAAAAAAAACTAACAATTTTTCCTTTCTTTTACGACTAAGTCAATGGATATTTTTCTAACTATTTACCATCTGCTAAACAAGTCATATACATTTACTTTTAAAGAAGACAAAAAATTGTTGATAAAGTTAAACAGTAAAAAAGTTTAGTGATATAATTACAAAAATAAAATTTTGACTTTCCTCTGTATTAACCCATAAATCTATCTTCTATCTATACTATTAAAAGAGTAACTAAATGTCACGTGCCAAGCTCTCATTTAATTTGCCACATGGCATCCTCTCATTTAATTTGTCACATGTCGCTCTCTCCCTTTGCCACGTCATTTACTGATTTTATTTTTAAATTTTAAAGCAAATCAAATCTATGTAAATCTAATATGGATTAATTTAATAACTAACTAACTAAAATTAAGCAAATATTATTCATATAATTATTATATTATACATATATATAAATATCAATTTCTAAAGTTAACCCATGTAATACATGGGTAATAACCTAGTATTACTATCATATTTTTACTTTAGAAAAGTAACATTATTATCAAGTATTGCAAGAAATATAAAATATAAAATTTTCTTAATTATAAAGTCATGAAATTAAAATCCATGAGTAGGATAAATTGAATAAAAACCAAAATGGGCAAAGAAGTTTATGGAACTAAATTTAGATGATGAGATTGGTAATTGAGAGGGAGGCTTTGTGTAGATAAATGAAAATGAAGGAACCTATGAGAAATAGGAAAAGAAAATATATTTCCTTCATTTTTTTATAGAAAATGCAGGAGCTAATAGCAAAGAGGATAAACTAGGGCTTTGATTGGGTGTATAAGTGGTGTGTGTCCAAACTTCGGATGGGCCTTGGTCTGAACCTCGGAAGGACGTGAACTTCGAGCGTGTCCAAACTTCGGATGGGCACGAACCTGTGTGATCCGAAATTATATGTCTGAGATTGAAATCTCGTTGATTTTATTCAAGTATTAGAAGTTTTACTTTAACCGTATTTTTTCAAATATATTTTAATAATTATTGTTTAATTACCTTGAAATATTCGTAATAGCTATATGTGTTCAGACAAGACCAATTATCTTGTATGTAGTGAATGTTGGCCGAGCAGGAAGAAGGTTAAGATGGATGAAATTAGCATAAATAAGGATGTTACGATGGACATTTGGTAAAACATTGTTAGACAAGGTCTCACTGAAAATAGCACAAATAACGAAAAAAAGTGAGAGAAACAATGTTAAGATGGTATGGACACGTACAAATAAGAACTACATCAACACCCATTCGGAGATTGTAGTATTTGAAGTTGGAGACAAGAGTAGGAAAGGAAGACTGAAGATGAAGTGGGAGGACAGTGTGAAAACATGTCTGAATTGCCATTTGTCATTTAGATAGATGTATCAAATCTTAATTTAAATTCAAATGAAGTTACATATATTATAATTTAAACTAAGTATTCAAATAAATAAATAATTATAATATAATAAATACTAATTTATTATAAATATATGTATATATATATTTAAATTAACCTATGTAACATGAGTTTTTAACCTAGTTTCTAATATTTAATATGTTGTAAGTGTATGTTCAATTTATGTGTTCAATAACTTTTACGTGCTAATAATTTACTAACAATAAGATGTTGTTTGGTTCACGGAATGTTTTCTGAAGGAATGGAATCTGTCAAATGAATGGAATTCTGAAATGAATGGAATCTGTCAGAATCCAAAAGCTGTCACTTGTTTGGTTGGCAGGAAAGGAATGGATTTCAAATTTCATTATTTGTTGTAAACTGTTTGGTTTGTATGTATGTGTATATATATATATATATATATAAGGAATTGAAAATTAATTTTGATAAATGACCAAATTATCATTATTATTAATTTTTTATAATAATTTTTTTTAAAAATTATAAAAATATTAGGATGTCATTTATTTAGTGTAGATGTATGCATTTTTTTACTTAAAATTGTGAGATCCATAGAACAATATACAAAATAACAAATAGAATTTGCCTGGCAATTTCATAAAACCTACAAACATGATAAGGATGAATTTAACAAACCTGCAATTAAAACTAAAAAACTTGTTACAATCAACATCAAAACACACATCAATCAAGAGGGAAGATGGGTGAACAGATCAAAACACACAACAATCAAGAGGGAAGATCAAGAAAAAGAGAAGAATACAGATTGATGAAAGGAAACAAAGATGAAAACGAACAGATCAAGAGGGAAGATCGAGAAAAAGAGAAGAAAACAGATTGATGAAAGGAAATCGAGAAAAAGAGAAATGTAACAGATCGAGAAGAAGAGATCAGTATACCAATCAAACAGAGAAGAAGACAGATTGATGAAAACAGATTGATGAAAGGAAACAAAGAACAAGATCGATCGATGAAGACAAGAGACGAAGATGAAGATCGAGATGAAGAGAAAGACGGAGATGAAAACGAAAAAGATCGAGATGAAGATCGATGAAGACCAGACATACCCGTGGTGATGAAGATCGATCGAAGATGCAATAGATGGAGGAGGCGTGGCTGAAGAGAACTTTGCTAGGGTTGAAGAAAAAGACAATATTTGGAATGGAATGTACATTCTTTGCAAACATGGGAGGAAAATAGATTCCCTCCAAGAAAGGAAAATTTTTTAAGTGGTGGAATCCTTTTTCCTAAGTTAAAACCAACCAAACACGCAACGGAATGGAATGTCCATTCCAATTCCACTGGATTCCTTCAGGAATCCGCGAACCAAACAGCCCCTAAGATGTTTTATTTTTCATCATTTGCAAATTGCAAGTCATAACATTGGATATCGAAATACATGTCTGAGGTCGTATACATGACACGACTGCTTCACAAAGGTGAAGACAAGACCATCAACTACTATTTTCCTGTAAGCTAACATCATAAGACTCGGTGCCTATTGTTGTTTTTCTTGAGAAGAAAAATTAAAATTTTTGATCGGCAAACTAAACCTACTTCTACTAAATTAGTCCTTTTGCCCCAAGTGGGGATTTCAGAACTTACTTCCACCACCTAAATTTCAACTTGCATTCGACGAGAGTCGAACCCATGACCTTACACTTACATTACACCCCTCTTATCAAATGGGTTAAACCCCATTGGTAGAAGAAAAATTAAATGAGAAGATATCTTAACCTCAGTCTTAGAATCAAATCTTCCATAGTATCGATATTGTTTTTTTAGGGTTCATTATTTAAAAAAACATGTATTCACGTTTTTTTTTTTTGCGTTTTCGTCACTCTATATTATTTTTTCCAGAAAAATCTTCAAGTTAATTTTTTCTTATTGGTTTATTGAAATTTGGCTATTACATTCCAGTCTTTTTTGTTTTTTAAAAACCTCTATTTACCAATTATAACGAGGCTCTGATAGTTAAATTTCACAAAATCAGAATTAAAATTAACTTACATATTTTTTTGAATCATTAAATATGTTGGTTTTTTTCATAAATTTTTTTTTAAACTAAAATGATTGGAGTTTGATTTGATTTCTGGTTTTATAATTGTGCTATTCTATCCGATTTACTTATGATTTTCTTGAAGTGTTGAATTCATTAGCAGTCCTTTACGTTGTGTTTCACAACCTCACTTAACGAGAGAAAAAAATGGAATCAGAATGAAATATAAACATGACGTGTTTTATAACTTCATTTAAAGAAAAGAATGAAAATCAGATAGATTTTATTTAATATTTCTTCATTCCAATATTGCAGAGAAAAAAAATGTAAAAGTTTATTATCAATTCTATTCGTTTTCTCGCAACGTTAGAATTTATTGATTGTTTATGAATTCGCTTCGGTTCTAGTAATCCGATCCGATTTATAACCATCCTGCCATCCACACCTGGTCACCCACCCAGCACCCTTTGTCCTTTGATGTTTACCAATAATACAGTTTTTACTGAAGAAATTATATTTGCAGAATATAAGCCGGATTTGGGACTACCGTACCAAACAAACGTCGCTTGCCGTAGTTCCGGTGACCGACGACTCTACGTGGTATCATTTTATAAATTCTAGATTACGGACTTACGGTGGCGGTGGAACTAATCGCGAAGAGCATTGGCGTGCTACGCGGAGAACAGCCCCACCTCTTACAAAGTGAAAGTAAGTAAAGTGAATTTCAAGTTTCCGTTCAATTTTCAATCGGGGCTTGCAGTTGGGCCGTTGGAGCCCTCCCTTTCAATCAAGAAAGGTAACTTCTGTATGTTCTTTGATTTTCCGGTTTTTACCCATAGCATTGATCCGATACACTTCTTTTCTTGTACAGATTATACTCCTGCCCATTATCAGCGTTCGTTATGGCTTCCGTTAATGTGATAAGTTGTTGTCTCGATTCCATCAGAGAAGTAAGTTCTTGTTTGTTCCTGTGCATATCTTTTCATTGCTATATTGAACCACTTATTTTCTTGCTGTTTACTTATTTTTATCGTCTATTTTGCCCCTCTAAGCATCGTTAATCGTGTGCTGTACTCAAGTTTCTGCTTTTAGCCCCAACACCAGTGTGTCAAACAGTATTCCCATGTCTGACTTTTACGAAATTAATATTGTTGTGATTGATAGTTTCGTAGTTTTATTTGTTTTAGCATCAGTATTAGAACTTTTCACTACGCTCAGTAGGCTGAAGATTGTATTTGACCTATCCATACTGCAACTGTAAATAGGCAATTATATTTCTTAAATTCATGTTTGTATAATGTTGATGGGTGACTTGGTAGGTCATGAACAGTGTAGATTTCGTGCAAGTAATTTTGTTTTACTCACAATAACTGAAAAAGGACCATTACATTGAAAATTTTGGATGTTACTTTTAATGTGTGGGAGAGAAATAGTATGTATGATTGCAGTTACTGTCTTGTCCAGGTATCTCTATAAAATTTCCATATTTTGTAAACATCTTGCTTGTGATTTGTTTCTTGTGCTGTTCAGATATCTGAGGAACTTAAAGGTGCTGTGATCTATTTGGATGCTGGATGTACAGAAAGTTTCAAGTTTCTTGGGGCCTTCCCTGTTCTATTAGAGATGGGTGTACTTTCTGTTTGCAGCTTGGAAAGCATGTCTGCTCTTGACACAGTTAGTGTATTTCATGTCATTTTCTGATAGAAGTTTTGGCTCATATATTCATGCTTCTTGTTTCATTATATTCACAGTGCCTATTGCTTCTATTTTGGTAAGCAAGTGCATTAAAACTCTCAACTATTTCTGGAAAAGTAGTTATGGCGATCGGGCAATGCAAGTGCTTATCTTAAAAGAACACAAAGTTCCACATTTTAAGAAGTGAACAACACATAATTTTATTCAACTCATTTAATTTAAAAGGCAACTCCTAAAGGCCCAAGAGATGCATGCAGTGAATATCTAGAATTTTGTCAGAACAGGGCTTCCATTTTTTTCCCTTCCATTTTATCCAGATCTATGTGAATTGTGATTGAATAGTGCTCTAATATGCTGTTGGATAGAAGATCATGGCAATTTCTCTCTCTGTTAGTCCCTACTTTCCAGTTCAATTTAATATTCCTTTTAAGCGTAGGCTATGCTACTTTACAGTCTTACCCTGACTAATCTTGGAAAAATGTGTGAAACAAGAAAAAAAATGAAGTGTGGGTTATGACCTTAATCTCTTTATATTTTTTATCGTTATCTAATACTTTGGGACTTGAAGAGTAACCCTGTAAGTTTTTGCCTTACTGTTTTTAGGTGATTGATTGGAATCGGAAGAGTGATGACCAGATAAAAGTGGTATTCTTCACTTGCCGCCTTCTAAGTGATGCACATCGATACATTTTACGCTGTCTAAGCACACTACAACGAGTATTCCAGTGCACTATATATACATCCATTTCAGAGGTGCTACTTCGTCATTGCTGCATTTTCTTGGCTTTGTAATTATTTAAACTTATAGATGCATGCTTTGAGACATCTTTGGTAAATACATCAGCATGTGTGTTTGTTTCAACTAGAGTTTTATGCCTTATTCAATACAAATAACATTCTACACTTATCATAGTATCCAAACTATTATTTATTAGCAAAGTATATCATGTTGGTAGCATTTTAGGTTAGGTATACTTGATATACATTCTACAAAGTTTTTGAAGACACACAATTAATGATTTGTTGGAAAGTAGTTTGAGATATTTTGAGCTATTCATGAATAAATGTGCTTACTTATATGGGGAAAAAGTTACAGGTTATTTGAGTGAGCATTTGGATCTTAGAAGGCTGAGTTTGTTATCATGTGAAATACATGTTTATATGTAGTGTGCATCCTGTTGGAGGAAAACCTTTATTTAGTGACAGCATGCCAATGTGGTTGACCTACTTGCCCAAAGTTTCTAGGATGTCAATTTATTCTTTGGTTTCATTCGAGGAAGAATCGTCCTAAAAAGATATAAATAGAAAAGAAGGGGGTGTGACACTAAATGCTTTATTACTGAAACCAATTTTAAAAAAGTGAGAAAAGGGGAAGGGAAATAAAAAAAAGTTTGTGTTCTCCAAAAGTTTTATAAGAAGGAAAGTGAAGGAAGAGGATGGAACTTCAGGCTGAACTTTTTGCTCCCAATTTTGGGCAGAGAAGAAAGGAAAGAAGGATCTGATTAATTTTGTTCTCTAAACATATTTTTCTTTCTCTCGTTTTCTTTCCCATCCCTTCTCTTTCTCTCCAAATTTGGGGAACACAAGTAAAGTATATGCTTTTTTGATAGTTGAGGATCAAGATCATATAGGACTACATAGTTATATTATATTGGCTTAAGGTATTTTAGTCTTTAAAGGTCCGATTACAATTAGAATCTGTGTTCTCTATATGAAGTGATATGATCCCCGTGTTTTGATCATCTTATGTTGCTTTATCAAGTCTGTGATATGATCATTTCTCTTTAGCTGAGTCATTTAATCTTCCACTCAATGCGATGCCTTAGCTTTACTTGGAGATGTATTCTTTCTTTTTTTGATTTAGTTCAAAGACTAGTTCCTGCAATAGTTTTGCTCAAATCCTTCTCTCCCAAATTTGTCTTGCATAAGCGTTTGTTTGCTTTAAAAACAATAAAAGATGGCTGAAGGGACTATTGTCATGTCAAAGCGATGACGATGGCAAGTTTCATTTAGCATTGTTGTTTACATTGGTTTATTCTCTTTTATTTTAGTTTCGCATTCCTGTTATCACTATCAATAATGATAATCAAATAGTTAATGATTGATTTTCAATTAGTTACTTGATACATGCTCTTTTACATGATTGACCTTTTATAAATATGCCCAAAGTTTATTTGAAACTCTTGATTATACAATGATGTTATAGATAAAGTTGGGAATGTCAAACAACAAAAAGCATTGAATACACTGCATAGTAATTTCATCAATTATATATGTTTAGTGCTGCTTGTGAATCTTACAAATAAAATTGTAGTTTGGTCTAATTGATTTTAGCTAAATTGCATACAGTGGTTCAACCTTTTGCCCATACCATGCTTTTATTCTAAAAGCTTCAATGTAAACGTTTTTTCTTGATTTCAGGAAACAGTACCTGATCTTATCATGGTGTTATTTCACATGATAATCATATACAATAATATTGTTGTTTCATCTGTTGCACACTCAACAAGGTGAATGTATATGTTTTCTATAGTTTTCTGGAGCTCCTTTTGAATAGGGTTTGCTTTTCGCGTCTTTTATTAGTTCCAGCTCTAAACTTCCATTTAAAGGTCCAGACTTGTCAGATAAGTACCAAAACATGATGGTTTTATGCAATACAATGTCAAAGTCTGTAGCCACTTTCTTATATCACATGGGTTCTATCCAATAGGTTGTATTCTTTTCTCATTGAGCAAAGGGCATGTTATAAATCAGATTGATTAACAGCACTACTGAAATTTTCTGTGACTAGACAAATAAAGGGACTTTAGTGAAGTTATAGTAAATAGTAACCAGTGTTTAAAGCGGCATCTGGATCTGCCAAAACACTTTTCTGCAGCTCCAACAACACAGCTCTTCGCTATGAAATTATAACCAGTAATATGTACACACATGTAATGGCGTATCTAGGTTGTCTTTGAATTTGTGTTTTCAACCTTATTATCTGATTATTGTCATTTCAACTTGTAGAACTAATCATTCTATGGGGCGAGACATAATGCTACCGATATTAAATGGCATATCTTGGGGGTGTTTTTAACCTGATTGGCTGCTTATTTATTTATTGTGATTTCAAGTTATAGATAATCATCTTTTAGTGTTTGGGCCGGAAAACTGATACTGTTTATGTGGAATTTGGTCAATTCATATGCTAGTTTTGGTCAATTCAGAATTTGCAGAACACTCAAACACTGATTACACACTATCACAACTTCAAACAACAGAAGCACACTAGACACCATCTCCTGTAGTCGTTTCATCAGAGGGTCCAAGAGGTGGCAATTTTAGCCCAATGGGCGGCTCTCGTCCAAATTGACCCGTACTATAAAACACGTGTTAATGCATATTTTTTTGGGTTTAATATAAAAAACATGTTTATTACGTTTTTGCGGTTTAGTCCCTCCATGTTATTTTTTACCAATAAAATCCTTAAGTAATATATTTGTTTGTGATTTTTGGAATTTTTCTTTGTTTTCCCAAAAAGTCTTCAAGTTTGAAGACCTTTCGAAGAAAAAAAGTTAAAACATGTTGGTTTTTTGTGGGAAAAGACAGGGTTGATTATGAAAAAAACAAAACTTTTCCGAAAACCAGATTGAAAACAATAACTTGAGGCCTTTCTTCGAAAAAAATAACACGGAGGGACTAAATCGCAAAAATGTGAAAACATGTTGGTTTTTTTCATGTTAAACCCTATTTTTTTTAACTTCTTATTAACACAATTTTCAAAAATAATACATTCAACACGTTTAAAAAAAAAAAGCTCAAAATATATTTGAAAACAACGTTTATGGTTATGATTATTTTGCCCGTTTGGATGCTTTGGGCCCACATTGCCACCCCATTCAGAGGTACCATCACATAATCTCTTTCAAAAACACACATTCAAAAACCCCCATATCGTTCACCCTAAGGCGGCGTTTGGTTCGCAAAATGTTTATTCTTGGAATGGAATCTGTCAAGGAATGGGATTCTGGAAGGAATGGAATCTGTCAGAATAGAAATGGAGGCGGATGAAGATGAAGTCTAAGATTTGGTTTTAAAACTGATAAAATCTTTGGAATGGAATTTAAATTCCATGGCATTAACCCAAGGAAAATAGATTCCTTCAAAAGTGGTGTTTTTTTAAAAAAAAGGAATCTTCATTCCATTCCTTTTTACTACCAAACAGCACATCGGAATGGAATTTTCATTCCAATTCCATCAAATTCCATCAGATTCTGTGAACCAAACGCCCCCAAGGTTGCAGCATAGACGCCCATCATCTCCATGAGCCACATATGAAATCAGTTTGAGGCTTTGAGCCTTTCTCATAGACTTCATAAGATATTGGCAAGCAGGAGTTGGTTTATATATGATTATGTTTTTTTTGGATCTATGGAGGTTTAAGTAGTGTAATTGTGAGTCTGCTATGCTCCTATGACAAATTGACAATTATTCTTTGTGTCGTCAATATCCGTTCATGAAATACCGTTCTGTTTTGAGGAGTTTGGCTTTCTGACTGTTGCAATGTCCATAGGAGAACTTCCAACTTACAAATGACTTCCAAATAGTATTCTTCTTGAAATTTATAAGGCCTAGATTATTTTGATTTTCCAATAAGATCAAAATAATTTCCTTGCCTTAGATGGCAGGTTGCCAACCACATATACTTAGTGACTAACCTGCCTGTCTTGGCATCTTAGTCTTCCAATTAACAGAGAACCAAATTAAATAATTATATATTTCCAATGTGTTCTTAAAAAAGGAAAATGTCATCTACTTGTCCAGTTTCACAAGATGCCAAAGGATGTTGGCTCCAAGATTTTCAATTAGAACCCATGTTGTGCCAAGAAACAAGGTGATAATATGTTCTTTTCTTCTATACAAATTGTTTCTATTCTGATTTTCTCCACATTGCCTTTTCTTCCTATGTTAAGCGTGCACATTAGACAAAGGGCACACAACTTCGCTATAAGAAACGAAAGGAAATTTGGTTCACTGAAGATTATTTTCACAGAAAATGAAAGGCACTAGTTGATTCGGAAATTGAGTTTTATTCCATGCATTCCCTCATAATCTTTGAAGTTCAGATAAGTTGAACGCTTCTTCAACATTGATGCAGACTAGGAAATGTGGTTCTTTATTTCTCATCGAGACATGTTTTAGTTATGTAAGTTAGTCATATAAGAACTTGTTTGTTCCATCCGACACTTTTATTTGGTGGTCGTTACTTCCTGATTACTAAAAACTATCCCTCAATTTTCTTTCTAGAATGGCCCCTAAGTTTTAGGCATTCCACGAATTTCAATGCTTGATTATTGTTATTCTTGCTGCTTTTATATGCATTACATAGTGGATAATTGTGTGAAGGTGACTGGATGGTATTTTGCGGATTTTTCTCTTTGAATAACTACCTTATTGCCATTGCAGACAGGTCACTCAGCCTATCCTGATTCACCATTGGGACCAGATGCTTATCATGAGTATCAGTCATTACTTGTCCTAGATTATGAGGAGCTCATGAAGAAAAACGATCGGAATTCTTTACACACAAATAACAATGAAGTTAAGGAGAACCCCATACTGGAAGATGAGGGGTGGTTGCAGCTTACCCCACGTGATGATATCCTTCAGTCCCCAGCTTTTTCCAGTATGAAAGATATGTATGATGCTGATCGTACAGGCCGTGCAGAAGATGTAGGCCAGAAACTGATTGCTTATGTGCATCACTTCCCTTTGATGCTATGCCCTTTTTCACCAAAGTTCTTTGTGTTACCATCAGAGGGATCAATTGCTGAGGCATATTTATCGGCTGAGCATGAGAATTCCATTAGCTCTGGGTTGCCTCCATTAAGTACTGGGACATTTCATGACGGTGAGGATGTACCTGCTGGGGTTGCTTTAACAGCACAATTTCTTTATCATCTCACCACAAAGGTAATGAGTTCTGCACTCTTGATTACACATGTGTTGCCAGTAATTTCATGTGCCGAGCTAGTTGGATTTTTTCAGTCACATTTAGTGCATTTATTCTTACCCCTGACTCAATGATATCAACTTATTCCTTTGACTTGCCCTTCTTTCATGATCTTTCAAAAAGGATTTCCATTTGCCCTTAGAGAATGACCAAAATTTTTGTTTTAATTAGAAAATTAATAATTATGTTAATTCACTAGATTCATAAAGGATATCCATTGTGGTGCCTGTTATTTCTTTTACCCCTTGCTGTTTTTTTCTAGTATGTACCTCAGCCGTACCTCTATTAGTGATTTAACTTATTAGGTTGATGAAGATCTAGTAGATGATTGATTGCAATGATATATTTTAATAGTTCATAAAATTGTTACGATATATATATTCTTTACTAGCTTCTTAACCACATATTTACATAAAATTTATGTAAAGTCAAAATTAAAATATACAGATATTATTTTTAAAAAAAGAATATACAAAATAATATTGTTATTTGTCATAACTATTATTATTCTAGGTTTCTAAATACATGTGAATAGTAGTTACTTTTGTATCATTCATTTGAACTTTTTATTTTCAACTTTATGTATGTATAATTGATATAACTTGGAACATAATGTTTATATATTTTATTATAATATACAAAATGCTACGGAATATGTTGTTTACTAATATTGTATTATTTTTTCTTTTCAAACATAATCTATATTTATTTTTAAAGTTTTAGTTTTAAATTTTCGTTTTCAAATCTATATATTTTTAATTGATATAATATAAGAATTTTTTTAGCTATACAAATATTATTTTAATAAATTTATAAACAAATAATATATAAATTTAATTAGATATATGGATACGTATTGATAATATATATTTTAGATAGATTAAATTAAATTGATGAAAATGCAGATGAACACAAAAAATATTTTCTTAATTATATATATATATATATATATATATATATATATATATATATATATATATATATATATATATGTATGTATGTATGTATATAGGGGTGGGTTCAATAAAAAACCACATGCATTGAGAAACCTTAGGAAACCACATGCACCATACCTCATGCATCAGGTTATGCAACATATCATATGCATTTAGTGAATGGTAGTTTGTGTAAAAAAATATAACTGGTCAAATCAATTTAAATTTTATATAATAGAATATTCCATCAAATATTAAAGAAAAAATGTTAAAATAAATTTAATTAATACATTTCTAAAATTAACAAAATTTATAGAATTTCAAAAAAGATGATCAATATGTCTAATGCATCTTCGTTCATCTTCATAAATCTTCATCCAAATTCGATACTGCATCATGTGTGCATCATAATGTTTATCTTTGTGTTCATCATCGGTTCAAGAATTTCCGGCTATGCATCATCGTATTTTGGCTGAGTAAGAGATAAGATGGTGGCCGGATTGGGAGAGAGGGTGGTGGTGTGGCCGGATGTTGGGAGAAGCGGGGGCGTTGGCGGATGGTGCATGCAACGGTGGTGGGGGCGGTCGTCGAGAGGGAGAAGGAGATGGCTTGGTGGTGGCCGGTGGTCATCGAGAGGGAGGAGGGTAATGTCGAGAGAGAGAGAGAGATTGGCGGGGGAGAGAGAGAATTGAGGAAGAATATATGAAAATGTAGTTAATATGAGATATGATTACCTAAATTATCTAAAAGAATCTACTAATTAAAACATACATAATTAATTTGTACTATATTAATGTAAATTGACTATTCCTATAATGCCCTTAATGATTCCTTGTGGTGCATTTCAGTTTTTTATGGTGCGTATTGGTTTGGTTTTCCATTTAAAAATGTGTTCATTAAAGGTTTTCTAGCAACATTTGAAAATGTTTTAAGATTAAATTACATATTAATCAAGTATAGATAAGATTTAGATTTTAAAATTAGATTTGATTTAATTAGATTAGATATTGATTATTTAAAACAATAAACTGCCAATGACATGGCATTATGAGGATGCGACACATGGCAATACGTGTTCTCATTTATTATATACATAGATATAGATGTATGTTGTGGCATTAATGTTGGTTGCTAAAACTTGTAGATGGAGCTGAAACTTGAAATTTTTTCTTTTGGTGATTTATCAAGAACTGTTGGGAAGCTTATCACAGATATGTCTAGTCTTTATGACGTTGGTCGACGTAAACGTTCTGCCAGCCTATTGCTCATTGACCGCACGGTTGACCTTCTTACCCCGTGTTGTCATGGAGACTCTCTTGTTGATAGGATCTTGTCTTCTATTCCTCGTAGGACTCGCATGTCTCCTGGTCAGGCAAAGGCTTCACAAACCCAATCAGGACACCAGCCTGCAAACCTACTGCGTGCTCCTCTTGATGTTCAGATACCAATGGCCGATGTTCTTAGAGAAGTCTCAACAACAAATGTTCAGCTGTTAGAAACAATTGAAGCTTTTTTAAAGGGATGGAATTCTATTGATCCAGCTACACAAATAAATACATTGGTTAGTCTTAGTAATAAACTTGATGGTGAGAATTGTTTTTCAGAAAGTGAACTGCTTAGTGGGTCACTAGTCTCCACAGAAAGTTTTAATGGCACACATTATCTGGAATCCATTCTCAATAGAAGAACAAAAGATGGTACCATGTTAATCAAGAAGTGGCTTAAAGAAACACTGCGTAAAGAAAAGATTGCAGCGATTTCAAAAATTCAAGCTGGTACAGAGTTACAACGTATGATTAGAGCTCTTGCTAAAAACCAGTCATCTTTTATGCGAAACAAAGGGATTATACAGCTTGCGGCAGCCACGTCATATGCTATGAGTGAAAGATATCGTGCTAAGTGGGATTCGTTTGTTAGTGCTGAGAAAATACTCACCATAAGCGCAGGAGACACGAGCCAAAGCCTCTCTTCACAAATGTGTGATATTATCAACAAAAGTTCCTTGATGCAGTCACAAGGACGACAGGGGACTGGAGAAGCTGAATCACCTCAGGGGCTCTTTTCGGTCGAAGATGCTCTGCTGTTAACCATAACAGGATATATATTGGCTGGTGAAAATTTCCCAACTTCAGGTTCTGCTGGTCCGTTTTCTTGGCAAGAGGAACATTTTCTGAAAGAAGCTATTGTGGATGCAATTCTCGAAAATCCAGAACTAGCAAAACTGAAGTTTCTCCAGGGTCTATATGATGATCTTGAAGCGAACATGAAAAAGAAACAAGACGGGGAAACTAAAGAAGAGCCCTCAAAGGCTTTAGGAAGTGATGATTTTGATGATGATCAGTGGGGCAATTGGGGTGAAGAAGACGCCGATACGAATACAAGTAATGAGCATGTCTATAGTGACGTGCAACTGAAATTAGAGTTACGTGATAGAGTTGATAACCTTTTTAAGTTCCTTCATAAGCTAACTTATTTAAAGGGGAACAGGGGGCTAAGAGACGAAACACTGAACTGGGAAAATAACATTGGCGATGATCCTTATTCTAGAAAGGGGTTGCTGTATAAGCTTTTAACAAGAATACTTAGCAAGTACGATGTACCTGGTTTGGAATATCATTCATCTACTGTTGGCCGGCTCTTTAAAAGCGGGTTTGGAAGGTTTGGCCTGGGACAGGTGTGTGGATGATGCCATACTTTATGCTTCAAGATTTTCATCGCCACATTGAAATAAACACTGAGTCGTGCTTTTGAATTGTGCAGGCAAAACCAAATCTAGCTGATCAAAATGTTATACTGGTTTTCGTCGTGGGAGGCATGAATGCCATTGAGGTTCTAATTCAACCACTCAATTTATTTGTTTGTGTTTAGGCCAAGGGCTTTTCACACTTTCTATAGTCGAATGCAGCTATCATTAAATACTTCTTCATGCACAAAGAAAATAGTTATTGTCAATTTTTATGTAGAACTGTCAGGTCATATACAACTTGAAAGTTATCATGAACTCATTTTGGTGTATCTGATGATGTAACATACCCTGTTGTGTATTGAAGGTACTCGAAGCTCAGGAGGCATTATCTGAAAGTGGCCGACTGGATATAGAACTCGTTCTTGGCGGAACAACATTTCTAACTCCTGCAGACATGCTTGATTTACTTTTAGGTGACTCTAGTTATGTTTGATATTCATGCCACTATTTATCTCTTTCATTTTTTCATTCCTGAAGGTAGTAAAGTTAAAAATCTAAAGAAAAAATATATATGATAGTATTTTTAAGTTTTGTGTTTATGATAGTGTAACATAATTGACTTTTGATAGTTTTTTTTTTTTTTTTTTTTTTGTTGAGGGAATTGGATGATTTACAAGTGAAGCTATAAAACAACCTTCCCCTCTTTCTGAGGACTGGGTAAACTGAAAAATTGACATTTTGACCTATATAAAAGGTACTTAAAAAGTAGCAGTTTCCTATATATTCTTTAGGTAAGTGATTGATTATTTAGCCAAGGGTGTTTTTATCTTAAAGTGAAATAACAATGTAGTGAATTATTTTTACATTTTCTCTGATAATAACTATTTTTATTACAAAATACTTGTTTAATTTATGCTTCGAGTATTAACTACAACTCATATTTGTTAGTAATCTACCCCTTCATTTTCGACCGTATTTTAGAATATTATAGTTATTAATATTGAACAAAATAAAAATACGTTAATATTAAAGTAGCATATACATGTTCAGATAAATTTGCTAATATTGTAAGAAAGACTGCTATATTGCTGAGTATGGCTTTTCTTATAATGGAGTAGAGGCAGGAAATATCTTGAACTATGGATAATATTGATATACTAGCATTTTGATAAGTCCAAGATGTTATGCTGGCCCTTGGGGTGGGGCGTTAAACATTGAAATATAAATAACAATCTGATTCAACATATTGTTTTTTGATTCAACATTTTCACTTCCATAAATTTTTAATTTCTCATTTGATCTCATACAAACACAGGATATTTTGTGAACACTTTATTCGTTGTGAATATTGTGAACAATCACAAAATGACTTTAAATCGTATGAATCTTGTTCTAAATATTACTGAACACTTCTATCAATCTATGAATATTATTGGATCCTATTAATTTGTTGAATCCTATGGATTTGTTGGATCTTATGAATATCGTTGAATCCTATGACTCTTGTTACAAAAATCACCATGATATTTTGAATGTTATGAATTTTGTTGCGGACACTTTTATGATCCCTTTGAGTCATGTGAATCTTGTTACAAACACTTGTTGGTATACATGAATGCTTGTATGTATTTTTTTTTATTTGGTTACAACGTTCATAGCGAATATACGTGTGTATATGTATGTATGTATATGCATACTGTGGTAGTTAATGTTAGGTAGTAAGGTATTAATTTAATCCATGGGGTTGGAATGGTTTAGCATTACAAAGAATTCTAAAGTTGGTGGCAAACAAACATGGTTGGTTGGTTTATTTTGATCAAAGTTGAAATTTTCTCTTGGTAGAAACAATGTATGAATATAAAATCTTTTCCATCGGTGGTTTTAAGGTTACATTGCATAAGTTACACATGACATTTGTAATTAAATTTTATTTATAACTTTTTTATAAGAGATATGAAAATAATAAATATATATATGTACGGATGGTTGTTTGTCGGTTTTGATATTAAATTTGCTTATTTGTTTCTATTATTGGTTTTGATATTAACTTTATTTGTTGGTTTTCATTTTAATTTTATTCATTTGCTTTGATAATAAATTTGTTTATTGGTTTTGATATTATTTTTTATATTAACTTTGTGTGATTAAAAAAAATCGATTCTAACTGGTCTGATACCGAAAATACTGGTACAGAAATGATACCGAACTAGTACCAAAATTCTATTACCGGATCAGTACTTGGTATTAATATTATGTCTCTAAAAATTTCGGTATCGCCCAGATCTTCCATTAAGGTGGAAACAAACTTAAATGCTAATCAATACCTTAATTTATGTATTGAGTGATTGATAACAACCACCTGTTTATCTCTCACTTGCATTAAAAATAAGTTAAATATTGTAATATATTAAAGCAGGAGCCATAAATGATGATTTTGAGAACAAGCCAGCAAGGTTCATTTGTTCTTGAATTGTGCTGACGAATTTTCACTTATCCACATTAAATCAACCATTTGGGTTATCGGATCCTCACTTCGATTTGTTTTTAATAAAATTTTTATTATTCATATGCTAAAAAACCTTTTCTAAAAATATGATGATGGTATATAATAAAATAAAAAAAATTATCAAAAGAATTTTTTTTTAACTATCGATCGTTGAATGAATTATATATTTATGTATTTGTTTAAACTTGTGATTTAGATTTATTATATAATTATATATCAATAGTCTTTTGATAATTTCAAAATAATTTCTTGGACAGGATTTTTAACAATGTGTTTCTTCCCCAAATGGGCAAGTCTTTCTCAAATATGTAAAATATCTTCTAACGAGTTATTGAACACCCGCGCGTTGCTGCGTTGCTAAAATATTAATTACAAAAATAAATATAAAAACAATTAAAAAATACTTTTCAAACAATTCAAACAACGAAACACAACTGAACCAACATCGAAGAATAAAAATGGAAAGCCGTATAGATTCAAGAAGCAAAACAAATGATACCGTTAGTCGGTTCTCATCATAAGTTTTCTAGATTTTGCAATGCTAAAATTACAAACAATTTCGTATTAAATCGGATCGAAACCATAATTAATTAATCAAAAATTCATAACCACAATTTGAAAATTTGACATTGATTAGGTTGGTCGTCAATTTAATTTATTGGTTTTACGGACAAATCAATTGAATTTATAACGGTAATGTCTCTAATACATCGATTAGAGTTTCCAACGTTATAATACTAATGTTCAATGCTATATATGATCATATTTAATAAAAAAATCTATATTTTAAATAGTTACAATTTATTTATAAAACAATTTCATTAGAATTTTATATTGTGCATAATAATAATAAAGTTTTTTTATACAATATATTAAACATAACATAATAGTTTCAAAAAAAAACTACAAACATATAAGTATGTAAGAAAATGTTGTAATAATAATTGTTAAAAGAGAATTAAATGAAAATTTATCAAAATAAAAGGGCTAAATAAAAGATAACACTAAGATGAAGGTGTATTATGGAAAATTTAAAATTAAAATTAAAAAGAAAAAAGAAAAAAATTGTAATTGGTCTAGACCACTACGTAAATGTATATATATATATAATACGAGTTTGACTATTTTGTATAACTTTTGCTGTTTTGCATGATAATCTTTAAAAGTAAATATTTTTATTAAGGTTTTGTATTTGTAGAATAACAATATTGCAACTTCTTAAGGTTAATACTTAATAATATGCATTTCAAAAAGAAAATCATTGAATATAATCGGACAATCAATTTTATACTTATTTCCCATCACCATTTACATTAGTCTACAATCATACAAACTCAATTAACCAGAGAATGTATAACAACCATTTACTCACCTATCTCCCAATTCACAAAGCTGCATTAACCGATGATTGGGAATCTGTAAGTCGAATCTTCCAACAAGATCCTGAACTAATGACCAAACCCATCAATTACTCGGGGGAGACTCCGCTGATGATAGCCGTCGGAACCAATCACTCCCATCGTTTTGTCACCCAACTCGTTCATCGTGTTATTGCTGTTGGTTCGCCTCATAATCTGTTCCTGCCAAGTTCCATTGGAGACAACCCGCTTCATCGCGCTGCTAAAATTGGGAATACGACTGATGCCAGGTTTTTGGTGGAGTGTTTCCCTGATATAAAAGGAGTTCCAAATAAGGATGGTCATACGCCATTGAATTTGGCTGCCTGGCATCGAAACAAACCCACCCTTCGATACTTGCTGACGGTGACTAAGGATTTACTCGTTGGGGATGAAGGGAGCAGTCCTTACTCTCGGAGTTGCTCAGGGCTGGTCCTGAGTAAGGTTAACACGGGCAACCGTCTAGGGCCCATTAATAATAGGGGTTCATTCTCAAAATATCTATTATAGATAGTTAGATCTATTAATGGTTAAACAATGTTATCACATTGCCAAAGTTTTTAATTTATATTATAATACTTGTAAGTTTTGTTTTAAATTTATCATTTTTACTTCAATTGTGCTTATTTTAAAGATACATATATATTAGGGTTAATTACAATTTTCGTCCCTGTGGTTATATATAAATTATTGTTACGATCCTTTTTACGTTAAAATTACAATTTCAGTATATATGGTTGTCAATTTGTTATGATTTTAGTCCTTTGACTAGTTATTTTTTCAAAAATGACAATTTTGCCCATTCAACTTTATTTCAGTTTTGGTCCTTGGCTAATTACTTTCTTTTTTTATATTATCTTAATTACTTTTATCCTATTATTATTTATTTAATATTTATTCTTTTTCTTATTGTTACAATTTAATTAAAAGTATTACTATCTCAATATATTGTCTATTATTATTATTATTATTATTATTTGTTTATTTATTTGATATGTTCTTTTTTTATTAATTATTACAAGAACTAAAATAAAAATAACTTTTTGTATATATGGATTTGTATATAAATAAGTTGTATTATTATTACTACTTACTTATCTTTAATTTATTTATTTTGTTAAGTGAGTATGTTTTGATTTATTTTAGAATATATATATATATATATATATATATATATATATATATAAATTTTTCACTATAATTTTTATATGTATATAAACCGCATATGTTTAAAGGTAGATAAACTTAACAAAATATATAAATTTGAAATATTATATGTATACATTAAATTAATTTGTTAAATTTAGTTATATCTTCGTATAAAGTTTTTGTTATGGTTAATGGATTAATACATTGAACATTTGTAATTTATATGAATATTAACTTTATATAAATTAGAATGGATTACACGTCAAATAATATATTTCGTTAAGTTAAAATTACATTGAACATATGATGTTTATAGGAATATAAAAATTAATACATATATGTATAAATTTAGACAAAAAATTGACTAAATTTATAAGTATTTGTATAAAGTAATATAAAGTAGAGACAAAAGATAAATAAATTAAATGTATGAATAGTTAAAAACGATTTAATGAAAAGTAACAAAATAAATAAATATCATTTTAAAAAATAAAAATATATAGATAGTTCAGTAAATATTTAAAATTTATATGTAGGAACAATAATATTAATATTAATAACAATAATTAACAACAAAGCAATAAATTAAATTTAGTCATATACAAGTTATTTTCAATTACTACTACTTATTCATGTAAATACCTAAACTATAACAAAATAATAATAATAATAATAATAATAATAATAATAATAATAATAATAATAATTATAATAATAATAATAATAATAGTGTCAAATAAATAATGAAAATAATATTTTATTACTTTGGTTAAATTTTAATAGTAATAATAGGATAATATATTAACTAAATAATAAAAGAATAATAAATTATTAAGAAAATAAAATATAATTGAAATATTTGATTAGGGACCAATAATGAAATAGTTTTAAATGGTAAAATCGTTATTTTTAAAAAATTATTGGAGAAAAGGACCAAAAGCAAAACAAAACTCTAACCATAAGTATTGTAATTGTAATTTTACCGTGAAAAGGACGGTAACCATAATTTTGATATAACCACAGGGACGAAAATTGTAATTTACCCTATATATTAAAAGGGCCCCTTTTTAATTTTTTACCGGGGCCCCGAAAATGATTGGACCGGCCCTGGAGTTGCCTCTGGTAATCTCATTACCCTCACAACTCAGGCCGGATTTCTTGGTACTTTGAATCTCAGGTTAACTAATCCTTAATTATATCATGCAATCACGATTTGCGCATACACTTAACATCTTCTAGCTGATCAATGTTATGCAGACGTAGTGTTAGAAATAATTGCTCTGCATCCGAATATCGTTCTGGAAGAAGATGTGCATTCTCAAACAGCTTTGGAAGTGTTAGGCAGCAAACCAGAATTTTTTCATAGCGGAAACATGCTCGGATTTTGGAGCCATCTTATTTATTTATGTAAAATTTCTAACTCCCTAGCTCGATCATGATCATATCTTGATCTCGATATCTTTCTTCTTCTACACAGGGTGTTTTGTTTTGTCATTATAAGCTTTCAAATTGGTTCATTTCGACTTTGATAATGAACTAATTGAATAGTTATAATATGATTAAATTAGTAGATAAGAAAATGATCAATTGTGGGTCTTGATTCATATTGTGTTTGTATGATGAAAGTTATACCTTTGTACAAGAGGAGTCAAGGAGCTAAAAACAAAAACAAGAAAACCCCAAAAGCTGTTTTTGTTGAAGAACATAAAGACTTACTTAACGAAGCGCAACAATGGATGAAAGATGTATCATCATCAAGTACAGTTGTAGCAGCACTCATAGTTACAATGGCGTTTGCAGGTGCCTTCACGATCCCTGGTGGAAACGAAGATAACGGAAAGCCTCTATTCTTAAACAAAGGAACCTTTATGCTTTTCATCATATCAGACGCCATCGCCTTGTTTTCTTCATCTGCATCGGTGCTGATGTTCTTTGGGATACTTACTGCACGCTTTGCAGTAGAAGACTACCTTTGCGCTTGTGCTTGAAGATAAAATCACATGGATTGCGGTTCCGCTTGTTGTAAATTCCCGTGGGTCTGTTTGGTTGGCTGCAATTTCCGCTACTTATAGAACTAGTTTACTCCGCATACGGACCAACCATTTTTCGTCATCAGAAAGTTTAATGATATATGAAACATGTTTATTAGAAAAGCTTCAAACAAACTCATCAATGGTGATTTAATGGGTATTTCATTTAAACCAGAAATTTGTCATAAAAATGATTCAAATGAGATTAAAAACCATATTAGATAGATATTAAATGCTTAATTTCGGATTTGGGGATTCAACGGTTGATTTCCAAATCGTTTGGAGATGTATATTTAAGCGAAAATCTAAGAAATAAAGGAGGAATCAAGAAGCTTAGAAGGTGTATTAGGGTTTGGGGAGTCACCAAAGGTCCGGACGGCGTTGTCTTCGCCGTCGCCGCCCCTGGCCGGCGGCTGGCTGGACTACTTCTTCTTCCTCTGTTTGTCATTCGGCGCCTGTGTCTGTTTTCTTTCTTTTGGAATCAGCAAAGAGGGAGAAAGGTGTAATTAATTCGTGTTTGGGTATTAAGCCCAACAAGAGTTAAACTATTTTGGGCCTTAACCTTTAAATTTGATTGTAAAGTGGTTGAACATCCAATAGCAAGAGTTTGGTTTATTTCACTAACGCCAAAGGGACTCGTTGCCATGGATCCCACTCAAAACTGCCGCCACGTCAGCTTTGCCATGGAATGTTATTTTGATGCCATTCCGAGGGTGTGATTGCCATTCGATTTATTTAATTTTCACTTTAAACTTAAAATAAAAATATTGAAATAAAAATAACATTTAATTAATAATATTAAAATCAAACATAACATAAAACATTTAATTTAAAAATTATAACATTCAACTTAAAAATATAAACATTAAAATGAAAACTAATCTACGCAAAGTCTTGGTCCGAATATTCGTTTTCAACATCATCAACCGTATCAAACGTTGAGATCAATGTTTTGAACACCCCAAATATGTTCAACCAAGTCGGCACGAAGATTATGATGCACTTCAGTTTTACGTATCTCCGAATGTCGAGCCATGTACGCACTACTACCGATCTCCGCTGGTATTGTTGTTGGAGTGACTTCGTTTTCATCATATTGACATATTGCGTTCCCTTCATCTTCTATAATCATGTTATGCAATACGATACACGTATACATTACTTTTGTCATTTTCCCCACATGATAAAAAGGTGATGGGTGCTTCAATATTTGCCAACGCTTTTTGAGAATACCGAACGCTCGTTCCACATCTTTTCGAGCTCTTTCTTGGGCCACCTTAAACCTTTTTCGTTTAGCATCGATTGGAGCCGAAAATGATTTCACGAATGTGGCCCAATCAAGGTATATCCCATCAACAAGATAGTACCCATACTTGTACGTAGAGCCACGAATTTCAAATTGACATTCGGGTGCCGCGCCGTCATAAATTTTATTGAAGAGTGGTGACATATTCAACACATTTATGTCATTATTTGACCCCGGGGCACTGAAGAAGGCATGCCAAACCCAAAGATCTTGTGAAGCTACCGCTTCAAGTATGACTGTTGGGTGACCATGATCACCACGAGTGTATTGACATTTATACGTGTTAGGACAATTTCCCCAACTCCAATGGAGACAATCTAAACTTCCAAGCATACCAGGAAAACCATGAACGCTAGAATGATGAGCATATAATTGTTGTATATCATTATACGCTGGTCTGCGTAAATATTTAGGGTCATAAACTCGCAGAATATACTTACAAAATTTATCAAGATTTTCTTTTGCGACACGAGAAGACATTCTGAAACTCTCGTCCAAACCATCTGCGGATGTCCTGTATGCTAATTGACGAAGAGCGGCCGTACATTTTTGAATCGGAGAAAATCCAACCGCACCTCTGGCATCCATCTTCTGTTGAAAAGTACTGACACTCATTCTAAAACGACGACGGAAATAATACCCTTGAAAAATGGCATTTCTCGGCGAAATAATCACTCATTAGACCATCGTGTGCAGATTCACGATCCCTTTCTATATATTTTCTTGATTTTGCGGGACGTGACGGTTCACCTTCTTCCAAGTTTCGTAACTCTAAAACGTCCTGAGCAGCTTTTGAGACTGCGCTTATCGCTTCCGAGAGGTATTCTATTTCTTCCGAAGATGTAGAAGTTGAAGATGATGAAGACATTTTTTTGAATTTGAATTTGAAATGTGGGTAGAGAGAGTAATGATAGAATAATGAGAGAATATATATGAGATAATGAATGAATGTGTGTTGTATATATAGGGAGTAAAATTATTTTAATAATTATATAATTATATTATATTTTATATATATATATATATATATATATATATATATATATATATATATATATATATATATATATATATTAAATGTGAAATGGTCTCGGCATTTGAATGTCGTTGCCGCGCCCGTTGGTGCCGATGCCGAGGCCTCGGCGCGGTGTTCCCATAATGCCGAGCTCGGTACCGCCTGATGCCACCCCCCACTCCCTGAGGCCTAATCGATTTATGGGCCGGAATTTTGTATACAGAGTTGGATTTTAGAGATTAAATATTCTAAATTGGACTAATTTTTTTTTTTTTTTAACTTTAATTTTGGACGTGATTGATTGGGTAATTACATGAGTAAGGGTTTTAATAATTTAATTCTCATATAGTCTTAGAAGGTGATATTAATAAATAATGTATTAATTTTGAATTAGTTTATTATTTAAGTTCAATTAACTTACATTAATTAAATAAAATAAGTGAACTAGTGGTTAAATAACTTAGGTTGTTGATTAAGGAACATGACATATCTACTTATACCAATTTTAATAAATTTTAGTCGATAATTCAAATTCATCAATTAAGTCGCTAAACTCTAGGATAGTGGAATAATGAAAGATTAAAGGTTTAAATGATTAAGAATAGTGACGATTGAACAATGTATTTTGATAGCAGGCTATAGTGGATTTACGATGGCAGTGACTATTGTCAATGATTTATTTTTTAGGTTTGGACTACTTAGCGAGCAGCAGATTGTGCAGACACTGTGAACAACTGATTTAGTTTCCCGAACAAGTATATGTAGAATGTTTGTACATGCTATCTGATTCATTTCCTTACTATGCTATCACTGAAATACCATTATCTGAGCTTTGTTGATCAATATTTGTTGTTGAAAATCTCTTTATTGTGATATTTTCCTTAGTATGCATATATGCATACTGTTACCGTGTATTTCACATGATATTGTGTAAGTCGGGTGGGCCGCATGCGAAATTTGATATGTTTATATATACACGATAGATGACCTATCATTAAAGTGTATGTATAAGGACGGTGGGGCGTCAGATGGGTGAGCCGTCACTTTATTCTGATCGTGTACGGTTACCGGGTGGGTCGATCGTGTACATTTTGATTTGAGTGTGATACTTCATTCATATTATATATGCATGTTTGGGCTGTTAAATCTGTTTACTCGCTAGACGAAGGCTTACCTCTGGTTGTGGGGACGATATTTTTCAGGTGCATCTGATAAAGGTGAGAAAGCTATGGCTTCGGGATCGAGAGTCTAATATAGGTTCACTTTGTTTGGTATTAGAAACACATCTGCTTGTTTGATAATTTTGACATTTAGTGGGGATGGATAGATTCCTCGACTTTCGATTTGATTGTAATAACTAAATATCAACTTTAGTGTACTCTGAATGATATAATTCAGGTTTATATTCAACACATTGACATTGAAAAAAGTTTAAAGGATTTTTATCATATTGTTTTCGAGATTTATGCCGTAGATATTAGTAGTTGCATCATGTTATTAGAAGCAAAAGAAATTGAGGGCATGTATTGTACGTTGTATTTTAATTTAGATTTTAATTGATCATATATAATTTAATTTTTTATATCTCAAGTTTTTTTTATTATTAATTTGTTTATAATAAAGTAATAATTTTATTGCCATATATAATACACATACATCATAATACGAGTTGATAAGTAAATATTATGAATCAAATAAGCAACAAATTAATATGTATGCCTTTTGATTTTCATCATCAAAATGAAACATATTTAAAATTTAATTATTAAAGTACAACATTTAAAAAAAGACAAATTAATAAGAAAGATAACGTTGAATACAAATTTTTTTACAATAGAAGGTATCATAAAATTTTTTAGGCTAAAAAAGTTAACATAAAATTCTATTTTTGTCAAGAAATATTATGAAATTCAATTTCTAGGACGAGAACAGATAACATAATATTTTTTTTACCGAAAAAGAAAACATAAATTTAAAATTTTTCCTATTAATTAGTCATCAATATTTTTTTTTGTCAAAATTAAATTTTATATTATATTTATTGACTTCAAAAATTTCATTTTGCATTTATAATCAAAAACTACAATTTATATTATATTTCTTGACAATTTCAACCCTAAAAATGAATCGTTGTAGACTTGTAGATTTCAAACTCTTTAATTATCATGTAATCATATTTGATGGTCATTGATCATAATCATCAAATTCAGTCCACGATATTTTATGATTAGTAAACCGGATTGTAATAAATACTGTGCAACTACCAAAGTAGATTGTTATATACTCTATTTTTATTTTTTCCTTTTTAATGATTGTTTATTTTTAATTTTTGGGTTGAACATGGAGAGAGAGAGAGAGAGAGATCCCTGTTTCCCGCGCCTGTAGACAAACACAAGGGGTCAAGATTCAAGAAGAGGGTTTGTCATTTGTCAGTTGTCCATTTTCATTTTTTTTTCAGACATGTTGGAGATACAGATACAGATACAGATACTCCACTCCAGTTATTCATGGACATGATGCCTGCTTACTTAATTACCTTTTCCACTTCATTTTCTTTCTACTATCTTATTCTTCTACACAACTGTCTGTTCTGTTGAACTTGCACCTGAGACAACTTTTTAGGGTTTCAAACTCATGGATTCTTCTTCTTCTTCAGATGATTACTACAAGAACAAAGCCAGAACAGTACTCTTTACAATAATGGCTTTTGCTTCTTTTACCCTCGCTTTGTTGCTCCTTGCCTTCAGCTATTACTGCTATTTACGCAACAAACTTTCCAATTTCTTAAACAACCCCAAAGGTCTCAAATCCCTTCCTCTATTCACTATATATGTATACACTAGTTGTGCTTTCATTAGCCTACTTTTATGATGGTGAACACTGAACACCCTCGTTAGTAGCTGTAGCAATGTATTTTGAGTCCTTTTTCTGATGTCTTAATCTAATTTTCGATTTTTTTTATAAAAAATACTACTTGGGTAATATTGATTTGATCAAAAGTAGTATTCTTGCTGTCTATTTGCATTTGGGACAAACGGCTTGCTTCATTGGTGGCTAAGAAAGAAAACAACTGATAAAGCAACAAAGTCATTTATTTATTGTTACTTTTTGTTTCTCTTTACAAGGTCAAGGAATCAACTCTGAGGAAAAGGGCAACAATAATCACGCAAAAACTCAAATTATTACCGACAAAGGACTTCAAGTGTTCACCTTCAAGCAGCTGCTTTCCGCAACTTGTGGGTTTGGGAAATCCAATGTGATTGGACAGGGTGGTTTTGGATTGGTTTACAGAGGAGTGCTTCACGACGGTAGAAAGATTGCCGTGAAGCTCATGGATCAGGCTGGGAAACAGGGAGAAGAGGAATTTAGAGTGGAGGTTCCGTTTTAATTCCTCTATAACACTGTGATATATGATTGATATATTTATACTCAAAAAGGCAAATTGCATGCAAAAGCAACAAACTTTCTGTCAGTTTCTTTTAGGTTTAAGGGCGTATGTTATAAATGACATATGAAGGTACCCGTCTATCAGAAGTTCCTTATCTGATTATAATAAACTTATAACATAAGATTTTAAGCTTATAGGAAATGATATACAAAAAAGTATCCATCCTGTTATGGTTATCCAAAAAGTTGTAAAAAAACACATAATCTTCTAAATCAAATGGATTCACATTGATTTATCGTGGTCTAAAGTCAGAATTCGAATAAGTTTTCCTTCTTCAATTTGTTACTTTGTGATAAAGGAACATACTTCTTTGATAAATTTCTAGTTGTTCTCTTTACTTTCAGGTGGAAATGCTGAGTAGGCTGCGTTCTCCGTATTTACTTGCTTTGATTGGTTACTGCTCAGAGTCTCACCATAGGGTGTTGGTATATGATTTTATGGCTAATGGTGGTCTCCAAGAACATTTATATCCAATCAGAGGTATGGTACTCTTGTGATTTAACATTATTAACACTTATGCTAGAGGAAGTGACTGCCAGACCGAGCTTTGTTATTATTCTTCTATCTCCAGTTTCTAGATGGGGTTAACTGAACGAAAATGTAGAATTCTTTCTGTCAATCTCTGTTTTGGGGATCACATACTTTCAAAATCAACACTATAGGGTTTGAACTTCACTATTATAATTACTTTAGGGCCTCAAATGTCGGTAACGTAATTAATGTGGATGTGGCATAAGTTATGTTGACTTGACATCCATATGCTGACATGGATAAAAAATAGATTTTTTTTTCGTTTTTGTATCTTGTGGAAAATAGAATAATATTTGTATTTGTTTTTCTGCCTTCGTTTTGGTGAAAAACACACACGAATAGAGGCGCTGGTTAAGGGGGGAGGGGATGGAGTTGGACTCGTCGGGGAATGGGGTGGGGAGGGTTGAATTTATAATCTTTTTCCATTCCCCAAATCATCAAAAAAGAAATGAAATTTTTTATTCCACATCAGCACCCATTACCGGGTTCCTTTTATGATATAGAACTTCAACTTTAAGCCCTGAATGTTGATTTTCAAAATACAATCCCTAAAGTAGAAATTAGCAGGAAGCACGACATTTTGGTGCAATTAACAATTCTAGATATCATCTTAACTTGTCGTATAAAATTTGAGATCTTTAGTTTAGTGTTTGTTCATGATAATGCTAAGGAAGATAAGAAATTGTGGACAGAAGACATGCATTATAATTCTTTTGTAGTCTAATATGGTCATGTAGCACATGTATCTGAATCCTCCATATATCATCCACACCTGATAGAACATGATTAACGATGCATAATTTATATCTGTACAGTACCCATGATTATGTTAATAAATAGATTCAAACCTTACCCCGATTATAACTTTGATAAGGCATTCAGTGGCATAATATATCATAAACTAGCCTAGTCCATACATTTCCATTTTATTACTTTTCTGCTCAACTCACATTCACAACTTTTCATTGGTATGATTACTTTAAGATCAATATAAATTCAGCTTTCATTTTATTGGCCTTTTCAAGATAGGCCTATTTTATGCCATGTGCCATCATGATATCGCAAATAAGTGAATGACGTGTGCCATAGACCAAACTATTGCCAATGACCTGTTGTGGCATATAGTGGGACCTTAACTACTATTATCAGCAGAATGTAGGGTATGCACCTTATTACAAAGTAAGTGCTGGAGTGGGGAGATCTCCAATCTCCAAATGCAGAAATAATTGGTAGGAGATCTAGATGAGGTGGAACTAGTAGAAGTTGCTTGAACGTGTACCACTTGTGCGTGGTAATTCTTTTTTGTTTACATAAAAGATCCTCCACCTTTTTATAATATGTATGGAGCTGGTAGAGTTAGGAATATGTGCAGGATCGGGGATATGTAGGAGCCGACACGTAGCAAGGAAAGCTGTACCGGGGAGTACATCTCCCATGAATGTTGATACTTGATATATGGAAGTTTGTGATGAGATAGCAGTGGTGGATGGAACCATGGTTATAAGACTATCAGCTAAGAATCACTTCTCTAGTATCATTAGTTTGTTTTAGTTCTAAGACTAAGGTGCTGTTTGATTGCATAAGAGGTTAATTGTCTGATGTCTGATTCCACTTCTGATTGATGAGAGGTGGTCCTGATAAGATACTAAGATCTGATAAGAGAATTCAATAAGTCTGTTTGTTTTATAAATTATCTGATTCTGTTATTTTTATTAATTTTACATATTAATTCCCAAAACCAAACAGATATCATTGATTAAAGTCAAATATCAAGTAAGAATAATATCATTGAATCAAAGTGATCTATGTAAACATTTATTATCATTCAAATAACATTAACAAGATTTAAGTAAGAAACCAATTCAAGTTTATAAGTTATAATCAAGTAACATTAATGCATTCAATAAACATATAACCAACATGCTTTCAAGAATCAAATAACAATTAAAGTTTGTAAGTTATAATCAAGTTTATAAGGTTACGTTTATTAACTTCCAAATAACTTAAGTTTATAAGTTATATAGATATGTTATTGAAAAATAATAAATTTTATCAAAAAGTGTTGGAATATTTCTCGTTATAATAAATATGGTAAGAGGTAGGGTAGGGGTGGGGTAGGTTGAGGGTGGGGTGGGGTAAATAGGGTAGGGTAATGGTGTAGGGGTAGGGTGGGTAGGTTGAGGGGTAAGGTGGTGGGTGGGGATAGGTAGATTTGAGGGGTAGGGTAGGGGTGAGGTGGGTAGGTTTGAGGGGTAGGGGTGGGAAGAGATAAGGGTAGGGTGGGGTGGGATAAGAAGGGGTGAGGTGGGGTGGGGTGGGTAGGTTTGATGGGTTAGTGTAGGGGTGGGGTAGAGTGGGATAGGGTAAGTATGGGAGTGGGGTGGGTAGGGTTAAGGGTGGAGATGGGGATGGGGTGGTATAAGTAAGTTAAGGGTAGTTAGGGTAGGGTGAGATTAGGTGGTTGAGGGTGGGGTATGTTGAGGGTGGGGTGGGGTAGGGTAGGGTAGGGGTAGGGGGTTTAGGATAGGGTAGGGTAGGGGTAGGGTGGGTGAGGTAAGGTATGGGGTAAAGGTAAGGGTGGGGTGGGAGAGACGTGTATTTTTTTTGGTGTGATAAGTGGTGATAAGAAGCATATCACATGATAAGAGAATTTTGACTCTTATGTCTTCTGCATATCAAACGCACTTATCAGTATTTCCTCTTACCGAATAAGAGGTTACCTCTGGTAAGAGCCTGATAAGTGGCTATCAAACACCCCCTAACTGTATCATACATATATAATTGAATGGCAACTGTGGACCCTAAGGGTGCTTTTGGCTCATGGAATAAAATTCAAAGGAACTGGAATATAATTTTAAATCGTTGATGTGTTTTGTGGGGTGGGGTGGGTGGAGCATGATCTTTAGTGTCGACTAGAGGTATAGGTTATGAAGTATTAGAATCTAAATTTACTGTAAGTAGCTAAAAATGACAAATTCCTTCAACCATGAATTATGAGAAGGTTTGATGCCAATTTAATTTAAAGTGAAGGCACCACAATTATCTCATATCACTGCCCATTCTTGGTGCAGTGTTTCAAAGGACATATGTTTTCTCCTAAGTTGGTGCATATATTGTCTATCATATTGCTGCTTGTACTTGCAATGTGAATGTGAGTGTGAATGTGCATGGATGTTTGTCTTTTACATCTCTATTTTGCATATGCTCTTTTTTATTTTCATTTTAGTTGGAATTGCAGCTTTGTAAATCGTAAATTGTTTTGTTAAAAACAATGGAACACTGTTTCCTTCTTGATGATGGTCTTTTTTTCCTTTGTTTGACAAACTCAGGTTCTAATGCTGTTCCTTCAAATTTGGACTGGGAAACACGGTTGAGAATAGCTCTAGAAGCAGCAAAAGGTTTGGAGTATCTCCATGAACACGTTAGCCCTCCTGTGATTCACCGAGATTTCAAGAGCAGCAACATCCTTCTGGATAAAGGTTTTCATGCCAAGGTTTCTGATTTTGGGTTGGCTAAGCTTGGATCGTACAGAGCTGGTGGCCATGTTTCCACTCGAGTATTGGGCACCCAAGGATATGTTGCACCTGAGTAAGAACTAGTATATCAAACCAATCATAATATGATTTACAATCATCGATTTCTTTAAGTTTCTGGTTACTAATCATTATAGGTATGCTCTCACTGGCCACCTGACCACAAAATCAGATGTGTATAGTTATGGGGTAGTCCTTCTGGAGTTGCTAACTGGTAGAGTTCCGGTCGATATGAAGAGGTCTCCTGGAGAAGCTGTTCTTGTATCTTGGGTGAGCTACTCATTTCATTTCTGCTATTGCTAAACAAATAAAAAACTACTCCTAAATCCACAAAGGGAGTCCACCTTTATAGCTTTCCAAATGCGGAAGTCTGTTTTATGTTCATCAATCTTGAAGAGAAATGGTCTCTATCCCGTGAAAGTTTCATGCTAAAGTCACTTGTTTCTCCATGTCTATGAATTTTGCTTCTTTTTTGTATGGTACAAAATGCTTCTCAAGTAATCTTGTTGGAGAGAGAATGATTATTGCTTCTCAAGTAATGATTAATGATTTATATCGTACGAAAGCATGAGGCTATCTTTTCCTTTCTTCCAATTTGAGAACATGCAAAACAAAATTATTGACCTTTGTTTTTTGTTTTTTAAAAGTTTTCTCATCTCATCTCATCTCATTTCAACTTGTTTCGTCTCTTCTCTTTCCTTTTCTCTTCAAACTCAAGGACGCAGGATAAGATTCCTACAAGCTCCTAAGGTCCCGTTTGGCTCGCAGAATGATAATTGAAAGAATTTATACTACATAGTTTTATTGGTTGAGATATAGAATGATGTATAAGGTGGGCTAGAGGTATGGGCTGTGAAATGTTAGGATTCTAGATTTTATTACAAATAGCTAGGAATCACCAATTCCTTCGATCATAGATTTTGATAGAAATAAAACAATTTTTATCTCATTATTTTTGTAATCCAAAATAACAAACACTATAGAAATAAATTCCAATTTCTTTGCCAAACAAGACCTAAGTGTGATTTTCTTTGGAACAGGCTCTGCCTCATCTGACAGACAGAGATAAAGTTGTTGAGATTATGGATCCAGCATTAGAAGGTCAATACTCTATGAAGGAAATTGTTCAGGTGGCAGCAATAGCAGCAATGTGTGTTCAGTCGGAGGCAGATTATAGGCCATTAATGGCAGATGTTGTTCAATCCTTAGTTCCTCTGGTGAAGCATCAAAGGCAATCGTCTAAGGTAAGCAGCTGTTCTAGCTTCAGTGCTGGCCAATCTCCTAAACTCTAAGAAGCTTACTTCTATGCAGTGCCTTAGGTCTAGTCGTTTGCCCGTTGGCGTTTTGTTTCTTTGCCTTTGTTCTACCGCAGTTGGCATTCTACGACTAACCCAAACTTCAGCCAGGGTCGGAGTTCTTGCAAAATCAAATACAATATTGATATGCAATTTATAAGTTGTTATAGCATGGTGTCCCTGGCTGCAAACATACTAAAAGACGTAGGGCGTGTTTGCTTATGCTTCCTTGTTTAGGCATGTTGAAGGACGAATACCACTTAGTAGTTCCAATCATAATGCGAAATTGCAAATGAGGAAACCTTCTCATATGTTGTTAAAAACTTAAAATGGTGTGTTTGACAAAATTTCATGTTAAAGTGGTTCAATACAATTATAAAAAAATATTACTTTTTATTTGTTTAGTTTTTACTCCATCCGTCACAAAACAAATAATATATTTGCAGGTCTTAAAATAAGTGTTCAGCCTCATAATTTATACGATAACAATTATACTTTAATTATGAGATTTAAAATTTTTAAGTTTTTATAAGTAATGAGTGAAATTGTCATTCATTGAGCAAAATCACTATAGATTTCAAAAGTTATGTATTTTTATGTGGTAATATTTATTTTGGGATAAGGGAGTATTAATATATGTTTTTTTAATTTTGATTAATTTAAAATTTTAATTAAATATCTAGATTTTGGATTGTTTGGGATCAGGGCCAGCCCTAGGCCTGGTCCACCTGGGCCACCGCCCAGGGCTCAATCAATCTAAGAGGCCCAAAATTTTTTTAATATGTTAATATAGCCCAGCAGTCCAGAATTAGATTATATGTGTTTTGCTCGAAAAAAATCACAAACAATGTGTTGGTTTAGCTGGTAGTCTTCTCACCTTGGAACTCTAATAGCATGGGTTCGATTCCTATTGTGTGCATTTTTTTTATTTTTTTATATCTCATCACTATCACTTGGATTTTCACATATAGATATCGTCTATTTGCTTTATATCAATATACAATCCATCAAATTCAATATTCATATTTTTGTTTTTCAATGAGTTTGAAATTTTATTTTTGTTTATCACGTTATGTTATTTATTATACGATTATTAAAAATACTAATCATATATGTATTTATTTCTTGAGATGTTATTTTTTTTACACATATGTTACTATTTATGTTATGAATCATTTAAAATTTAAATTTCTTTTTTTCAATGTACTAATATATATATAATTTAATATTGTATGCAATTTTTATCCAATTTATAATCGTACTATGTTAATATTAAATATTTTTTTTGCGGTTTTTGGATTGAGGAAAAATCCAGAGAAGCACCATGAAATCATTACACGATGACAGATTGTGAAGTTTTTAAAGACATGATATTGACAATAGTGCAACAAAATCAATATTATTTAATTGTAATTTTTTTATACGAATATTGCTTATATATATAGAGGGTCCCCTTTAAAGTATATGCACCGGACCTAAAAAAATGATATATAGAACCGACCTTGTTTGGGATGATTCTAGCCCAACCAAAAAGATTTGTACAGACCCATTATTTGATCAATTTTGGATTTGTGTGTGGTTGAGGGTACAATTTCACATGAAAGTATAATTGAAGATGAAATATATGTACATGTTAGACAAGACCAATACAAGTATTTTAGAAGGGATGTGATTTGTATATAATAAATTTTGTCATTCATGTCAATAAAAGTTATGCAAGTTTGTCTTTCATGCAGATATAATTGCTTTTTTCTTTTAAAGCAAGTTAATCTCTATTAATTAAAAAATGTAGGAGTCAAACCGAGAACTTGTCCTAAAGAATCCTAGGATGCATTTAGTTTATGAAAATTTTCATCTCATTTTTCAAAAAAAATGAAAACTTGTTAATTAACAACAATTTCATAAATTTTCGTTTCACTTTTTAAAACACCATTTTCATATTCTCTCTCTTACTTTTCTATTACCTACCCTATTTTTTTATAATACTCTATTTCTCTCTCTTACTTTTTCATCACCTATCTTTATTTTATAATCACTCGTCTTATTTTTTTTAAAACTAAAATTTCATCATTTAAACAAGTTTTCACTTTTCATAAAAACCCTTGTTTTTTTCTAAAAACTATAAATTGAAAACTGAAATTGAAAAATGTCTAGTTTTCGTTAACTAAACGCAACCCTAAAGTTCAACGACTAAATAATCCTTAAGTATGAACATCAATTAAAATTTTTTTTACAAGCTTCTCTAAAATATACAGAAGTACACATATAATTTTTATATTTGTTGTAGTGGTAGTAATTTGATGCTTAACAAAATGCTATTCTAGAGACAAACTATATTAAACTAATTTAAAAAAACAAAATTCTTATATAAAAGGAATATTTTGGTCGTAGCTTTAGAACTTTGCTTGTTGATAAATGTACGAATTACATATAACTTTTCGTATGAGTAAAAATCAAATAAATAGTACTATTCTTTTAAGAAGATTCTAACAATGATGTGCATAACAATTATTATTAACTTAGTTCTTTTAACGTTTAAAAAATTGGTATAAAACGTAAAAATGTTAGTGTATGCGTGTCAAGAAAACCTTTGCTAATACTTATGAACATCTGTTTATGTTTGTTATGAAAATGTGGTTATTGCCAAAATAAAAAGAAGTTATTAGAGGACATGTTCTATCTTTCTATTGAACACACGTTCTACTTTGATTTGTTAGATATTGGTGGTGAAACTTCTAAATTCTAAAACCAAAAATTTAAATCTAGTTATTGAAGTTAAAATTAAAGTTTCTATCACAGCTCAGTAAAATTAAAAAAAAAAAAAAAAAACATTAAGGAATTAACTTCGGTCATTGGGGTGTTCAGTAAATTGGATTTTAAATTTCTTGAATTTAAAAATTTTCAATCCAATTTAATTTTCAAACTTATTAAACCAAAATGAATTCGAATGTTTAAACTAAACCAAACCAATATTAAGTTTAACAAATTATAATATAATATAATGTAAAGAAAAAACAACTGTGGTTATCACCTGTCATACAAAGGATACTTTTATGATAATAACACATTTGTTTACTTTTTTTATTATACCAATGTGGATACATTGTACATATAATATAAACGAGTTGTTATTGTCTCGTATGTTGTCACGGGATTAGTACATAAATAAAGTAAAATTAAAATGCCAAAATATAGATATCCTTTTATTTTAAAGAATATTTTTGGGAAAACAAGCGAAGAACATATTTGTTTGATTGGCCTTAAATTGAAGAAATGAGTTTCCTTTTGACATAAAATTTTTTGTCTGGAAAGTAAAGTTTTATTGAATACTAAAAGAGATACACCAAACGGAAGTCTTCGTGACAAAGACAAAATAAACAAATTGACTCCCAACACATTTGACCTGACCAAAAGATAACATCCTCTTACAAAATTAAACGAACAATCAAGAAGAATTAACAAACCATCTACTCCAATCAACTTGCAATGCCGACTTTCTATTAACAATCCACAAACAAGAGAGACGTTGCAGTTGCGAAAATAAGACTTCCATCTTTATTTTATCAGCATCTTTTTTTGTTTTTTATAAAATTTACATTTTCACAAAGAAAAGGAAATAAAAGAAATTTACAATATTTGAAACTATTAAAAAATGACATCAAACTAAAACCCAAATATAACAGTGTTCTTGTCTCTAATTTAAAGTGAAATAATAGGAAAAAAAAAGTAAAATAAAACTAAAAACAAAAACCCAAAAATTAAAGCGCAAAGTGTTTTGATAAAAAAAGGGGTATGTGTGAGTGTGTGACCATTTAAAAAAAAATGTCATCAAGACTAAAAGCTATGAATATATATGAATTAAATGCTTGTAGCACACGAATATATATCGAAAAATATTTAAGTTAGCTTATTGATTTCTAAATAAAAATATTGTTAATTTGAATTTTGGTTGATTCAATTTAAAATTCATATTTAAAAGGTTCATTGAAAAACCAATTTCGAAAACTAAAACAAAAATGTAAATTCAGAAACTAAAGTGAAAAACCAACAATAAGATTTAATTATAGATTTTAATTTTATATGTTAATAATTGTTTATAGAAAAAAATATAGTGAATTGTACGATTAGTGGATTTGCAAAAGGGTTATCAATTTATTAATGATTGGATGAAATCGATAAGAACGCGTTAGATGATAGATGCAATTTTTATCAGATACTTTCTAATCTATACTATATATAATAAGCAAATCACTTGGAGTTTCTGGACCATTGGATGGAAAGAAATCAATGGTCCAAATTAATGACAACTCATAATTATTTATGAAATGTCTCTTATACCCTTAATTAAAATCAATAATTATACATATGTCATTTTTATAATTCATTTTCCAAATTTACTACCTTAACTTAATTACATTAAATTTTGATTTTAATTTTTTCATTAATGAATTAATATTTACCTAAAATAAATATGTGTCATTATTATTCTTAATAATCATAGTTAAATTCAAATGTAAAAATTGGATTTAAATGTAGAAGTGTAGTAAATAAAGTTAAAAAATTTTGTTAATTATTTTGCTAACAAGATTTAAAATTTAATTGATAAAACTTCAATTGTGAATATGATAAATTTTGATTGTTGATTTTCAGATATTCCATTTTTTATATTTTATCATTTTCAAAATATATACACATTCACATAATTGAAGTTTTTTGTTTGTTACATTGATATTTCATACTTGAAGTTAATAAAAATTAAAAGAAACATTTTTTGCAAACACATATTATCTGTTTTTAATAATACAATATAATCATATTTTTTTATTTGATATCAAACAACTAAGTATTTTTTTATCTTTAATTTAACTAGCTTTCAGTTTTTTTATTTTAATTATATATAAATTTTATAATAATTTATTAAAATATAAAAAAAATATGTATTTTCTAAATCAACCCATGTAATACATGGGCTGATTAACCTATATATTAGAATAAAACAAAACAATTCATGTCACATGTCACTTTTACAATACAAGAAAATTTTATTTTTCCACATCTCTTTCCAAATTTAACACCTTAACTTAATTGTACTAAATTTTGACTTTATTAAAATAAATATCTATCATTATTATACATAATAATCATAATTAGATCCAAATGTAATAATTTGAATTAGTTGTGGAAATTATTATTATTACGTATAATAAAGGAAAACATCAAATGTCACGTGTCACCTCTACGTTCACCAAAATATTAATTACAACTTATAAAAAATAAAAGATAAATACAATTAATATTTTAAAAAAAGATAAATATACTCTATTTTTTAATCTGTAAATAATAAAAAATAAACACAATTATTATTTTTGTATGTTTTTATTTTTACTCGTATACATTTTATATAAATAAATTTAATTAAAAATATCCACGTAATACGTGGGTTATAAACTAGTTATATATCAAAACAAAATTTTATAGAAGTTTAACAATAGTCATTATATATATATATATATATATATATATATATATATATATATATATATATATATATATATATATATATATATATATATATATATATATATATATATATATATATATATATATATATATAGAGGGAGGTTCAATTGAGCACTTTTATGCATCGAGGTACAAAAGTACCTATATCATCCATTAGATCAAAAAATTGTATGGATTAGATTAATGGCAAAAGGGTAAATAGTTAGACAACTTTATGCATCTTGTGCATTATAGAAACAAAGGAAGAAGGGCATTTTGGGGAATGTGCATACCTCATTAAATTTAATATTTCAACAAATAATCAAATAATAAATGCTAAATAAATTCAATTGATACATTTCCAAATTTAAAAAAATTACACAAATTCAAAAAAGATGATGGAGATCGATGCATTTCATCGTTAATTGTGTTTATCTATGCATTGTGATAAAAAAACGCATTTAACAAAAAAATACACAAATTCATTTATGCATCGTGTTCAACTTGTTCATCATTCTTTTATGCATCGTGTTTGTCGTTCATATTCTTCATTCAGCTATGCATCATGTTCAACTTGTTCATCATTTATCTATGCATCGTCATTGTTCATCATCCATTTATGCATCATCATTTTTCGTTGTTCATCGTTCATCATCCATCTATGCATTGTCATTGTTCATCATCCATCTATGCATTATCATCATTCATTGTTCATCATCCATCTATGCATCATGTTCTTCATAATTTTCATCGGTTACCTCTCTTGTTCATGTTCACCATCATCGTTGTTCATCGTTAATCTTCGTCTTCAAATCATCATCACTAAGAAAAATCATGAAGAACATGTGAAGACCACCCCTTACGGGGCAGTGCTCACCAGTCTAGGTCCCATAATATGCAATACGATATCAACCATACTAAGATAGAGTAATTAAATTGCGGAAAAATAAAATTACATGTACATTACATATTAGGATACAGATTACATATTTCAAATTAAAGTTATAAAAAGGGTAACGTCTAATCTAATCATAACATCAGTCATCACATCAAGTCTACCCAGAACCACCACATTAGCTGTCTTCCAATCAGTACCAGAAAGTTTGTTGAGAAGTGGTCTAGGAAAGCTTCAAAACTTGGATTTCTTGATGACCTAAGCACTAGGTCCTGCAGGTGATTTTCCTTTGGCTTTTCCTGTAAAATTTTAAAGCAACATCTGTAAGCAAAGCTTAGTGAGTTTATAGATTTTCAATATTAACATGCGTGTCAAGCGGAGTCATAATTCTAAGCGTGATAAGTCTTGGCTGCCGCTACAGCCCTCATCATGATTGAGATATAGTATCTTAAGATCGGATGATGTTCAAACCACACTCACGCTTATATCGTGGGGATCAGCCACATACTGGGCTAGCTACCAGTAGGTCAACATGGCCGAACATCGGAGGTCATTACCAAGTTCGTGAGAACTGGTGAAATAGCCGGGTCTAGAACAATAGACCATAAGGGCTAGTCAAGCTGAATAAGTCTTATCAAGTCTGATCAATGAAGTAAGCATAAGTCTTAGGAGTCATGATAGCAACGAATCATAAAGCAAAGTCTGAAACGCTAATAAATGCAATATGAAATGGTAAGCAAATAACTATCATGATTCACTGGGCAACACCCATCCATGGTGTGCACAGGTCTCAATCCAGCTGATAAATGAATGTCAAATAATGTAACAGCATCAATATATCTCAAACGGATCTTTGCATGTTCAATTTGAATATCTATAACTCACTGTTCTGGGTCTTGGTCAAACAGATATAAGAATCTGCCACCTGAATTATCTCAGGATTTTATCTTTGTCAATTTGTTCTGTCAATCAATTCTCTGACCCGCTTTTAAATCTTTAAGTCTTTAAATCTTTGTTCAGAATATACTGAACCTGTTCAAATCCATTCATGATAAAATCATGTTAACTTCATCATCTTTATCATCATCATTATCATGGAATTTCATTATTTCTTTTGGTCATTGAATTCTTTATTTCTATCTGATTCTGATAACTTTCATTTCATCAATCTTTATTCTTTAAATTCATCAAACATTCACTAAATATATATATGTTAATATATATATTTATATAATCATTTATTTTACTCAAAATATCAAATTATATAGAATCGGGTTTCGGATCAATCCGGATTCGGATCCGGATTCGGATCAATCCGAAATGGACCATCCGGATTCGGTCCTTGTCATCCGAATTTAAGCATTGTCCGAATTTAGGATGACTTGGGAACCAACTTAGGATCATTATAGATTCGAAATTAGCATCATTGGTCCGAAATATATGGGATCCGAATTGGTGCTTTATTCGAATTCGGACATATCCGAATTCGGATCCTTCAAGTTCATACATTTTCCAGAAATGTTCTTGATGTTCTTTATTTTATTCATACGGATTTTCATCAATTTACACTAAACACATTAATAATTGACATGCAACTATATTTATTGATGTATTATCATTATTTGAGTGTTTTTATACATTTTTCCCTATCAATAACATCATTATTTGATCAAGATCATCCAAAAATGATTATTTTTGCCATGAACATTATTTTTCATAAAAATTCCGATTTCTACATAATTTGGATGATCCAGGCATCAAATTTTGTTTCTATTACATCTAATAAGTTAGATTTATCATAATCTACTAAAATTTCTTTCATGCAACCAAGAATTTCTATGTTTTAATTCGTGGGTTCGGTTTTGAGAAGAACCGAACCAAACTCATATAAATTTCGAATTTAAATCAAGAAATTACCTTGAATTCTTGTTGATTATTGTTCTTGAATGCTTATTGTAACTCCTTGATCTTGATTCTTCAATTGAATGTTATTAATTGAACAAATTTTGGGTGATTTGGAGAGGTTGGCCGTAGATTTAGTGAGAGAGAGTAGAGAGAGAGAGTTAAGTGTGTAAATGATCTTAATGATCATTAATTTTCGGTTTATATATTTCTTTTAATCATATTTGTTATTTAACCCATTAAACATTTGTATTTTACATATCTTTTATAATTTGATCATCTTTAATATTATCATAAATATAATTTAAAATTATATTTACTTAATCCTTTTCATATTTTTTTTTATGTTTATAACAATAATATAATGAAATTATATTATTATCTTAACATTCAAGCATTACATAATTAATAATGTAACTAAATTTACATTTATTTGGATCAAGTCAAAATATAAGACATAGATAAAAATCTAGGTTGTTACAGAACACGAATAGAGAGAGAGAGAGGGAGAGAGAGAGAGAGAGAGAGAAATGATGAGGAAAATGAGGAATGTAGTTAATATGGGATTTTAATTCAAAATGTAACTCCTAATTATCATTTAATGATTTTTAGAAATAAATTAATTATCATGCCTTTAGTTTTCCCTAAATGCCCTTTGTGCACCCTTGGTGGATTATCCGATGCACAAAAGTGCCTCGAGGTGCCCCGATGCATAAAAGTTCTCAATTGAACCTCTCTCTCTCTCTATATATATATATATATATATATATATATATATATATATATATATATATATATATATATATATATATATATATATATATATATATATATATATATATATATATATATATATATATATATAGGGGGTTCAATGGAAAACCACCATGCACCTGAAAACTTGTGAAAACCGCACTGCACCACCACAAATGCATCAAATTCCCCGCGCGATGCATCAAAATCCCGCATCAAATTTTCCGCGTGATGCATCAAAATCCCGCGTGATGCATCTTTTTATTTACGATCATGCCACCGCGTTTTTCATGAAATGCACCAAATCAGACGGTATACGTAGGTTTCCATAGTTTTCATGTGCATAGTGGTTTTCCATTGAACCCACTATATATATATATATATATATATATATATATATATATATATATATATATATATATATATATATATATATATATATATATATATATATATATATATATATATATATATATATATATATATATGTTGCACAAACTATTAATATGATTGTGGATACGTAAAATAAAAACCACAATTAGTTTAGCTGATGCATTACTGCAAAATGATCATTATATCTTTAAAAGTAACTTTTAAGTATTTTTATGATTAAAAAAATTTAAAAAGAGTAATATAATTATTTTATGTATAACTGTTGCGTATGACAAAATAATATTGTGACTTGTTGTACTACTATAAAAAAAAAACTATTTAACCCTTCCAAATTAACCTAGGTTATCTCATTAAATAACCTTTAAAATCATGCATAGTGGGGGTGTCGCTATGACTTAAAATTGGATCATTAGAGACGAATACATGATTAATTCCTTTAAAATCAGTTGCTAATTAATTTTAAAAATATTCCCGTTAAGTTGATACACAATTTTTAAGTAGCGTGTTAACTAACCCGGCATATAAGATTGGAAGGAGTACTTATGTTAATAAAACTAATGTATTGGTAATACGGAAATTAAGTTTTTTTTTTTTATTTGATTTATAATAAAAAAGAAATCCTCGATCGATCAACATTTTCATTTTTTCGAACTTCCTCTGAAATTCAGTTAAAGTCAAACGAATATGATGCTCCGGTTGCATCGATGGACATGTGAGACATTCGGATTTTGGAATATATGAATTGAATTCCATAAATGATTCTTGCTTTAATTGTCATCACGATCCAAACAATTAAGAAAAAGTAAACTTAACCTTAACATTAATTAACTTTATCAATTTATGTACGTCATGATCACCGACGCAAGCAAATTCTATACAATTCCATGCTTTTATATGCATGTGTTTTTGATATGATAAGGATTCCACAAGTGAAACATATATATCATGGCCGGCTCAGCTAATTAAGCAAGCATCCGAATCCAATCCTCATACGTATGTATATATGTGCATGAGATGAGAATAGTTGTCGAGATTTCTTGTCGATCTGGTTATGTATTGTACTTTCATAAATCATACCTTCAAATGCAAGTTCCTTCTATGTAATTCCAATCTACACTTTTTTCTTTTTCTAACCTAACAGTTTTGGTTTTTCTTTTATATACCACATACACACAATTATGAACAATGCTTAATTTGTCAAGTTAATTTATCCTTGTATTTTTAGTTTTTACGTTACATAAAATAAACTGTCGAAAGTATCCCCAATTTTTCTTAGATTAGATGATATGTAGATTTCACACACATTGATATCTTTTAACTCCTTAAAAATGTTGTGAACGTACACTTACATAAATTTGAATATATGTGAACGTCCATTTATTTGATGCATGATTTCATGCACTTATAATGTTTGAATGTGCGTGAAATTTATATATCATCTTTGTAATGTTAATTAGATCATGTTTATAAATATTTTTTCAAAAAACTTATTTTTAAGAGTAGTAACTTCTTGTAATCTGTATAATAAGTGATACTCACTTGAATCCAAACCGTGTGCATGTGTGTGTGGGACTGTTAGGTGAGGAATAGATGCGGTTGATGCACTATCATAACCGTATGCATGATCGATCTAGCTTGGTTCTTTAATTTGCCTCCACCTTTCTAAAATATCATTTCTTTCAAAAAATTATTGAAAACATACCCATACTATGTATAAAGCTAAAATGATTTTTTTTTTTTTTTAAATTTTTACAAGCGCAAACGAAATTTAATTATTTAAATCACGTACTACTGCTGTGAAGGAAAATATATATAGGGTCCAAAATGTCTCAAACAAATGGACAAAACCAAGCAGATCGAATTATGCATCATTTAATATTACTAATTACTCTCTGGATTTACATTAATCAAATCTATTACTTAAATCCATTAGAAATCTAAATAAGAAACATCAATTGTACTTGTGCAAAAATATCCATCTCCTTTATATAATTTCTGTTTTTTTTAATCTATATATATGTGATTTAGTTAGTTACATTCTTTTTTTATTTAATTTGTTCTTTTTTCTAAATAAATGATTTGTATTTAGTTTTAATCAAATAAGTCATAAGGGGATTATCTTATTTAGGAAATAACATTACTAAAACAATATTAGTTAACATAAATATATCATAAACTTTATAATTAGATGTAATGGTAACAATTTCCAACACGATCCGAAAACAAGACATGAAACCAAAGTGGGTTGATAATGAACCGACATAAAATTAATTAACATGAGAATTTTGAGTCGGGTTAAAGTCAATATGGGTTAACTGAAATAAACTAAATGAACCTATTTTAGATTTTATAAAATAATTTAAAAAACTAAAAGTAAAAAACTAATAAAACCAAATTTAAGAACTTGTAATTTATAATATTAATGTATGTTGGATGATGAATATTTATTAATTTGTTTTAGTCCAAATTAAATGTATTATTAACTGTTATTTGAATCTTGTAAATTTATTTTATGATTTTACAGATTCAAATTGAACAAAGAAATGATACCAATGCTGATAATTTATTAGTAAAGCCAAAAAGCATCAAGTATAATTAAGTCAAATTTGAAAACTGAAAATTTAACAAACAACTTATTGGGCTGACAAGAACCTGACATGAGAAAACTAGTTGACACGATTCGAATCTGACATCAAAATAATAGATCAAAATGGGAGTCGATATGATTTTGACAAGAAAATATGTTAACAGAAACACGACAACCCGAAACCCGATTCGATTGCCAGAGTTAATTAAATGCATGTATGTATGCCTTTTTATAAAGCTTTTATTGAAAAATAGGCAAACACGAAACTGTATTATTTATACAAAAAAAAAAAAAAAAAGGCGTGTATGATGCAGTACGTTTTTCAAATAAGTGTGGGTATTTTGTTGACATTGACATGATATATATGGATGAAATTGGAAATAATTATTAAATAACTTTATACGTTGCATAATAGACGACTAGCTAAGAGTTGGATGGTATTAAAGTAAAGTTAATTAAAGTAGTATGTATACATTAATATAATATAATATAATATACAAGAAATTAATATAATATATATAAAGTGAATAAGAAATGAAAATGAAAGAAGATAGGTGATTTGGTGATCCTGATCTGAAAACCGAGTGTCCATTTGTTAATGGATGAAGAAACTGAATTCCACTACAAGCATGTGTCATATAACCTCACCTCATTCTTCCAAAACTCTCGAGATATTCCAAACAACATTTTACTAGACACAACGATTCAAATAAAATGATTATATTACCCTTATTAATATTTTATTATGAAAGTATTTTAAAGTTACTTTTAAGGGTAAGAATACCATTTTATAATGAAATTGTTGTCTAATGTCTATGAAAAACATTTTTATTATGGAAGTATTTAAAAGTTACATATTATAATGAGACTGTCATCTTATAATTAATGAGATTGTTGTTTAATGTTTATGAAAAATATTTTTATAATATTTTTATCATGGAAGTATGTAAAAAGTTACATTTAACAGTGAGGTTGTACCCTATTAAATACATAATATCACTTTAATCGACTAATATAATTTAACATATGAAATAATATATCTTAACCAAAATAACTCAAACATAGCAATAATCAAAGATCCAGTTATATATCTCGGATGAATTAATTACTTAAATGCATATTGAATTTCATTTTTATTAAACTAAATTTGAATTTGAAAAATTCACTACTTTAGAATGAATGTCGACCAACATTAATTATACAAGACAAATTAAAATGGATGATCGACATCTCATTAAACTTGATTTTGCATGTATAATATATATGTATTGCCGTTTATTAATGATTAATATGTCAACAACAAAACACACACACACAAACACACACATATATATATATATATATATATATATATATATATATATATATATATATATATATATATATATATATATATATATATATATATATATATATATATATATATATATATATATATATATATATATAGAGGGGGTTCAATGGAAAACCACAATGCACCTGAAAACTTGTAAAAACCGCACTGCACCACCATAAATGCATCAAATTCCCCGCGTGATTCATCAAAATCTCGCGTGATGCATCAAATTTCCCGCGTGATGCATCAAAATTCCGCGTGATGCATCACCTTATTTACGATCATGCCACCGCGTTTTTCATTAAATGCACCAAATCGGACGGTATGCGTAGGTTTTCATAGTTTTCACGTGCATAGTGGTTTTCCATTGAACCCACCCCTATATATATATATATATATATATATATATATATATATATATATATATATATATATATATATATATATATATATATATAAAGAGAGAGAGAGAGAGAGAGAGAGAGAGAGAGAGAGAGAGAGAGAGATGAGATCATTGCATGACCTAAATTTAGTGTAGAACCGTAGAACCAATATCGTCTATAGATTAGATTAATCTAATGGTCTTGATTAAAACCATAAAGTTTGGAATTAGTGAAAAAAAGATTGACATTAGTGATTTTTTAATTCGTAAAAAAGGAATAGATTGGAAATAGCAAAAAGATTGGCATTAGTAAAATAAATATCCTTTTTCTTTAAATTAAAATAACATTAATATGATTAATTGTTAAATCAAATATATTATACCATAAAAACGAGAATTTTATACTCTTTAAAACGAGACCGGTCATGATATATTTTTTTCGAAAAAATTTTACGTGTTTATTTTTCGTAAAAAAAAAATTTACCCAGACCACGATGCAATGTAGCATGGCCGATATCATTCAATGTCGAATGGACATTTGATATCGTATATTCAACGGCGATGCAACACTGCATGTACATTCAAAATTAACAGAACCAAAATAATGGTCAAAATTAGTAGTCAAAAGTTGGTTGATTTAATGAGAACAGTAATGATATATTTTTTTAGAAAAAATTTTACGTGTTTACTTTTCGTAAAAAAAAATTACCCAGACCACGATGTAATGTAGCATGGCCGATATCATTCAATGTCGAATGAACACTTGATGTCGTATATACAACGTCGATGCAACACTGCATGTACATTCAAAATTAACAGAACCAAAATAATGGTCAATATTACTATTCAAAAGGTGGTTGATTTAATGAGAACAGTAAAAAAATTCTTTTTTCGAAAAATTTTACGTGTTTATTTTTCATAAAAAATTTTTTACCTAGACGTCCATTCAATATATTATATAGAGATCATTCAATGTCGAATTACAATTTATATCACACATTCAACGTCGAAGTGATACGATATATTATATATGCAACACTGCATGTCCGTTCGATATTAAAAGAGTCAAAAATGGTCAAAATGTGCAGTCAAACTTAGTAGGCTACTATTAATTCAATGTTAATTGCATAATTACCATCTTATCCCTAGTGTTATATTATAATCCAATGGTTTAGATTGGTCTATAGTTCTGCACTAAATTAAAGTTCTGCAATGATCCCAACCCTATATATATATATATATATATATATATATATATATATATATATATATATATATATATATATATATATATATATATATATATATATAGGGTTAGGTTCTATGGGGCACCTGTGTGCATCGTGCAACTTAGGAACTCATATACACCGTTAGATCTAGAAAATGAATGGCTAAGATTACAATGACAAAAGGGTAATAAAGATGAAATTTGTGAACGCATTATGATGCACGATTTACATATTAGATGTGCATAAGGGTATTTTCGAAAAAAATAATATATCAAGTCAACTCAAAATTAAATTTATATTGATTGAATATTTAATTCAATAATCAAGTATTAAATGCTAATAAATTTATAAAATGCACTTCTAAATTTAAAAAATTCCAATTGAACAAAATTCCAACATGATGCTTCATCATCTTCATTGACTGTGCATCTTCGTATTTTTCTTTCCCGGGTTATGCATCATCGTGTTCATATGGAGCACCAGGTTATGCATCATCGTGTTCATACTGTGCATTTTCGTATTCGTATTCTTCACATCGTATACGTTCATAGGTTCATGAGTTCAACGTGATGCATCATTTTCATCTTCATCTCATCACCGTCTTCTCAAACTCGTCGGTCGATTATGTGTGTGTGTGAGAGAGAGAGAGAGAGAGAGAGAGAGAGAGGGAATAATATATGGAGAATGGTTAATGAGATTGATTTAGTTTCCTATTTTAATCCTAATCTATTAATTAAAAGAATAATTAATTTTTTAAAATAAAGTATTCCAATATCACCCTTATTGCATCATTTGTAAACAAACAATGCATTTTTGGTTCCCATTTGGTTCCCGATGCATATGGTGCCCCATAGAACCTCAATCTATATATATATATATATATATATATATATATATATATATATATATATATATATATATATATATATATATATATATATATATATATATATATATATATATATATATATATATATATATATATATATATTGAGGTTCTATGGAGCACCATATGCATCGGGAACCAAATGGGAACCAAAAATGCATTGTTTGTTTACAAAGGGTGCATTAAGGGCATTTTGGGAATGTTTAATAATATATTGTTGAATTATAAGATTTAATTTAATATTAATCATTTATTTAGGAAACTAAATAAAATATTGGTTGTTTCAAACATGATGCACAACAGCAATGCATCAGGACAATGATGAACACATTGAAGATGTTGATGAACACGTTTAAATTTCAGAGATGCATTACGAAATTAACAGGTTTAAATGTCAAAATGCATCACGATTTTGGTGATGCATAATGATGGAACAAAGACGAGGATGAATATGGCCGAAATGCATCACGATTTTGGTGATGCATAATGATGGAACAAAGACGAGGATGAATATGGTCGAAATGCATCATGTTTGAAATTGAATTGGATGAAGATGCATCGTGTTTGAAGACAAATCCAATAAATTGGATGAAGATGCATCATGTTTGTTCAGATTCGGATAGAATATTTTCTAAATTCAAGCATCTTCCGATTTTGCCCTTCCGTGCGCGAGAATTTATGCACCAGTGCACCCATTTTCAAGTTAATTACCCTTTTCAAGATCTAACGGTGCATACAGGTTCCTAAAGTACACAATGCATACAGGTGCCCCATAGAACCTGACATATATATATATATATATATATATATATATATATATATATATATATATATATATATATATATATATTAATTTTTAGTACGTTATGACTTAAGTATGCATGGAAACTTTGGCATAAACATATACATCATGAATCATGTGATTAATTGGCAGGATTTGTTTTTTTGCTTAGATGTTAATATACATCACATCTTCAAAACCAAGCTACGAGATGTGAAATGATTCGCTTTCGAGATGATATATAGTATGTTTGACATTATAACTAGCTGAAGCTTTTGAGAGATGTAACTTTTAAAAGAAGATATAGCTAGCTTTTCTATTTTTATAAATGTGTTTGATATAATTAATTATAGCTGTAGCTTTTGGCATTAAATGAGAACCACTAATTTTTCTCTACTAACGTACAATAATCTTTAAATTCTCTAGTTTGATTAATTTGTTGTTTTAATCGAATATTGACTAAAAATCTGGATAATCTTTAAAGGGATAATTACTAAAATAACCAAATCTCACACCTTTATTCACTTTTTAGCCACTTTATATCCATTTTACCAAATTAAATAGCCACACTTTACGTTACCACATTTACGTGATAGCCACAATTTACGTGATTTGTACTTTTTTCATTTTTTAATGCATTACGTTACAAAAGGTGTCTGGTCAAGTAAATTGTTGTACTTTACGTGACCATTTTTGCTCCTTCCCCATAAATGTTTGGTGGGATGTCTTGTCACACTTTACGTGACCAAGTACAACAATTTACGTGATCAAACACCTTTTGTAACGTAATGCATTAAAAAAATGAAAAAAAAGTACAAATCACGTAAATTGTGGCTATCACGTAAATGTGGTCACGTAAATTGTGGCTATTTTGGTAAAATGTATATAAAATGGCTAAAAAGTGAATAAAGGTGTGAGATTTGACTATTTTAATAATTATCCCATCTTTAAATCAGTACATGATCCTATTAATTTTGTTTTCAAAGGATAACTAATTATACAAAAAAAAAAATTTAATGGATTTGACTTAATAGAAATAATAATTTAAAGGTTTAAAAGTATCAATTCACACTTAAGGCAAATTGCTTGTGTTTTTAAATGTGAAATTTAACCAACTAGTACTCATTTTTAAATTTGAAGACATATAAATAATCTGTCATAGCACATTTATTCGAGCATGTTTATATACTAATATACATACATAATTTTAATAAAGTTTATACATTTACTAAAAAAATAATGGTCAGTCTACTTATTTTTTGCAACGATGTTTCAGAATTCAAGATACAAAGTCCATAATTTTTTAGAAATGTTATGGTTAAAACTAGGGGTGAGCATGGTATCGGTAATGTACCTAACTGACAATCCTGAAAACCGAAACTAAATAAAACCAAAACCTAATCACATTCCGAATACATAAATCGGTATTAGTATATATGGTACTGGTATTGGTCCTGTTCGGGAAAAAGCAATACATTTGTTCAACCTAGTATGGCACCGTACCTAATCGAAAATCCCGAAAACCAAAATAAAAAAAATACCAAACCGAATTCCGTATACCAAATACATAAATCGCTATTGGTTTGGTACCGGTACAATTAAAAAAACGATACACTTGCTCACCCATGCACTGTTAAAACTTCTATTGATGATAGCATTTAGGACTTAATAAAGATGGATATCTTGTAATTAACTTTTTCAAGTTGTTAATTTGTCTTTCAATATCTATGAAAAACATCTTAAAATCCAATAACTCATTGTTTTCCAAAGTGTAACAAAATCAATAAAGCCATTCCACAATTTTTTTTAAAAAAACTTATAGATATATATATGCGCACGTTTGTTAATACATATAAAATTTTGATACGTATGTTGAGTTCCTATTTTTGTTCAATATTTAAATGACAAATCAATTTAAGTATATAATTAAATTGCCTTTTATGAAGTTAAACACAAAAGTATGACATATGATTTTCTGAACTCATGAACTTACAGCAAGTAAGATCTACATACTATTTTCATTGGATTTGGAATCACCGCGCGTAAAGTGTTTCTATTGTTTTTATTCGAAAAGTAAATATCGAGATTACGATATATGTATGCCTTTATATTATGAGATTACTATATATTATGAGATTACTATATATGTGTACGCGTGTGTGTATAAATATAATTTTATTTATCAATATTAATATTATTAACACCAATATATATAAGGGTTAAAAATATAAGGGTTTATTATGAAAAAGACCAATATGTTTTCACGTTTTTTGCGTTTTCGTCCCTCCATGTTATTTTTTTCCATAAAAAACCTCAAGTTATTCTTTTCTTATTGGTTTAGTGAAATTTGGACATTAGAACCCGGTTTTTCAAGTTTTTAAAACCTGGTTCACAAATTATAACCGGGGTCTAATGTCCAAAATTTCACTAAACCAATAAAAAAAGAATTACTTGAGGTTTTTTATGGAAAAAAATAACATGGAGGGACGAAAACGCAAAAAACGTAAAAACTTGTTGATTTTTTTCATAATAAACCCAAAATATAAACTTGTGTACAATGTGTTAGAAACTTGTGCAGTTGTGCCGCCACAAGGTTTGATCACCGATTAAATCCAGTGACGATCGACAGACATATGTGAATTAATTTTTACATACATGAGGAAGTTACTACGTACATGCATGTATTTATATATTTATTACGGGTAATTAGGTTAATTAAATGTAAATTGATCGAACGTATTTATAATATATATTTATGTTCAGGGGCGGATCCAGGAATTTATATTATCGGTGTCACTTTTTTAAAGTAAATTTAATATTTAGATTTTTGAAATATTTCCTAAAATGGATCGGGTCATCGAAACGGTTCCCAACACAAAATTAACGAATAACAAGAATTTTTTCAATTAAAAAAGTAAATAATACAATACCATTAAAACGTAAAAGCAATAAGTACCGTAGATCTTAAAGTTTTACAATTGTTGTCTTCGGGTCTTCGTCTTTTGAAATCTTGTGATGACATCTTCATTCGAAATATTGACAACTAATTCCTTCTCAATACAACAAATGCAACAATCGTTCATAAAATCATCACCAATCGAAAAATAATTGATATAAACTCAAAATTTTTAAACCTAAAATTTTTTAAAATAATTAACAATACGTTTAACAATTGATATAAAAACTCAAAAAATAAACATTTATACTTTATTTTATAACTATTTTTCAGTAAATTAATCATTTAACCCATTAAAAAGATTAATAAAAAACTAAAAAAAAAACCATAAATCGCACTCCCTGTCTGCATTTAGTCACCTACTCTGCTACTCACCTAGATCTACTCATAACTCATCTAGATAATGAAAGTAGATTTCTAGAATATGCTTATAAACTACACAAAATAAAAAAAAAAACTTAGACAAATAGAGAGAGTTAGAGAGTGAGAGACTGAGAGAGAATGAGAGATACCATGCGGTGACTGGTGAGCCGTGAGCGGCAGCGAGCAGCGGAGCAGATGAGCTGTGGAGGCGCGGAGCAGGGAGCAGCCGAGCAGGAGAGCGGTCGGGGTTTCAGGCTATCAGCCTTCAGGCGGTGACTCCGGTGACTGGCGGTGAGGCCGTGAGGGGCAGTCCGGCAGAGGGGGGCTGCAATCTTTTTGGAGGAGACGATGATACTAAAGAATGAAAGTCTGAAATCCAAAAAAAAAAAAAAAGTAGGGTTTTCACTAAGAGAATTCAGGTTTGGGCTTCATTAATTTTTGGGCTTTTTTTTAAAATTGTTGGGCTAACTAAATTACATATTATTTTTGTGTTGGGGTTTTTAAATTTTTTTTTAAATTAATACTCAGTGTTATTTCAATAAATTTTAGTAATAAAAATAACAAATATAAATAAGATATGTATATTATAATTGTATAAATCTTTTGCAGGTGTCACTCAAAAAAATTCCTAGGTGTCACTCAGATTTTTGATACATATGCAACTCAGTATTTTGAAAATTTATAGGTGTCGAGTGACACCCATGCTAAAACACTAGGTCCGCCCCTGTTTATGTTAGAATTCTTAAAAACCTAAACATGCATTTGAAGAGTTATATATTTACTATAAATTAAGTTATAACATATTAACATTAAACATTAACTTATTAAAATTAGGTTTTTTTAAAATATACATTGATTAAAATTATATGGGTCTTCTTGATTAACTTGGGTCGATATCAATTTGCTATTTTTATTAATCTGTTTGTTTTGTTAATTAAGTAGTTTACTTTTAATTAACTTTATATATGTATGCAAGTGAATTCTTTACTTTTGATGGCACGTTAAGAATATTTAGTTTTCTATGTGTACACGTAAAAGTTGTAATGATTTTATGATTAATTACTTTTTGAATTTCTAGCCGTTGCAATTTCTAAATTGTTTAGTCTTTTCATTTTTTCTACTAAAATTTATAAATTGCTATGTTGTATTTGCGTTTAATAAAACATCACGTACAATATTTGAATTTATGGTGCATGTTTTGAATAACATGAAAGTGGCTCTTGATTAGAACCATTTTTAGTATATTCTAAAAATACTTAATTAAGTAAGGATGCATTTAGTATAATGGAATTGAAAGAATGAAATTGTACATGATTACAAGCCTTTCATCAAGATAAGTCTTGATAGAAAAAAAATGAAGAATTGATTTTATAATAACTTTTATTTCTTAACAAAATGAAGAAAATTTAACGGATGAAAAGAAAATTGAGTTTGCCTTGATATTCTTCGTTATCATTAACAAAAAAAAAAAAAAATGAATAACCATACTTAAGTAAACTCATTATCTTGATTTCATTGTACCATAAGTACGTTATTGTAATATGTTTTTTAACAACATATTCCCATCATTATATATAAATATTATCACTTTCATCCGATAACAAGTTTTGCATTAATTAACTAACTTATGGTTAAAGAACTTTAGTTATTAATAACAAGTTTATTTTGTTTACGGATTACACACATATGTTTTTATATATGATACAATGATCTTAAAGGTAAAATTAAATATATTATATTTTTTAAACAAAAGTATACGAGAATGATATTATTATTTATCATTACCTATTAATTTTTTTATATTTTTAGATGTATACATATGAATAGTAATTATTTTTCTATATTATTTTAAAATTTTATTATATTATAATTTATAAGTTATTAGAGTATTAAATCTTATAGCATTTGATTTGAATTGAATCTAAAAAATAGATTATATTAGATTTGGATAGATATAGTATAAATATTAATTTGTTATTAAAAAAAAACTATAAGTGTAATTTGTCAATTCATGCACAAAAAATGACTATATTTACTATTTTAATAGTATTTACGTAGAGATTATAGATATAGATGGATTAAGATACCAAATAATTCGTATCGTGAAAGCTTATAGCATTGGTCACTTGAAAGTTGAAACATATACACCGTGTGATTGTTTGCTTCGTCTACTATATATATATATATATATATATATATATATATATATATATATATATATATATATATATATATATATATATATATATATATGTGCCAATGATTCGACATAATTGACATGATTATAAAAATCTTAACATATGATTGATATTAAGCATACATCATTGAAATGGATGATCCACATATGTGCCACATTATCTATTTGCTTTCTTTCTTCTTCTTTTTAAAAAAATTAAAAACAAAAATCTTTATTAGTCATTATATTTATATATATGGTGCGCCACGTAGGTTAGCTTAGTAGATATGACCCAACCAAACTTTGATATAAATTATATAGTATATATATTAATGAAAAGAGAGGAGGGTACCTATGTACGTCATTCCCACTTAAAGAAATTAATAATAAACTTATGAAAGGTGAATATCCAAATCAGAAAGTAGTATGCAATTATTTTAGCAAATTAATTAAAGGAGGATACCACCCACAATTACTACTCCTCACAAACACTACAAACTCAACCCACCAATTACATCACATGCCACTTAACCCCAACATCATTTGGTGCTCAATTAAATCAATATCCCCACTTTCCATATCAAACAAATTAAACCAAATCATTTCATTTACCAAACAACTAATATTGATTCCATTCCATTCCTCCTCCAATCACAACAATCATAACTCTTTCCATTTCTAATATATACATCTTTTTAACTACTTGGTACTTGGGTTTTATATATTTTTTCTTCTTAGAGTACTCTTCAATTCCATACAAGTTTAATGGAAAATGAAACGAATACACGTTTCTCTTTCTTCATGTATGTTGTGGGGTCATGTTTATCGTGTTACATACAATCCAACAAGGACATCGATCTTGTTATACAGGCTTTATGGTTATTTGGAATGAAGGAGCATGTCTACGTCTTTTTAAATGATCAAGATTTGCTTATGAAAGTAGAATGTGTCCAAATTAAGTACGAATGAATTGCAAAAATTACAGATTCTGACTCTTTAATGTCAATTAAATTCTTATCCAATGGTAGTAGTTTTGAACCTTCTACTATACTTTCCTTTATGCTAAATCTAAATCTATGAGAGAATATGATTCCCTTGCTATATTATTTCATAAGGATTTATTAGTCTATTGATGTAAAGATAGAATCAAATTTACTAGAAAGTATATATCAACATACTATCTCTCACATCAATGTGCAAATATATACCATATGTCTATGTTATGAGTACTTGGGTCTTAGGATGGGATACATTAACATCAAATCAACACACACACACATATATGTATGTATAAAATTATAATGATACAATTTAATAAAAAAAAAAAAAGAAAGAAAGATAAGGATGCCTGAATATTGTGTGGTACACATAAAAATCCATGAAGAATTTCTTGCATTATACGTTTATAGTTGTGGAGTGTTTACAATTTATAGTAC